>CM077445.1:220000-572500 GCA_039654765.1 Mylopharyngodon piceus
TATTGCAATTTGTAAATTTGTCAGTGCAGTTTTTCATGCCAACCTAGTTCTAGATCCAACAGGTTCTCAGTTACAGTTATAATACACTACAGAACCATTACTAAAACTGAAAAAAGCAGAAATGCAATAAAACCTGGTGAAATTCTAATGATCACTTGCTCAGAAGTAGGGGTTGCATGACTTATGCTAATCAAAAAATTGATTCTGAAATCAAAATTGACATTTCTTTTTATGGAATATTGTAAATGATTATTTATTTATGTTTTTTTATGTTTATTATAAATGATTTATTAGTGCACATCATTATTGTTTTAACTTCATGTTCTTCATAATCTTAAATATCTTCCCCTCCCTCTTGCAGCATCTCTTCTGTTATCTGATGATGAGGGCGGGGCAACCTGTCACTCACATGAGATCCACCAATAGCAAACCACAACCATCCAATCAGTTTCCCACAGACAAAATCAAGGCCCGCCCTACATTTGCTCTTGTTCCAGAAGCCATTTCACTCAGATATACGACACAATAGGGAAGAAAAGACGAGCGCAAATATGCAGACTTAAAAAAAAAAAAAAAGATTTGAAAAGAGTAGTTTGTGTCAGCTTGGGGAAATTAATTGGTAGCCCAATAGGGCTTTTCAACCTGCGCTTGACCCCGGGTTATTGTCGTTCTAAACACCAATTTTAACCCCGGGTAAAGGACCGTTTCACACTTGTAATTTAGATGCGGGGTGAGCACTGTTTTTTACTCGGGGTTATGAAACCCTGCTCTGGAGCTGCTTTTGAGGCGTTAACCCCGCATTGTGGTGCCAAACTTGTACAGTGTGAAACGAGAATGTTAGAATGTTACTACTAGATGCTTAGCAACCAACAACCAATCCTGTACCCACACGCTTTGGGCAGTCACGGAAACGCCGCGAGATGCATTAACAGTCGTTTCTGCGTATGACAGGAAAAATGTCAAACGTTGATGGAAAACATGACAATTGGAGTGAAGAAGAGACCGTCATTCTTACCTTTATACAGTTGTGGTCAGAATTATTGGCACCCTTGGTAAATATGATCAAAGATGACTGTAAAAATAAATCTGCCTTGTTTATCCTTTTGATCTTTAATTCAAAAAATTAATAAAAATCTAACCTTTCATTGAAGGAAAAGAATTGAAAGTGGGGGGGAAATCACATTATGAAATAAATGTTTTTCTCCAAAACACGTTGGCCACAATTATTGGCACCCCTAGAATTTTTATGAGTAAAATATCTCTGAAGTACATTCCCATTCATGTTTACATTTTTTTTTTTTTTTTTAGCACACCAGGGTGATCATGAACATGAAATTGTCCAGCCATGACTTCCTGTTCCACAGGAGTATAAACATGAGGAAACACAAAGGCCAAATTCCCGTAATCATTCATCACAATGAGTAAAACCAAAGAATATAGTTCTGATGTGCAGCAAAAGATTGTTGAGCTTCACAAAATAGAAAGTGGCTGTAAGAAAATAGCTAAAGCATTGAAAATCCCCATTTACACTATCAGGGCAATAATTAAGACGTTCCAATCAACTAAAGATGTTACAAATCTGCCTGGAAGAGGACATGTTTCTAAATCGTCCTAATGCGCAGTGAGGAGGAAAGTTTGAGTGGACAAAGACTCTCCAAGGATCACAGCTGGAGAATTGCAGAGATTAGCTGAGTCTTGAGTCTCAGAAAGCCTAAAAAAATGATCAAACAGCACCTACATCCCCACAAGTTGTTCGGGAGGGTTTCAAGAAAAATCCTCTGCTCTCATTCAGAAACAATCTCCAGCATATTCTGTAGTCAGACAAGACTGGAACGTCAAACGGGACCGGCTTCTATGGTCAGATGAAACTAAAAAAAGAGCTTTTTGGCAGCAAACCCACCAGATGGGTTTGGTGCACACATGGATAAAAAGTACCCCATGCCCACGGTTAAATATACTGCTGGATCTTTAATGTTGTGGGCCTATTTTTCTGCTGGAGGTCCTGGACATCTTGTTCAGATACTTGGTATCATGGATTCTATCAAATAGCAACAGATAAAAAAACAAAATCTGACCGCTTCTGCTAGAAATCCAATAATGGGCCGTGGTTGGATCTTCCATCAGGACAATGATCCAAAACAAACATCAAAACCAACACAAAAATGTGTCACTGAGCACAAAATGAAGCTTCTGCCATGGTCGTCCCAGTCCCCTGACCTGAACCCTAAAGAAAATGAGTGGAGTGAACTGAAGAGAAGAAGCACCAACATGGAGCTGGGAATCTGAAGGACCTGGCGAGATTCTGTATGAAGGAATGGTCTCTGATCTCTTGTCAGGTGTTCTCCAAACTCATCAGGCATTATAGGTGAAGACTCAGAGCTGTTATCTTGGCAAAAGGAGGTTGCAAAAAGTATTGAATAAAAGGGTGCCAATAATTGTGGCCAACGTGTTTTGGAGAAAAACATTTATTTCATAATGTGATTTTTTTTCCCGCCACTTTCAGTTCTTTTCCTTCAATGAAAGGTTAGATTTTTGCTAATTTTATGAATTAAAGATCAAAAGGATTAACAATGCAGATTTATTTTTATAGTCATCTTTGATCATATTTACCAAGGGTGCCAATAATTTTGACCACAACTGTAGTTCGAAAAGTTCACTCAGAAAAAAACTTGATATTACAGTCAGCAATGTGTAATATGAGGACGCGTAAAGCTAGAGCCTTTATTTAAACAGGTCACGTGCTACGTTTGTCCAGTTAGTAACACTGACACTGCAAATATGCAGATAAGGACTTTAACCCAGGGTTTAGGAATGTATAGTATGATCAGTGTGAAACGTGAATAAAGATAACCCAGGAATCCGTTTACCAGTGGTTTACAATGACCCTGGGTTAACTATTTCAAGTATGAAAAGCCCTAAAGTTTGCAATAATTACTTCTCTTACATATTGTAAAAACATTAAGATTTACCACTTAAAAAGAATTTCATTTTGCATTTAATTGACACGCAACTGTAATCTTAACATCGGTGTCTTTGATGTCAAAATATGTGCATGCATAATTGCATATATTAATCAAATTAATTTAAAAAAATTAACTGTATTATGTAACATTTATCATATAACATTTCATAAGTAAAAATAGTGGATTTGTACTCATATCACTTCACTCAACCATTGAGAAATAGTTTATATCCTAAAGGTATACTTTGTTTTTTGTTTTTTTTTTTAGTTTACACGCACAGTTGAACGCACAGCCTTGGAAAGTATACTTCATTTGACTCGTACGCATACACAGGCGTTCGACGCATGCGCAGTTTTGAGCAGTCTCTCGCCACGAGTTACAACCCACGTAAATATCTTTGTATTCTTTCATTTACATTTAGTCATTTAACAGACGCTTTTCTCCAAAGCGACTTACAAATGAGAATAGTAGAAGCAATCAAATCAACATGAGTGCAACAGTATGCAAGTGCCGTGTCAAGTCCCAGTTACACCAGCAAAGTGCTCGTAGCAGTTTTTTTTCTTTTTTCTTTTTTTTTTTTAAATATACACAAATAGATGGAGAAAGAGAATAGAAAAAAAGTAAAAATATAAATAAAAAGTAAGTGCTAATATTACTGGGTCAGGTGTTGACGAAAAAGATATGTCTAATGCAGTTTTTTGAAAATGTCTGAAGACTCCACTGCTCGGATAGAGCTAGGCAGGTCATTCCACCAGCAGGGAACAGACCAGCAGAAGGTCTGTGAGAGTGATTTTGTGCCCCTTTGGGATGGCATCACAAGGCGGCATTCACTTGTAGAACGCAAGCTTCTGGAGGGCGCATAAGTCTGAAGTAGTGAGTTTAGGTATAGTGGCGCAGAGCCAGTGGTTGTTCTGTAGGCAAACATTAGAGCCTTGAATTGGATGCGAGCGGCTACTAGCAGCCAATGCTGGCAGCTTTCATGCTAGAGTTGTACAAATGAGGGTACTTTCTGACCTCTTCACACAATCTGTCGTCTATGTTGGCCTCCATTGTCGCTGTAGCTTGCATGTGTTCAGGTCTGTTCTGTTTATGCGGTTCTTCTTCGACTACCTTGTGAATCAAAGCCCCCAGGGCACTGTTGCCACCTTGTGGATAAACTAATTACTGCAAAAACTATTAAATGCGCATGTACAAGTACGTGCGGTTACAAAAATCCGGCAGTGCGCGTACTCTTCTGATGACGAAATTCACGTCATGCACACTGTACGCTGACCCTCGCGTACGCGTAAAAAGTGAACTATATTTTGGGCTTAATAGAGACATGCGACACGCGTCATAATCTGAAAACAACGCCTACTGGGTGGAAATCCAACCCTCTCCATTGTATTACGTGAAGCTGCCTCCTTGTCATTTCTGACTTATTACAAAAAAACAGAAAAATTTCTAAAAGCTGCTATGTGACAGGGTGTACAGCAAACAAGCTAAACAACCCAGAACTAAGTTTTTATAAGCTGTCGAGTGTTGACCCCAAAAAAACACAAAAGTGGATACAGGCAATTGAGACAGTCATATTACTCTGAGAACTACGCCCACTGGAGGGGAACGTAATCGGCGACAGGATATGCTAAAACAAACAAACAAAAAAACATTATTTTTAACCGCGTCAAAGGATTATTTCAACACCCTGTGTAAACCTGAGAGGAGGAGATATATTGAGAAACTATAATTTACCCACAATTTACCCATTCTTCCTGCTGACGCTTCACATCTTATTGCCTTCTGTCTCCTTAAAGGCTGGCTTTTACGGTTCGGAACTTTATAAAAACGTAGTTAGCTTGTTTGCTGTACACCCTGTCACACAGCAGCTTTTAGGCATTGTTCTGTCTTTTGTTAGAAGCAAGAAATGACAAGGAGGCAGCTTCACGCAATACAAAGTCAATGGAGAGGGTTGGATTGTTTCCCCCCGGTGTGAGCATGGCCTAAATGCGCTCTGTTTCTATAGAAAAACAGAAAATTCACGTAGTCTGTTCACTGTCATGGTCCTCCTGGCACGTATTGCTCTTGATCGTGGTCATGGCTTGCTTGAGTTAAGAAAAACAAGCTTGTCAACATGAGAAGAATGCAGGATGATCTTTGCAATAAATTATTTTACGCTGTGTACTGATGGCAGGGACAACAAGATAAGATTTAGCCTGCTTGGATAGGTGAGGGAACCAATGTTTTATTACATGCGCGCTCGTGTCCTCGATGGCTTCCGACAGCGCCGACTAGTGGTTGAAGTAATCGACTACACAACTACCTGACTAGTCTATGAAACCCCGACTCAGGGGACAAATGTATGTAGCTTTATATATTTAGGACACCAAAGATGTGTCTGTTGCATTGACCATATTTTAGACTCTCCATGGTTTTGCAATTTTGTGATTGCAAAAATGAATGGAAAATTTCTTTCTGCAGAAAACATAAACTCAGCTAATCAAGATCCATTTATCCCAGGCCAGTCGAACTGATCAAAATGTGGTTGTGCTGTTGTCCTGATCTTCATGTAAAAATGATAAAGAGCTAAAACGATGTTTCACGGTTTTTTTCATTTAATGGTTTTACTAATTAATGTTACCAACTCATCCATAACATTAGTTCGTGCATAGTGTGTGAGAATGAGTCTGTATATGTATGAGGCCAGGTTTATTTAATTAATGCAAATCCTGTGATCTTGTGATGCTACGTGATGCTAAGCCAATTATTAACATGATGTCTAAGAAAATAAATATTGCAAGAAGTTATAGAAATCATGGCTGAGAGAGTGTAGCTTGTGCAACCCCAGTGGGGCTGGGACATTATATTATATTATATTATATTATTAAAAAAACTTTTAACATTTGATTTTATTTTATTTTTAACTTTTAACTTTTATTTTGGAAAAGTCACATCACATAACTTAAAATACATAGTTTTTTTCAAATTCATCACTACTTTTTCATACATTTTACCAAACAAAAAACTAAGACAAAGATATATTAATCAAAAGAAGAAAAGAAAGATTTTTTTTTTTTTTTTTTTACAATATATTAGTTTAAAAACGTTCTAGATTTTATTTATCAAAAGAGAAAATTTGAGCATGTGTCAGATTCTTTAATTCTTATATTTTTTTTCTAACGGCCGATATAATGGCTTTTGGGTTATAATTATATCAGGTTGCCGATAAAATCCGATACGCTTTGATGTCACACTATTTAATTCAAAGATATGCATGCATAAAAATTGCGGCAATAGTAATTTTATTTATTTGACATATTTACTAAATTATAAATAATTAATTGGAAAATATGTAAAATATTTAATGAAAAAAGATATTTTGAACTTGATTAAAAAAAAAAAAAATCTGTATTGATTCTGTAATCCTATCAAAGTATTTTTCACAAACAATGAAATAGTTAAAAACATGAATAAAAATGGGAAAAAAAAAAAAACACAACAATGCTCTCAGTAATTTGGTAGAAAATAAAATCAGACGATATATCGGCCTTGGTGAAATATCGAACGGCCACTACACGTCACCAGCCTTTTCATCTGAAATTCATCCAATTTTCTGCCTATAGAGCACAAACTATGTTACCATTGTATATTGCTTTCTGACATTTTTCTTTTCTTTAGTTAGGACTTCTTCAGTGTCACAAGACCAAATTTTCCCATGATATCTTAAAGACTACATGACAAAAGAATGAACTTCATTTAACCTGAGCAAACAGCCACTGCCTTGCTGATTCATCATTTACAATGGAACTACTGTTTGATTTCACAGAAATTTAGGCAGGGCCACTCATGTTACTACAGCGTGTCTCAGACATAGTCTTGGTCATTTCTCACTTCCATGATTTCTTACATCCATCACATGGCAAACTGTGTCATTTCTGTCTTTGCATTAGCAAATAGAGGAAAGCAATGTAATTTATTGTATACAGTAACCACTGAGAGATGCTACTGAGGCATTTGTAAGACAAAGAGCAGATTAAACATTTGTTGTTGAAAGCCAAAGGGGCTCTGGTTTATTTGTTTTCTTAACTGTTTGCATAATTATATTACATTCGGTTTTATGTAATACATTTGTATTGCATAAAAACCTTACTTTTTGTAATGTAGTTCTTCAGTACTTGTAGAATATACACCGATGGGCCAAAACTGTTACGTGTTGGTGTTGTAGAGACGAGGCGAATACGGAAATCCACAATAATAAGGGTATTTTAATCAACCAAGGAGCAAGAAACACAACCATACACATTTAGAATAACATTAACAACGGACAGGGAGTGCAAGGAGTGAGTCCAACTTAAAGGGAGTGCTAATGACAATAAACAGGTGCCGGGGATCCAGGAAAAGCGGGAAGGCTGATGAGGGAAGTGAGTTCAGGTGTGCAGACAAAGGAGGATACTGGGAACTGGAGTCCGGGAAGGCGTGACTGTGACAAAAACATTATGAGCACCTGCTTAATATGCTAATATGCAAGCAACCACAGGGTCTAAACCATTCATATGTTTCAAAAGAAGATATATTTGTGTGTCGTATGGTAACTTATACCATACTTCTCAAAGATAGAACCAAGTGGACGCATATAGAGAGAGAATAATATGGGAGCTAGAGTAGAGCCTTGGGGGACACCACAGGTCAGAGGGACAGAACCAGAGTGAAACTGCCCAACATTGACTGAAAAACTCCTGTTTGTAAGATTAAAACCAACTTAGGGCAGAACCACTTATGCCCACCACCTGTTATAAGTGGGACAAAAGAACATTGTGGTCTACAGCAGGGCTCTTCAAGTAGAAGTTTATTGATAAAAATTATTTATTAATTATTAGGCTTAAATGAAAATATTCTCACATTGAGACTTGGTAACCACAGGTAAAACCATACATGGCTACTCACTACCACTGTCAAATGATACTAATATATATATATATATATATATATATATATATATATATTGTTTTTATAATTACTTATAAGCCATGCATTTGCTTTTTCAATGCACATGATTATAATCCATTATACACAAATATAAAAATGATCAAATATAAAATAGTTCCAGAGACACTTGTTTGCTGTACCAATTATTAATTATGTCTTTAATGGCTAATGTTTGCATTAGAGGTCATGGATGGTCATTTTAATTTGTTAAAATCTATATCTCCTCAGCCATATGCATGATATTGCTTACAGCAGTTTGAAATTATACTTTAATATATTGTTGCAGTGTTTTGCAAGTATATAACATTATAAAAGATACATTTTTTTAACTGTTTGTATTAATGATTTCTGGGGGTTTTTCTTTTCATTATTTTATTACAGGAATTACTGTTCATTAGTTACATTTACAAGTAAGCAACTTAAAATGAGCACACCTTCATGATTTCTTACCATATGATTTAGAAAAATTGCATCCTGTGTTTTCACTTTACTTAAAGCCATCAATGATGCATTTATAGAGATTAGTAACTATTATTACTCACAACACAGCTATTAACAATATAATTACTAATTTGACAGAAATAATGTGAATAAAAAGTCATTGTAACTATAATATAATAACATTATTGCAATTCAGGTTGCACGACTGACTAATTAATACTTATAAATCAGTGTATAATGGATTATGAACATGAGCATTGAAAAAGCAAATGCATGACTTATAATTAATTATATAAATGTAACTATAACTGTTCTTATAATGTGGTATAGGTCTTAATAAGTCTTTATAAATGTTTATAAAATAGTAATACTTGCTTATAAATAAGTATAAATGGAGCTATAATTCATTATAAGCATGGTCTTCATAGAAAGTGTTACCCATAGTTTTCAATATAAATATTCCACATTTCCACAAACCATGGTAATTTACTACAGTTCATTCATGGTAAATGTTTGTAAGGGTGGTGATTTTGGGATTTAAAAGTCTTCTATCTTCATTCATGGCACGTTTCTCCTGTTTTCCTCATCAGTCTTGTTGGGAATGTTGGCTGTTTCATCCGATTTAAAACTAGTTTAATCATCGAGTGATTTGTAGTTTGTAACCGAGAGGTGTGTGTCGAATTGAAACGCTCCTCACTAGATGTCGCAACGCTGTTTAATAATGGTGACCGGGAATAAACGCAGCTCCTTTAAGCTTTCGTTCCGTTATCCACTGGGCCGTGCTGCGTAGTTCAAAGTAAACTATTGAAACACATGAAAACAGCGCTATTTGTTCTGTATTTGTTGTTATTGACCGAGAAACAGCTACAGATGATTCAGAGACAGAGCGGTCCGAACGAATCCAAATCGTTTCAGATCGTTATGCAATCGCATTTGGCCAATTCACGAAAAGAAAGTCGACAGAAATACTGGTCTACAGTATCAAAGGCAGCGCTTGGGTCTAAAAGTACCAGTGCTACAGAATATCCTGTAGGTTGCGAGGTGGAGTCGCTGTGGATCGAACTTGTTGGTCCGGCACATCCCACAGATGCTCAATTGGATTGAGATCTGGGGAATTTGGAGGCCAAGTCAACACCTTGAACTCTCCATCATGTTCCTCAAACCATTCCTGATCAATGTTTGCAGGGTGTTGAAGGGCTGTGCCTGGTCTGCAACAGTCTTTAGCTGTCACATGTCAAATTTATGTCCACATGAATGAAAGAAATTATGAGAACTCATCTTGTAGAGGCCACAGAAATATGGCTTGTCCAAAAACATTTTTTCGAACATAAATATATTTAAAATAATCAAACTCTAATCTAAAAAAAAAAAAAACTGTTAAATCAATAACACTTTTTTAGAATAAAAAAACATTTTATTGATTAACATAACATAGAGTTCTTGAAACTTCTACAAAATGGTGTTTTTTTTTTTTTTAGCCTATTTGACTAAAACAGTGTTTTGGCTATAACAACAATCTGATATTGTACAGAACCACCATAAGAAGTTCATATACATGAATGATGAGAAGCCATTACCACGCATCTCTCCTCTATTCCCAGCATGCATTTGGACTAGGACAGAACAATAGGAAAGGTTTACAATTAAATTGCCAGTAGCAGTCTGTTGAGATGGATGAATGCTGTGTGTGGTCTTTGTACAAGAGAAAGATAACATTTATTGACAGTCATTAGAAGTGACAACTCTTCCTCAATTCAGATGCTAAAAGAACAGATGAAATAAAAGAATGGAAAGAGTTGGAGCATATCTCATTTTCTGCTATATAATGTGCGTGGCTTCAGGCAACATCACATTACTGTGTTCACCTAAAGTAATTTATTGATACTGAATACTACTCAGTTAAGAAAACAGCCTAAACTACCAAGAGGGCTGTAATTCTTTCAATTTATCAGGCCTCTGAATTCAATATCCAGCATAGCTTCCTCTCTTTTGATGTACAGAGCATGTTAAAGCTACATAACATTATTGTCTCTCGGCAAGCATCGCAATCATCCACCGCCTTTTTATCTGTATGTCTTATTTGTCATCGTCATTTATTGATGTCTCATAAATGGCAGGCGTTTCAAGTGGATCAAAGAGCAGCCTAAACATTCGCACTTCATGTGGAGTCGTTTTGTTTTTGTGCGGAAAAGAACATCATTTCTCATCTCTCTTTTCAACAGGAGGTGGTTTTGAGCACAAACGTTTTCATTAGAAATTGAAGAATGGAGTTGAATTTATTTTTTGATCACCAGGACAAAAGCTTAAAAAGGTTAACTACAAATATGGTTAATTCACAGGTTTTAAATTCAGCACCAACACGAATCTTCATATTTGTAATTCAGGTAATAGAGTAAAAGTAAATTTCCTCAATTTGCTTGTAAATTAAACAAAAAATTACAAAGAACAGCAAGTAACACATTCAATTAAACATAATTCCCTTTCAAGGGAACTCGCGCTGCGTCAAAGCGCTGTGGGAAATTTTATATATAATATATATATATATTAGACAGTTATTATGGCGAACAAACAACAGTTTAAGCAGTGTGTTCCTCCCTGCCCGTTTCATGACGGGTGGGGATACACACAAGCTTTGTGTTGTTTGTTTGGGAGTGGAGCATGCTCAGGCAGCTTTAGTCTATCAGAAGCTGTTTGGTTCAGGTGTGCTTTATAGTTTCCTGGTCATGACGTCATCCGCCTATGACGTTCTATCACGCCATTGGACAGATTTCACATGTGCTTCACGACGCAATCACGCAGAGGCGTTCCCACAGCGCTTTGACGCAGCGTGAGTTCCCTCTCAGGGAACCGTGGTTACATACGTAACCTGAGACGTTTTGAAGTATAGAAAAACTGAAACCGTAGTTTCTTGGAAAATGTATTACAATAATCTGATTTACTTTAAAAAAAGAAAAAATCATGACACAATGCTAGGGTGTTGTGGGTTGTTGTCAGTGTATTGTATTGTATTGTATTGTATGTATGTATGTATGTATGTATTTCTGTTCATTCATATATTCTGTATTATATTTCCAATCTTTTGCTTGTAGTCGTGTGATTCATGTTCTGTCAGATTGAATGCATGCCTACAATATTAATACAATCTCCCAGATGTAGCAGGCAGCTCAAATTCTGTCATAATATACATTTAAAAAAAAAAAAATTACGTTACGCTGAAGTTTTCAGAGGCGTGGGGAAGTTGGGGTGCTGCAGCACCCCCTGTTTTCACAGGTTTATAAAATGCAACACATTTTTTTAATTTTTTTTTTTAATAAAGAAATCAATACATTTTAAATCAGTAAACCTTCAGTAAGGAATTTAACTGCAAATTATAAGTGTGCTACAAACCTTTTCTTTTATTAAACTGTTTACTTTCTCAAAATAGGATTGGTCTATTATTTCATTCCTCTTGGATCTTGATTAACGCACATCAGCACACAAATGCCATCAACATGAACAAAAATGCTCCCAAAAATTAAGTTACAGGGGAAAAAATGCCCCAATAATGATATCGATATATATATTTTTGCCCTTTCAGCGAAAATAGTTCCAAACAAATGTATATCAGAACCATTGCGCATCTGAACAACATGATTAGTTCCTGAAAGAATCAACGCTTCTGAACGAATTGATTTGAATGAATGATTCAATTACTCAAGTGCAAGTCTGTAAGGTACGCACAAGTGTTTATTTATTTATTCATTACTGTTTATTTACTGTCACCCCTGCAGACTCGTTAATTGCCTGCAAAGAAATTCATGTGCCTCCTGATGGAAATAAATGTTGTGATGTTATTTCCATCAAGAGGTGCATCAATTTTTGGTCAAGATCTTGTATTGACAATGCAAGAGGTGAGCACTCTGTAAAGTCTCCTCCAGCACATCCCAAAGTGTATATTATTTGTTTATATTCCATTAAACCACCCCTGCCCCCATTTAACACCCCCAATCCAAAACATCTTCCTGCGCCCCTGGTACTTTTATATGTATAAATCTTAAGAGAAACATAAAAATGTAGACTGTAGAATATACAGTAACAGTTCTCATGATTCCTGATCAGTTTTTAGATAGAAGAAACACTGATAATATCAAAATGTAATTTTTTTTGTTATTTTTTTTGAATATTTTATTATTCATTATTTTTTACCTATTTGGTAACACTTTACCTAAAGCCTTTATGCATTATAAAAGTATTTTAATTCATTAATTATGCCTTGTAATGCACCTTATAATGCATTGTATGGTCTCATGAATAATTGTATCCACAGTTTTAATACATTACAATACTTATATTACACCTTTAGAAAGTATAATGCATTAAAACACGTGTCAAACAACCAATTTCAGATGTAACAAGAAATCTGCAAATATTATAATGCATATAAACTTTGGTTACAATTATTTATGAAAAGATATAATGCATTATAATGTACATTATGGATACCTTTATAAAACATAAAGTTTAGCCAAATAGTTTTTATCCGACACGTCCTACAGAGTTGTATTCAAAATCCACTTGGCTACAAAAATGTGAAGGGCATGACACGTCTTTATCGCGTGTTGCAGGTTTCTAAGGCGTTATGGGTGGTTGCTATTGGTATGTGCTGAGGTGTTGCAAGGTTGCTTTGTTTAAATCCCACAAGGATGATAAATTCCACAAATGTGAGCAAAGGTGATTCTCGCAAACCCCACTAACAAAAAAAGTACCATTTATGATGGGCAGACAAGCTCACTGTGATTAAAGCAGCTTTGCAAGTTGAACGAGGCTCCGTCTCTTACCTGGTGTGTCTGTGTGGCAATGCAATGTTTCAATTACAGATTACATGAAAAAGGGCATTTGAGCGGCGAGACTAACGCGCCAGTCTAACATTGTCCAATTAAAAAGGAGAATTACTCTATTATTGCTTTGATAGATCATCTGCTCCTGAAAACTGCAAGCTTCTCGCTGGTTAAAGGTGGTGGTCTGTCAGGCGTGAAATCAATACAAGGCTCATATCATAATTCATGCTTCCCTGTGGTCTGAATAATAATTGTTTTAGCCATCACATTGCAAATATTTTCTTTTCCTTTTAAAGGTGAAAAGGCTGTATACTGTATGCTGCGCAATCTTTGGGCCTCCAGTATATAATTGACGCGCACTATGAAGCTGGGGATTTTCACGCATTTCCACAAAATTATATGTATTTGAAAAGCGTCTGCCCTTTGTCTGAATGGTTATGAGTGTCGAATGAGAGCTACTGCAGGAAATAGTGCGTGCTTTTCACTGGCTAGTGTGAACTTGAACTTTGGTACCAGTGCTGCTTTGAAACTCAGTCTAAATGAAGAGCTTTGTGAAACGTGGCCTTGGGGGGCGATGAGGGTCTGGCTATGACCCAGTTAAATCCTCGTGGACGGTGGGCACCCAACACGCCAAAGAAGTGCTGGAATACATTAATACCAATGCAGCACTCTCTGACCCGACTCGCAAATCAATAGAAAATACAAATGTGTGGAGACACATATGAACAGGGCAAAGCTTCATTTAACCTCTTCTGCTTCTGCCGTTAAGAGTAGAGTTGAGAGTAAATGTGCATAATGATGGTGTTACCGCCCACCTGCTCTTCCTGGCTGCGAATATTGTGTGGCTAATTATTCAGGGCTGAAAAATCATCAAGAGTACTAAAGGCTGGCAAACGCGAAGAGCTCTGATAAGTCCACATGACTTAATGGAAATTATTTCTGCATAAGTTCTGCCATCATTTACACACATTCATGTTGTTCCAAATCCATATGATTTTTTTCCTCCGTGGAACACAAAGGAGAGTTGTACTGCAAGTCTTCTGAGGCATGAATTTCAGTGAATAAAATTTCTGCAAAAACATTTTTTTTTTTTTTGGCAAAAAGTCCACCATCAATATTGCAGTGATGCACAAAGCACATCTCACACTATAATATCGTAATTATTGTTTTAAACAATAAAATTAAATTAAGTATTTCATTATTTACAAACCAGTTATTTTGGAGTTGTCAGTGGTTCATAAGATCATTTAGAAAGAGTAAGTAAATGATTAATAAACTATTTAAATGTACATTTATACATCTTATTATTTAGACATATAGTAATAGTTACTCAGTGTGTTAATAAATGCTTTATTAACACATATTCCTACTGTAATTCATGATTAATTCAGGTAGTTATAAAACATTTAGTAGTTGTCAGTTAACTATTTTTGTCTAAAGTGAGGACTATTTATACCTCGTAAAGCTTTTACTCAGTTATCTTCTAAACAGAAAAGGTAACAAACACAACACAGAGTGATACAGAACATAGAAATACTTATTTCAAGATGCAAAAAAATGAAACTGTGTAACTGTACTCTTGATTTAACATGAAAAATAAACCTCTGCAATGTCATAGAAAATAGAAATTCCTGCATGTGCACCTCCAGAAAATAACTGTGCAGTAAAATGAAACTAAGCCTTTGCAATCTGATATAAAAATACATTTCTGTAAATTGTAAACATTGCTGAATAAAAATTTACCAGTGCCAATACTGGAATAAAATGGGATTGAGAGTTTGATTTCTGAGCACCTGCAGTGATTGAGTGGAACGAGCTGGCAAAGAAACATGGTGCATTTGGCAGATTGATTCATGACATTTCAAGAAAGTACAAGTGGTCGTGTTCAGTCACTGTAATCAGTGTAAGAGCACTGAGATGGCAAGAATTTATATGTACATTTCATATATTGTTCATTTGTTGAGTATATTTGTTTTTCTGTCTCAGCTAATTGTGAGTCTTCAGTTTGAAATGTAGAATTTATTTGGATTTTGCCACACTAAGATTTGATGTGGAATTTTGGCACTTCTATATATTTGCGACTCACTGTTTGCACTGAATTTTCACTCAGCCATGAAACTGAAACAACAAAACCTTCGTCCTACACCAAAATATTTTGCTTATTTTCTTTATTTTGTTGCTTTTTGTTAGTTTTGTTTGTTTTTGGCATATGTTCATTTTGTTGCTTATTTTTTATTTATATTCACTGTATTATTTTGTTGCTTTTTGTTCATTTTGTTGCTTGTTTAATTCCTTTTTTAGTTTTCTATGACATTGCAGAGGTTTATTTTTCATGTTAAATCAAGTGTACAGTTTCATTTTTTGCATCTTGAAATAAATATTTCTATGTTCTGTATCACTCTGTGTTGTTTGTTTCCTTCTTCTGTTCAGAAGATCACTGAGCCTTTAAATCTCTTGTATAAAAGCTTTACGAGGCATAAATAGTCCTCACTTTAGATGAACTGACAAAAATAGTTAACTACAACTACTAAATGTTTCATAACTACCTGAATTAATCATGAATTACAATAGGAATATGTGTTAATAAAGCGTTTATTAACACATTGAGTAACTATTATGTCTATATAATATGTATAAATGTATTTAAATAGTTTATTAATCATTTACTTACACTTTCTAAATGAACAACTGACAACTCCTAAATAACTGGTTTGTAAATAATGTAATACTTTATTAATGATCAATTTATCATTTCTAAATTAAGTATGAAAATACAATTATCATTATAGATATACTTATAAATAAAGAACAAAGTATTTATAGCTGTTTTTATAAACTGCATACTAATGCTTTATAAATGATGAATTAGATATTTACTAATGCTAAACTAATAATTCATAGTGTGCGGTTATTATAAAGTGGTACCCACTTTATTTTAGGGTTCAATTCTCACTTTTAACTAGTTGCTTATTAGCATGCATATTACTAGTATATTGGCTATTTATTAGTACTTATAAAGCACATACTGTATTCATCCTTGTCCAGTGTTTACGCTATTTCAGAAGTTATGACGGATAAAAAATTCATTGTACAGGTATTTTTTAACCCCTTTCCCTCTTGTTTGTTGTTCCATGTCCACAGTTTCTGAAACAACGGCCTGGGCCAGTGCTGCCAACTTGTGGACCAAATGAATAGTGCAAAATAATCCAAAGTGCACACGCAAGCTGAATGTAGAGTACACTAAATATGTCTGAATCTGACGTCACGCACACTGTATGCTTACCCTGACGTACTCACAAAAAACAAACAACAAAAAAAACACAGTATACTTTTGGCCTTTATCAACCAAACAGAAAAACTGAGTGACTAATTAAAAATTGCAATAGGCCTGTATCGGCCTTGGTATTTTCAGGAATGTCTAGTATCCCATCCAACAATAATTCTCTCCCGCATTTAAATGCAGTCGTCACTCCTGAAACTTTGCAGTGTGTTTGTGGCTTTATAGTGATTTTATGTCCTTGATTGATGGTATAATTCATTTGCCAAAGAGCAGCTCAGAGATTCTGCTAGTCAAATTACAACCTAAAACACTGTTTTACTGTAGTATCTTTTACACTGTTAAAAATCAAATTTCTTTATTGGCATGGATTGCTCCATTCAGAGCCTTTAACATCCATGAAATCTTTTTTATTGCACAAAAAGGTTCTTTATCATAAAAATAAAAGGATCTTCAGATTGTTAAAATGTTCTTCACACTACGAAAAAATGGTTCGGTAACACTTTCTATGAAGACCATGCTTATAATGAATTATAGCTCCATTTATACTTATGGTAACACTTTAGTATAGGGAACACATATTCACTATTAACTACGACTTTTCCCTCAATAAACTCCTAATTTACTTCTTATTAATAGTTAGTAAGGTAGTTGTTAAGTTTAGGTATTGGGTAGGATTAAGAATGTAGAATAAGGTTATGTAGAATAAGGCATTAATATGTGCTTATTAAGTACTAATAAACAGCCAATATTCTAGTAATATGCATGCTAATAAGCAACTAGTTAAAAGACCCTAAAATAAAGGGTTACCATACTTATTTATAAGCAAGTATTACTATTTTATAAACATATTTATAAAGACTTATTAAGACCTATACCACATTATAAGATAGCCGTTTAAAAAGATTAAAATAGCCGTGTTGTGTTCTTATAAATATTTATTGTGAGTAATAATAGTTACTAATCTTTATAAATGCATCATTGTTGGCTTTAAGTAAAGTGAAAACATAGGATGCAATTTTTCTAAATCAAATGAATCACGAATATGTGCTCATTTTACATTTTAAGTTGCTTACTTGTAAATGTAACTAATGAACAACAATTCCTGTAATAAAAAAAAACAGAAATCATTAATACAGTTGAAGAAAAAAGTATCTTTTTTAATGTTACATACTAGCAAAACACTGCAACAATATTTTTAAAGTATAATTCCAAACTGATGTAAGCAATACCATGCAAATGGCTGAGGAGATATAGATTTTAACAAATCAAAATTACCATTCATTACCTCTAATGCAAACTTTAGCCATTCAAGACATAATAACTAGTTGATACAGCAAACAAGTGTCTCTGGAGCTATTTTATATTCATTATCATTTATAAATCAGTGTATAATGGCTTATGAGCATGCACATTGAAAAAGCAAATGCGTGGCTTGTAAGTAATTATAAAAATAATATAAATGTATCTATAACTGTTCCTATAATGCAGTATAGGTCTTAAAGAGTCTTTATAAATATATTTATAGAATAGTAATACTTATAAATGTGGCTATAAATCATTATAAGCATGGTCTTCATAGAAAGTGTTACCAATGGTTCTTTTACGAACTGTTCACTGAAAGGTTCTTCTGCGAAAAAAGCCATTTTGGAACCTTTATTTTCAAGAGTGTAGATTGTGATTTGACACGTCAATATTATCACGGTTAAATTCTGATCATATTGTTCTTGATAATTTAGAGTAATTCTCATATTGTAATGTGACGAGGTCTGTAGACTTTTTTAACAAACACAACAGCAATTATCAGAATGAAGAAGAACAATGAACACTGCGAAATGCAATGGCGACCAAAGACAAGACTTCACAGAGAACAAAGGCAACTATAAATAGACAAACGTAATGTGTGTGACACTGTGATGACATTTAATTGTGATGAAAAGTCTGGTGACAGTGACCTGATCACAATGATGTTGTGGAAATGACACAGATGGATTGGTTTTTGAATGCACTGATTTATCAGGGTTGTGACTGTGACAGTTGGTCGTCTGTCACATATCCTGCAAGCTTATTTCAGTATCGTGGATAACATTTTGCCTGAATTTAGCTTCAATTAATGGTTCCAGCAGGACTGGGCTTTGTTAGGAGGTTTTGTTAGATGATAAATAGATTAATTCTTGTCATTGCATCTGTGATTCTTGCTTCACAGGTTTTGCCAGCTGTAAATCTGTTTCTGTGTTTTATTCAGACGTTGCATCTGGCAGTTCATGACAAACTGCAACAATTACTGCTAATCACTGCAACCTCATCAGTAATATTTTATGGCTTTACGTTTCCTTTCTCAGAAGGTCAGACAGGTCTTTCTCATCAACTCAACCATAATGGATTGTGTTAAACAACTGAATGTAAATTGCATCAAGCCTTTTCTATGTGTGCTGGTTGCAGTGCTGCAGTTCATAACACAGGCAGAGCTTTTTGACACTGCTGCCAAAAGTTGGTGAAATGAGAAAACATACCAGCCATAAAGATTTCTTGTATTTTGTATATTCTTTGGTAAAAATTCTGTTTTAGTGATGGCAACTCTTGTAATTAAAATGTATAATGTTAGTAGGTTTGGTCATGGTGGACTGGATCAGCTTACACTGCTAATGCAAAGTAAGTCTGAAGATTTGCTGCTAAGTACTTACACAGAGACATGCTGTTGTGGCTGCGCAAATAGACATACAAAAGATCCCACCAACAAAGCTGCATGAACACAAAACTCAACGCA
Source organism: Mylopharyngodon piceus (assembly GCA_039654765.1). NCBI lineage: Eukaryota > Metazoa > Chordata > Actinopteri > Cypriniformes > Xenocyprididae > Mylopharyngodon > Mylopharyngodon piceus. Next base: position 239,228 of record CM077445.1, read on the forward strand.
ATAATGCAGATGTAACCCACTAAGACGGCTACTGCTGCTTCTGCAAAGATCCATGTTAATCGTGTGTATGCGAGCCATGTTTGCCAGGACCAGCTTCGCTGTAATGCTAATCGACTGACTTGTTACAGTGGATAAAAAAGTCTACACACCCTGGTTAAAGGATTAGTTCACTTTAGAATTAAAATTTCCTGATAATTTACTCACCCCCATGTCATCCAAGATGTTCATGTCTTTCTTTCTTCAGTCGAAAAGAAATGAAGGTTTTTGAGGAAAACATTCCAGGATTTTTCTCCATATAGTGAACTTCACTGGGGTTCAACGGGTTGAAGGTCCAAATGTCAGTTTCAGTGCAGCTTCAAAGGGCTCTACACGATCCCAGACAAGGAATAAGGGTCTTATCTAGAGAAACCATCGGCCATTTTCTAAAAAAAAAAAAAATATATATACTTTTTAACCACAAATGCTCATCTTGCACCTCTCTGCGATGCACCATGCATTACGTAACATAACTCCATCTCATTTTCTCCTCCAACTTCAAAATCATCCGATATTGTTGTTTTACCTTTTTTTTTTTTTTTTTGTAAAGGGCGTTTGACTTAGTCTTTGTACGTTCGCTTTGTAGACACTGGATCGGTATTTCCACCTACATCACGCCTGACCTTTCCAACATGATTACGTAATGTGTGGCGCATCACAGAGCAGTGCAAGACGAGCATTTGTGGTTAAAAAGTATATAATTTTTTATTTTATTTTTAGAAAATGACCGATCATTTCACTGTAAGACCCTTATTCCTCGTGATTATACGGATTACGTAGAGCGCCTTGGAGCTGCACTGAAACTGACATTTGGACCTTCAACCCGATGGTAACTGTTAAAATCCATTATATGGAGAAAAATCCTGGAATGTTTTCCTCAAAAACCTTAATTTCTTTTCGACTGAAGAAAGAAAGACATGAACATCTTGGAAGACATGGGGGTGAGTAAATTATCAGGAAATTTTAATTCTGAAGTGAACTAATCCTTTAAAACAGCTAGTAAAAATGAAACAAAAAATCATATTAGAACTTTTGCACTTTTAATGTAAAAATTACAATCTGTGCAATGTCTCTGAAAACCAATGTGACACATTTCAGAGAGAAAAAATCAAATAAAATACTTGTAATAACTAACTGCATAAGTGTTCACCCCCTGAACTAATACTAGTAGCTGCATTCTTTGATTTCATTACAGCACTCTGTCATCTTGACTTTGGAATATTTTCCCACTTGTCTTTACAAACACGTTCCAGATCTGATAAATTGTGAGGGCGTCTCCTGTGCTCGGCCCTCTTCTATTGGATTCAGGTCTGGTCTCTGGCTGGGCCATTCTATGGAGTTAATATTGTGCCATAATTAAACAAACAAATCCAGCATTTTGCAAACAAACACGATCTGCTTTGCAAAGGGAAACTCGACTCGCAAACCAACAGAAAGTGATGTGCAAATACAAAGGTCAGTTTGAGCGAAAACGCAGAGGAGTAACAAATATATGTATTGTGTTTTACAAATATAAATAAATGAGCCTACATCATATTTCACAAATAAATACAAACAATCCTACAAATGGCATGTAACCTTTGAACGAATACCAAACCTAGTGCATACAAACGCACACCTGTCTGTTACGACTGTAAGGCACTTGCCTTTTTATGAGATCTCTCGGCTTGATTTTCTCACAAATGCAGTTGAGCAACTTCCCCTTCCAAAACAGCAGATGGCGCTTTGCTATGGGTCAATTTACGCTAGTCTCCCGAGAGAAAGTTGCACCTCAAAGTGCTTTACAAGAACATACAAATAAAATACAATGGAATAGGGGAAATAAAAGATAGAAACATGCATCAAAACACATTTCAAGACATATATACATTTCAAGACTATATATATATAGGCTAGCCTGAAAAAAAGTTTACAAGAAGTTTTCAGCTGATGAAAATGAGTGGTGAACAGGTGAGTATGATGATTTGTGAAGGATCATGTAACACTGAAGACTGGAGTAATGATGCTGAAAATTCAGCTTTGATCACAGGAATAGATTACATTTTGAAATATACAACAGAAACCAGTTACTTTAAATTGCAATAATTTTTCAGAGTATTACTGTTTTTACTGTATTTTTGATCAAATAAATACAGCCATGGTGAGATTAAGAGATTACTTTCAAAATCATTAAAAAAAACCTTAATGTTTACAAACTTTTGACCGGTACTGTACATGCAGTGAAGATAATCAATGTAAGCGTTGCCTGAACCAAATTTGTGAGGCTATTATTAATATGTTTAAATGAAAATGAAATGAGGCAGATTGGTGTTTTATAACACATTTTGTATAACATATTGCTGGCAGTTATTCATACAGAGATAACCGGAGTAGCCAGAGCGAGCCGAGTGATGTTATCAAGATTGCTGCTGTTGCATTTTGTAGATAATGTAGAATTACCAAACTTTGCGTATTTGGTATTGAGAAACGCCCAACTCACCTGTTCACCACTCATTTTCGTCAGCTGTAAACTCCTTGTAAACTTATTTTCTATATGTGATTATTTTGTTTTATATATAACTATATATGTCTTGAAATGTGTTTTGATGTATCTTTTATTTCCCCTATTCCATTGTATTGTATTTGTATGTTCTTGTAAAGCGCTTTGAGATGCAACTTTTAAAGGCGCTATAAAACAAAGTTTATTATTATTATTATTATTATTATTATTATTATGAAGGCATGTTTCGGGGCTTCTCTCGGGAGACTAGCGTAAATTGACCCATAGCAAAGCACCATCTGCTGTTTTGGAAGGGGAACTTGCTCAACTGCATTTGTGAGAAAATCAAGCAGAGAGATCTCATAATAAAAAGGCGAGTGTCTTACAATCGTAACAGACAGGTGTGCGTTTGCATGCACTAGATTTGGTATTTGTTCAAAGGTTACATGCCATTTGTATGTTTGTATTTATTTGTGAAATATGATATAGACTCATTTATTTATATTTTTAAAACACAATAGATATATTTGTTAATCATCTGCGTTTTTGCTCAAACTGACCTTTGTATTTGCACATCACTTTCTGTTTGTTTGTGAGTCGAGTTTTCCTTTGCAAATCAAATCGTGTTTGTTTGCAAAATGCTGGATTTGTTTGTTTAATTATGGCACAATATTAACTCCATACCATCCCAACACATTCATCAGTCATTCTTTTTTTGATTTACATGTGTGTTTTGGATCATTGTCATGCTGAAAGGTGAAAGTTCTCTTCATTTTCAGCTTTCTAGCAGAGGCCAGAAGGTTTTGTGCTAAAATCAACTGATACTTAGAGCTACTCATGATTCACTGAAGCCCCGAAGAAAAACAGCCGAAAGCGTGATGCTGCCATTCTTCACTGTGGGTATGCTGTTCTTCTGCTGATGTGCCAAACATACCTTTTACAATTTTGGCCAAAAAGTTCAATCTTGGTCTCATCAGACCACACTTTTTTCCACATGGTTTTTGTTTAGCCAGGTTTGGATGTTTTGTTTAGCCAGAAAAGGCTTGTGTCTCACAGCCCAGACAGATGGAGAATATGGGAGATAGTCGTCACATGTAGAATCAACTAGTCCTTTCCAGAAAGAGCTGCAGCTCTGTTAATGTTGCTGTCGGCCTCTTGACAGCCTCCCTGACCAATTTTCTCTTTGTCTTCTCATCAATTTTGGGGGGACACCCTGTTCTTGATAATGTCACTGTGTGCCATACTTTCTCCACTTGTTGATGACTGTCTTCACTGTGTGCCATGCTATATCTAATGCCTTGGAAATGTTTTTGTAGCCCTCAGCGATACCTTTCAACAATGAGAACCTGCTGATGCTTCATGGCTCTTGTAGTAGTTAATCAGAGTCACTTCAGGTGAAGACAGGTGTGCATTATTTCACATGAGCTGGATGATTAGTTTTAGCAGGAGTGTGTACCTGGCTGGCTTGGTTGAATGGCTGAAATAGCTTGTGTTTTTCTTGTGTCCCAAAAAATGCAGGGTGGGACATGGTTCTATTTGGTTATTGATTGGATTTTCATGTCAAGCTCAGTTGACAGCATTTGTGGCATAATGTTGGTTACCGCAAAAAAATAAAAAAAAATAAATTAGATTTAATTTATCCCTCAATCAAAACAAGTTTTAGGGTTTTCAGTTTATGGAGTTCTGTTGTCATGACAACAAAGTTGTAAAATTGGAAATAGCCTCACCCAGAAAAGGTTAAAAGTGTTTTTTCCACAGTAAAATCATGTTAAGATTTTCTTGTGGCTATGCTATTGAAACAGTATTTTTAAATTGGCATAAAATCAAAATGGACCCTATTTACTTTCTTAATGCATGCGGTCTTAATGTGAATGATTCATCCATGCATTTATTATTTTCTCCTTACAGCAATCAAAATGTCATGACTTGCTCTTCCTGTGATATGACTCACCTGACGTCTGTAACACGCGAGGCTGGGCTGCAGTTAATGCAATCGCATTCAGATTTGCCTCCAATCCAGTATACAAAGCTAACTTTTTGTAACAATCAAATAAAAAACAACAACAACAACAAAAAAACAAAGGAACAAATCAAGTCCAGCCCTGTGTTTTTCCGTTTGACAGCTGTTTCACTCAGAAATACGTCACAGTACAGTTTGTCGCAACTTCCATTTGATGTTGACTTCATCGTTAACAGACGGGCTCCATTCACTTCCATTGAAAGTGCTGCACCAGATTATTGCTTTTTGTTGAAGAAAAGTATGGAAAAAAGTGGAAATTAATTAACATCATGCCACAAATGCAGCTGACTGAACTTAAAGTCACCATGAAATCAAAATTGAAGTTTATTGGCTTTTAGTATGAATATGTTAGCCTTACTGTTATCTATAAGCTAGTGTGCTCCAAAACAATGACAAAATTTGCATTTAGAAGATATAAGCGATCAAAACTTGCAGTCTCTCACGCCAATATGACTCAATGATTTTGATCACTCTGCACTTCAGCTTCTCATCAGTTTTTTGTCCAATCAAATGCTCTCTAGAATCTGAAGCTCCGCCCCTTACATTATAAATACACGCTGAAGCTGTTCATATATTTACTTTTCTACATGGTGAATGGCACATAGTGCACTATATAGGGGATAGGGAACAATTCAGACAGAGTAAATATGCTTTCCATTGGGGCGAATGAAGTCTGGTTTCGTGTTACGCAAACCGGCGCAGTGCGCACACACAGTCTGCTCCGGTCCAGAGACACGACAGCACAGAGTAGATCATATCCGTGAGTCGCCGCAGAAACATATCAGACACATTTGAATCCTACATAACGCTATATTTTAAAGTGATATGGAGGAGAAACGGTTAGAGATTATATCACAGAGATTATGTCACAGCTCTGGCTGAGCTGTGATATAAACAAAACCCTACTGGCTATTTAAAATCGATATGTCCCGCCCTGTCTTCCTGTTTCAGTGGAAATTACGTCAACACAGTGAATAAAGCTGCGCGTTTCAAGGCACTTCAGTGGGTCTTTAACTTGCACGATCTGTGTTTAGTTTATTTTCATGGACTTCTAGTTTGTATTCCTATTAGCTGTTTGCTGTTTTTCCTTTGTTCCTAGTTTCCCGCCAGTCATTAGCGGTCATGGACACTCATTCAATCATCACACCTGTTCGTTATTTTGTCATTATCACTGTGTATTTAAGTTCCTCTTTGTGCTCCATTCAGTTGTCCGGTATTGTTGTTTTTTTTACATGCTGTCACAATGCCTTTCTTCGTGTAGATTGAGTTTGTTTTATTTAATGCATCTTTTGAACCTTTTGGTCTCTTCATCATTGTCACTTGGACCAAAAACATTACAGTACTAAAAGAGGAATGTTCCTTTAAAATTTATTCTGCATTTTCTAAAAACCATGCCTGAGCAGGATTTGGCTAAGGCTTTACTAGTTAGAAATGTGCTTTTGTGCGCCATGGCCGAAGGCCAAAGCTTACTGTCGCCACACCAGGATACCACAAGCTGACAGAGAGAGAGAGAGAAATCAGCCACCAGAATAAAGAGTTTCTGTAGAAGAGACTGGCATTCCCGCAAACAATTTAAATGAGGTAGAGGGAGTAGAGCTGTTTGAAAAAAAATCCTTATAGATAAACTTCTGGTAAATTGGCCACTGTAGTAACTTTGTTCACTTGCCAAAGCCTGATTTTTCTTGCTCTTGGTGCTTGACAAGGAATAATTTTCAACCTTGGGACTTTTTAATGCTGCAAAACATGAGATATTAGTTTACTTTACATAATGAATATTAATAAATTAGTTTAGTTCATATAATGAGATTTTAATTCATAACACCAACAACTACAATAATGTATTATTTTATAAATATGAAATAATGATAAAAAAGTTAGTTTTATTTGTTGTATTCACACTCTCAAGCATAGATAAATCAATTTTGGCTCTGGCCTGTGCCTATGGTAAACAAACCACGGGATGAGTGGTGTTTTGTGTAGACACGGCATAAAATCATTTTAAAATGTAAATTCTTACTGGAGGATCTCCCTGGAGTCTTTTCCTTTAACAGGAATCTGAGGCGCATTAAGTCTGAGTCATTTATGCCCATTCCTGCCAATGATACAGAATTTATGTTCTTGCCAGCTAGTACAATTTTGGTTCCAAAAATATTTTCTAACATTCGTTGGCCACAGCAGTCTGTTTCTTCATTCTGATGCCTGCAGAATGTGATGAAATAAGTCATGAGAGACTCTGTTTTGGATTGTGCCTAAAAACACCTCTTACCCATGGTAAAATCAGTGTCATCGAGTGGATTATTGCTTTTATAAAACAGCGGAGACAGCGATATGATAAATGACTCCAATGTGCGATAAATAGTTACATTTATTATTAATTTCACATTCGCTCAGCTGTTGCCAATGTAGCAGCATTAAGTTGTGTGTTTATAGTCATTTTACAACGGCTCATCCAATCAGAGAGAGACCTATATACATTTACATTCCCATTGATCTCGGTGACAGTTTCTCAGCTGGTACGAAACCCTCTGGAAGTACGCAGTTTGAATTATGCAATGTTTACTCAAAGGGAGCCACAAGAAAATTATAACATGACAATGCTGATGGCACCACCACAACACAAACCCTTCACTAACCATTTCACGCATTGGAGACTGTGGCAGAAAATGTCCAAAAAAAGAATCAGGCACTTTTTTCTACAAACATGTACACTGTAATGAAATATTTGTGATTTATATGTTGCTAACAAATATGGCTGTTAATGGAGAAATCTAGCATGGCTGACAGAAACGTCTTCAATATTGACAGTTTTTTTTATAAGTTGCTTGAATTTTTTGAGCTTTTTTTGTGTATATGCTACTTTTGACTGCCCGTTGATGGGGAAAAAGGCTTTTTGCCCAGAGAATGGTGTAAATACAGCATATAATACCAGCCAAAGCTTGATTCCCTGGTTGATTCGAATATGATTATTTTATGTCGCTTGAGCAAAATTTTACCAAATCAAATTTTTAGGTGCATTTGAAATCAGATTCATATTAGATTTTTTTGAGATATGCTTCAGTCTGAACAGTGTTTTTTCCCCCATCGTTCAGAATGTTGCATGATTTTTCAGCACAGCAACTTTATGCCTCAGTGTTGATAAACAGTGTAGAGATGTCTTGTTTTCTGTCACCTCTCTCCATACTGCTAGCTTTCTGCACTCACAGTTGTAGTAGATAGAAGAAAGTGACAGGAACTGGGTCAGCGTGTTGACGCCTACGTTATTACTATAGCAACCAAAGTAGATACACCAGAGAATAACCATACGAGTCACAGAAAAAGAAAAACTATGAACAGTGCATCTTAAAGATCAGATTGGAAAATAACTTTAATGCAGGGCAGATGTAAACTTAATCGAGATTTATGGTGTGCAGTCCTTTTTAACAACAACAACACATTTCTGCTACTCAAGACTGCACATGCAAAAGATCAGCTGAGAAATGGTAAAAAAAATAAACTAAATTAGTCTATTTTATTAGTATTTTATTAGTCTTAATCGAGTCATGAATAACCCTCATGTCGTTCCAAACCAGTATGACCTTTCTTATTTGAAAAAGTCTTATTTTATCACAAAAAGGTATATTTTGCAGAATGTTTTTTTTGTTTTCATACAATGAATGTCAATTCTTGTGTTGAATTGAGAGCTGTCACGAGCCCATTCACTTTCATTTGTGACGATATGAGGGTAAATAAATGATGACCGAATTTTACAGGACAGCTCACAGTCTAAAGGCCAGTTCACACCAAGAACAATAACTATAAAGATAACTATATTTGCGTCCACACCAATGAATGATAACGATCTGTTTACTCTAAGCTCACGCGCTACGGTTTCAAAGTGTGTACAACATATTTTTGCTGTTCTTGTTGCATTTACACAGCTTTAACCAGCAGATGTCCTCAGCATGCTGTGTTTTGAGTGAATAGCTAGTGTAATCGATCTAATCTAACAGTGAATTTAGCTGACGAAGTCAATAGTGGAATAAAAACAACACCTACGCTGCATCCGAAATCGAATACTTCTCTACTATATAGTACGTGAAAAACAGTATGCTAACAGAGTAGTATGTTCGAATTCATAGTATTCGAAAACAGTAGGCGAAAAGTACCCAGATGACTTACTACTTCCGGTGAGATTCTGAAGTGCACATACGATGGACACTTTACTGTCCCATGAGGCCACGGGAGAGGATTTGTGAATGGAGTTGAAGGGACGTAACTGACGCTGGTAGGTCATGTGACAGTAACAACATGGCGGACGTAGTACGTCTGAATTTCATTCATACTATACACATTTGTACTATATAGAACATAATTTTTCAATAGTCTTGAAGTAAATTTAAATTCAAATAGTACCTACTCAACAGTATGCGATTTCGGACGCAGCTCTAGTCTTTTTCACTGCAACTTCAAAGGAAGCAAGATGATGTTGTCAAAACTAGCGCTGGATACCTGAGGTCATTTTATGTTACACTGTTTGCTAGCCTGGCATAATGATCTCATCGTTAATACTTCTCACCATTTATTCCGAGGGTATGACCGATTGTTTTCCATGTATTAATTTTCTTTAAAGTATCCTTGAAAAGGGGGTTTGACTTGTGAAACAGTGGTGGATTTTTCTGGACCTTGGCGATTTAACTTCTCCGCAATGTCGTCTGCCATTTTAAACACGCAAGCCCTTAAATTAGAATGGATTCTGATTGGCTGTCAGTGTTTTTCGTTCAACAGCTGGAAAAAAATCGTTCCGAAAGTGATCCCAAAGATATTGTTCCTCTATATCATTATCATTATAGCTGTGGTGTGAACTCTGCAATTTTTTTTTACATTTATAATGATTTTTAGACTATATCTTTATCGTTATCTTCATAGTAATCGTTCTTGGTGTGAACAGGCAGAGAGCAGATTTTACTCATTTTTGACAGAATGTGTAGTTACTGCTTTTTGCTTTTGTAGGGTACACTCTGAAAAATAGAGGCTCCAAAAGGGGGTTTTAGTGATGTAACAGAAGAACCATTTTTGGTTCCCCAAAGAACCTCAGAGAACAGTTTGGTTACACTTGATTTAGATGGTCCCCTTTAGACATTCTGTTGAGTATAAGCAAAGTTGCATCAACATGTCAACGAACTCTCATTAGAGTATTAGTAGACTGTCTTATTAGTAGAATAAGTTGACATGTAGTTGCAAAGTTATAGTCAATAATGTCTGTTGGGGAGGATCACAATAAAGTGTTAGGAGATATTAAGCAGACAGTCTACTAATACTAATAACGTCACTTAGGCCCTGTTTACACCTGGTATTAAGAAGCGTTTTGGTCAGATCACAAGTGGACGAGGGATACACAATCCCATTCACACCTGGTTTAATCTGTCTCTTTTGTCCACTTTCAACCACTTCTGTCCTGATTTCTTCGAGGGGGAGGTCTATGGGCTGGTAAATGTATGGGTTTTTCAGATCTTTCGATCTAATGGACAAAATAATCTCACGCAATTTACATATGAACACGTTCAGAGATAATGAAAAAACACAAGGAGAGCAGCAGATTTCGTTTCTGTTCTGACAGCCGCAAGACCAGCCGAACGCTGTGAGTGTGTGTTAGAAATCAGGAATGGTGAGAGAACATTGTTCTTGGTAAATTTTTTGTCTCCAAACACACATTAGGACTACACATTAGGTCAGTAGGCGGTCTTTAGTAGCTGTTCAAACACATTTGACCACCTGAGCATCTATACTACAAAAGTATGCGTTTTCGACTACCTCTGGAAGTGGTTGAAAGTGGGCAAGCTCAGAGCGTTTTACACCCTGTTTACACCTGTATTTAGTGTTGTCCACTTGTGATCCAATCGCTCCAAAACGCATCTTAATACCAGGTGTAAACAGTGTGTAAATAATCTAAAAGAACCCTTTTCCACTATAAAGTACCTTTATAGGTTCTATCGATGTTAAAGGCTCTTCATGGAAACATTGATGCCAATAAAGAACCTTTATTTTTAAAAGTGTTAAAATAAATGTCTATTTTTTGAGTCACTATTAAGAAAACGAAATTCTATAATAGTATATCATATACTAAAATAACACTGGGTAACATCACTGTGGTGCTTATTGCTTTACTGCAAGTGGTACTCCTTTTATCTTAGCTGAAACAGATATATTGCCATATTTTTACTGACCTATAGATTTCATTAAGGTCATTCAGCTCTCTGTAGAAGAACACAAGTATTTTTTTTCTGGAATGCAGATGTGAAATGTGCAACCTGAAAGGGCATGTCCAGGCATGCAGAGCATGAGTCTTTGAGCCGTGCCCTGTGTGGTCACATCCCTCAGGTTTAGGGCTCTGTTTATGGATACGGAACCCAGTCGGACCAGCCGTCCAGTTCTCATCCCTTGGAGGCTACAGATGGCGCTCAGGAAGAGGGCCGTTGGCTGAGGTTGGCAGGCCTGGTGCCAGAGTGATTTCATGCATGGTTTCTCTCACAGCAGTGGAGCGTGGAGTCCGCTGTCCCGCTCCTCACCAGCAGGGGGCACTCTGGGCCCAGAATTACACTCCTGACCAGGCCAAATGACGATAACAGGAGGGGAAGTTGTTGTGTATGTGTGTGTAGATATGAATTACAGAGAGAGCAAAACAAAGAGAGAGAAGAAAAAGACAGGAACGGCTTTAAAACAAAGCTGTTTGCAGTTTTAGAGCACGAAGGGAAGTCGAAAGCTCAGAAGTCTGCGCCGAGCAGAGCTTTACATGCACAAACCTCCAGAGAGCGAGCTATTTTAACAGGACAGCATGCTGTGATGGGAAGTTGTGGAGGAGACGCCACTGATCTGATCCGTTGAGGAAGCTTGGATGGATTAGTCCAATTTTTCAGACTGCTAACCCAACCATCATCTTCCTCTGCTCATCAATCTTTCAGAATTCCCCCATATTCGGCAACGGCTCACTCCCTTCACTCAAACGCTGCTCAGCCCAGCGAATCTGCGCTCCCTCTTCTGTTCACACTGTCAGCCCCAACCCAGACATTAAAGATAAATGGGCTCTCGGCCACCAATGGCATCAACTTTTCAGAGCCGTTTCACTTTCACAGTTTCCTTCTTGACTTTTTCTTGTGGCCTGACACTCTTTGGGGTTCACATGTTGACCTTGGGTTATTTAAAGGAGAAGCATGTAATATTTTAAATGCTGAGATACGTTCTCCTACTGTATCCCTTTTCTGTTTGTTTGAGTGTCCATAATTCCCGGAGAAAGCAGTCCATTAGCTCTCCCATCATGTTTCGTTAGCCGTTCTGCTTACTTCCAAACATGTTGCTTGAAAATGTACTTTTTGCAATTCAGTTTGGCGAACCACCTTTAATTCAGGTCTGCTGCCTCGAAATTCAGTTCTGAGCACATGGTTTGAGTCAATCATCTGAATCATGAATGCATGCTGATTGGCGGATCTCATCACAAGAACGTGAACGGTCCCAGAATAGAGACTATCCTGAGCTGTGACGTTAGCAGACTGGGAACAAAACTACATTTAATTTAATTTACTTGTAAAAAGAAGTACAGCTACTTTTCACTAACTGCCAGAGGAAAATGACAGCCAGCCCAGCATATCGAATTAGGGCATAGGGGTGTTTGAGAGGAAAGCCTCCACCCAGTGTTATTTTAGCATCATTCATATTCTATTATATACGGAGCCCCTAAAGGGACATGGTGATGGAAAAATATGAGATAGGAGGAAGAAATTTATTTCAATCATTTTGCGTTCTCGCGGGAATGAAAAACATTTGCGAGAGAACGCAAAAGCATTGACGTTTTTTCCTCCCATTTCATAATTTTTTCCTTCACCATTTCCCTTTATGGGCTCTGTAATTACAGTTTTGTTAGTATTTTGAATTGGTAACACAAATGTTAACGATAATAACCCTGCCTCTTCCCCTCTAAATCAAAGTTTGTCTCCACTGGGATTATGTTACATTGACAGTTTTAGATTGACACACAGTATGATATGTCATGCACAGAAATTTAAATTTTGCATATTGACTAAAACTCCTGCCTGTGTCTTGCTGGAGATACTCATCTTTACACACCAGTGTCAGGGATAATCTCCGTCTCACATTTCCCCAAACAGCACAAAGGAATTTTGATCTCTGCAAATCGGTTTGTCTGACACACTGGTGATGAAACACAACACTGATAGTGTGAGCTGTCACTTACTTTGAGCTGGAGCATCTAAAATGACTCTTCTGTCTATAAAATGATCTTGAAAACACGGATCAGAGGTGCAAGTAAATGTCTGCATAAATTTGGACGCATATATTGTTACCCAGAAAAAAAATTGTAATGTTTAGGGTTCAAAGCTCAGGAGAATTATCGGACATAATATTTCATTTAAAGTCAACATGAAATTGATCAGATTTACTTTTTATATAAATGTCCTGGGTCTGATTGTGTATGATTAATTTTGTACATTATTGAGTTAATAAAAACAAAAACATAATCTTTGTGTGTGTGTGTGTGTGTATATATATATATATATATATATATATATATATATATCAGGGGTGTTTCCTCTGAGGAGGCAAGGGAGGCAGTGCCTCCTCAAAAAAACTGGATGAGAAAATAATCGATATTACAAAAATAAAACAACACAAATATTACAAAATTTGACATTAAAAAGTGTAAAAGTCACTCATTTTTCAAAAGAAACACTGTCCAACAGCGACACCCGCAGGTGAAGTTACAACGGGGAGTCCGCGTCTCTGTGCCTCCCTTCAGCTCATAGAAATAAAGCAGAACCCCTAAAGCGTGCGGTGGGTTTAGTGGGGGGTAATTGAGAATGAATGGGGGAAAGTCACGTGAGAGGAGGCAATGCCTCCATCGCGCTGTGATTGGATATGATCGGTTATGTTTGGATATGATTGGTTTTCATGCGCATTCTCGTCGAATCGGCCTGAATGAAGACACCGATGGCGTTAATGGGAAGACTAATTAAAAAATAAGTAAACAACTCATCCTCTTATCGCATTATGTCACGTCAAAAGCAAACTTGAAATGGCAGAAAACATGATGACTGCAGGGGGTTTAGTGAGCAATCAGAGTAGTATTAAACGGACATCTTCGTGTCTGTGACCACTGACCAGTGTGTACAATCTTGATGACTGCTGAAAATAAATTGACTGTTAAAAAGAAAAGCTGAACATTAGTTCACAAATTATATATATTGTATAAATTGTTACTGCCTTTAGTTAGCCTATTATTTGGGAATAAATGTAAACATGCGTAAAAACACTAACTTCATGAAATTTATACTTGGTTTTAGTAAATAGAACATAGTGTAAAAATACAAATTAGAATTGTATTTGGTCTCTCTTTATATGTAATGTTTATTTAACCAGGAAAATTGTGTAACAGTGACATAAATTTACATTTGATATATAAAAAAATCAAGGACTTTGCCTCCTCATTTTAAAACACCACCGCACACCACTGAGATATATATATATATATATATATATATATATATATATATATAATTAAAAATTATGATAATTAATATTTATAATAATAATAATAAATATGATCATGATTGTCATTATTGCTAAAAACATTTATTTTACATAAAATAAGTAATATTACTATTGTAATATTTCACTGTAAAATAAAATATTAATAATTAAGTAAAAAATACTATAATAATAATTTTATTTTACAGTATGACTATAAAGTTACAATAATAATTTTTAAACTATCAAGCATTTATGTTAGCGGAAAACCACAAGGAGCCCTTGAAGCTTCTTTTTTGTCAACAACAGCTGGTTTATTATTACTAGTTTGGGAAGATGGTTGGCGTATGTTGCTTTCCCAAATACACGTTAAAGCGTTCCAAACTCAGATGTAGAGATGAGCAGCATTTACTGTGAACCGATCCACTCCGAGACCCTGAAAACAGAGCGTAAATGAACACAGTGTCGCACTCCGCTCTGAAACACGCAGAGAATATATTTATTTAATTAAATCACGGCCTTTGCGATTTGATACTATCACAGTCACGATCACCAGCTGGTGTGCCCTGGATGTCCACTAGAGGGCACTTGTTCATTGTTCTGGACTCATTTTGAGCTGATCACTTCCACCTCTGTTTATAATCCCTGTGTTTTCTGTCAATCTTTGCGAAGTCTTGTATTTGTCTTACTGCATTTCTGAGCGCTATCCTGGTTTCCTGTGTTCATGGTTTTGATTTTCTGCCCATTATTCTGATTTACTCTTTGCCTGTGTTTCTTGGACTGTGTTATATGTTTGGTTGATTGTCCGTGTGTATGACCTCTTGCCTCTTTCTGGATTATGTTTTTGGATCATCCATAATAAATGCATTTGGATCCTCAACCTTTGCATCTCCAAGCAGTTATATAACAATCACAAAGCCGTATCACGATTTTATTTCTATTAATTGTACAGTCCTATCAAGCTTGTTCTGCCTCTAAAATGGCTTTTCTTTTTAACTCCAGACTTCATTCTAGTATATACTATATATATGCCCACTTTTCATGATCCAGTCAATCCAAATCACCCTACTTTTTGTTTTCTTGTTACGTGTGTGTCTAAGATGCTTTCAAAATACATTGGGAGGAATAAAAAAGGACTCAAATGAGACAATAGTTGACATATATTATGAGAGCCATAATCAGAATGAGGAAAGCATTATTTAGTCTCATTGCTGTCTATGAGAAACATGTATTAAAGACGTTTTTCTTTCCTATGCATGCTGTTTTTGCTGAGATATAATGGATTCTGAATGTGTTCTTACTTATTGCAAATAAATCTTCATTTTAGCCTCCAAACCTGAAAAAAATTTGTATCCATTCCAGATATTAAAGTGATTTTGTCACCAGAAGCAGAGCAAATCAATTTTTCCTTGGCACACTGCTATCTCTTCTTCTGAATGCAATCCTCTGTCTGTGTTTGGCGGTGGGTGATCAACCCCAACATCTCGATTCTAAATTTAGATGCTCCAGTTTTTTGTTTTTTTTTTTAGTTTTTAACAACGTAGAGTTCTGTTCTCACAGAAATAACATCAAGGACAAAGCACAATGATTTTCAGTGACAGCTCCTACCAGCCCGTGACCACGCTCCACCTTCATTCTAATGCTACATTTTAGATTTCAAAGACTTATTCCCTGGAAGTATCTGTTTATTTTCTTTGTGGCTTGATATTCAACTGTCTCTGACATGCATTATTTCCTCACACACACACACCGGCGTACATTAGTAAGGGCAGTGGTGCTCCGTGGTGCCGCTACATAAGTGAGGGCGGTGGTGTTTTATTGCCTGCCTGCCAGAGCAGTCAGCCTCATAACTCCTCATAAGTAGAGAGCTTAGCCGAGGTAAGGGGATAGAAATGCATACTGTCCTGCCAGTGTCGATAGCTGTGTTTACATTCATCTGCAGCCAATGACGTTTGTTTAATTCGGAAATGACTGACAGTTAATCTCTCTGTGTGTCCCTGTTAATATTCCTGGAATAGCACCCACCTAATTAACAAACTGTTATGCTAGATGGCCTTGTATGAGTTGTAATTAGCCAAACATAGTGGAAATGATTAGCTATATGAAGTTGCCATGCTGATAAAGCAAAGATGATTTGGGATTAAATTGTTGTGAGCTTGAATAAACATGGAAACAGGCTTGCGTCCTGTTACCTGGTTTTGCTTGAAGGGTTAAGAAGGATTAAAACGGCAACATTAGCTGTTGTGTCCAGATTGTCGCCTTGGCAAGTCAGTATACACAAGAATTTATTAGGATGCTAGTTTAATGCGTTTAATGTTTTTTTTTTGGTGTATTTTGAGTAAATGTTGTGTAAAATAAAACTTTTATCTGATTTGTTATATAACCTTATTTATTAACATTAAGTAAGGTATAATGTACATCCAGCCAGTTGCTATCGCAAGATAAACCTGATCAGGACCCTGACGCAAGGCTCATTAAAACAAAACTGAAAAAGATTCTAGTGAGCAGCTTTGAGCCTAGATGAGCGAACAAGTTCAAATAAGATTCACATTTAAAAGATGATGTACAGTCGTATCACTTATTACCTTTTCACCATATAAACAATGGCAAGGACATGAAATATTGATTTGAGAAGAATATTTTAAAAACGTATCTGTTATCATCTTATAATCCATTACATTGTACAAAACAATTGTTATACCAACAAGACGAACATTCCAACAATAATACAGTACGAATACAATTTAAATTATTAGTTCACTTCAGAATTAAAATTTGCTGATAATTTACTCACCCCCATGTCATCCAAGATGTTCATGTCTTTCTTTCTTCTGTCGAAAAGTTAAGGTTTTTGAGGAAAACATTCCAGGATTTTTCTCCATATAGTGGACTTCAGCAGTTACCAATGGGTTGAAGGTTCAAATGTCAGTTTCAGTGCAGCTCCAAAGGGCTCTACACGATCCCAGACGAGGAATAAGGGTCAATGAGACGATGGAATTGGTCAATGAGAGCGCAATCCAGAATGTCACGAGCCGGAATCCAGCATCTCTCCTCCGGACCATAGCCCTCCCAGTCTACCAGGTATTGATGGCATCTACCCCCTCGTCTCACATCAAGAAGCTGCCGAACAGTATAAGCCGGCGACCCCTCGATGAGACCGAATAACGAGCTTAATCTTAGAAACATAAAAAAACGAGTGGATATTTTTAAACTGGGGGGTTAATTTGAGTCGAACTGACATCTTAGTAATAGAAAACGGTCCAATAAATTTGGGTCCCAGTTTACGTGAGTGAAGTCTGAGAGGGATGTCCTGGGAAGATAACCAGACCTTCTGACCACACACATAAAGTGGGGGCTTAGTACAGTGACGGTCTGCCTGACGCCTTGTTTCTGTTGCCAGTCCGAGTGAGGGCTTCTCTGGCGATCCTCCACTTACGGAGGCATCTCTGAATAAACGCATGCGCAGATGGAACAACAGCGTTGGATTCTTGGGAGGGGAATAATGGAGGCTGGTAGCCTAAACAGCACTGGCAGGGAGACAACCCCGTAGATGAGACTAGGAGGAAGTTAACCCCGTAGACGAGACTAGGAGGGAGTTATGTGCGTACTCGACCATTGTTAATCTGGAACTCCAAGAAGATGGTTCCATGGATGCCACACAACGCAAGACCCTCTCCAAATCCTGGTTGGCACGCTCGGCCTGACCCTTAGTCTGCGGGTGATACCCGGAGGATTGGCTCACAGTCGCCCCCAGCTGTTGACAGAACCCTGTCCAAAACTTAGACATAAATTGGGGACCCCTGTCAGAGACCACGTTCGCGGGGAGGTCGTGAATGCAGAAAACGTGATCTAAGATGATAGTCGCTGTCTCCCTCGCTGAAAGCAATTTGGGGAGGGGAATGAAATGGGCCGCCTTTGAGAACCTGTCCACCACAGTGAGGACTGTGATGAGGGCCGTGTTGCCACTAGATGGGGGTAGGCCAGTAATGAATTCCACAGCTATGTGTGACCAGGGCCTCGAAGGGACAGGCAGCGACTGGAGTAGCCCTGGTGGGGGTCGATTGGAGCCTTATCTGCAGCACAAACAGGACAGGCTGACACAAACTGATGAGCGCCCCGCACCATGGACGGCCACCATTGCTTGATTAAACTGCATGTGTGAGTCGCTCCTGGGTGGCAAGCAAGTTCGGATGAGTGGCCCCACTGTAAGACGCTAGTTCGGACCATCTCAGGCACAAACAACAGGCTCTCAGGGCACCCCGCGGGAACCGTGATGTTGCACAGAGCATCGTGGACTCTGGACTCCACCCCCCAGGTGACCACTGCTACCACCTGATCGGGAGGCAGAATGGTCACAGGGAGGGTGGATCTAGGTTCAGCCTCAAAGATCCGTGAAAGTGTGTCAGGCTTACCATTCTTGGACCCCGGGCGGTATGAGATGTTGAAATTGAAATGACCGAAAAACAATGCCCAGCGAGCCTGTCGGTAATTTAGACGTTTGGCGGTGTGGATGTACTCTAAGTTCTTATGAACGGTCCAAACGATAAAAGGGACCTCCGCGCCCTCTAACCAGTGGCGCCACTCCTCCAGCGCCAACTTAACAGCCAGTAACTCCCTATTCCCAATGTCGTATTTCCATTCCGAAGGGGTTAAACGATGAGAAAAAAAGGTGCAGGGATGTATTCTGTTGTCCGAAGGTGATCTCTGAGACAAAATTGCTCCTGCTCCCACCTCCAACACATCCACCTCCACAACGAACTGACGAGACGGATCAGGAGTAGCAAGGATGGGAGCCGAAACAAAGCGACTCTTTAAGTTTGTAAATGCAGCCTGGGCCTGCGCCAACAAACAGAATTGTCAGATTAGTCAGAGGAAGGGCGACCTGGCTAAAATTCTGAACGAACCCCTGTAAAAATTGGCGAACCCCCAGAAATCGCTGGACCGCTCTACGATTATCTGGGGTGGGCCAATCTGCAACTGCTTTTACTTTGGCGGGATCCATTCGGATACCCTCGGGTGAAAGAATAAATCCCAGGAACGGAACCCACCTTGGCGAATAAGCGATTCTCAAGCAGCCGCTGGAGCACTCGCCTGACGTGTTGGACATGGTCGTGCTCGTTCTGGGAGAAGATCAGGATGTCGTCGGGATAAACAAATACAAACCGGTCGACCATGTCTCTGAGCATGTCATTGACGAGTGCCTGGAAGACCACCGGGGAGTTAGAAAGACCAAAAGGCATGAGCAAATATTCAAAGTGTAGTGACACACACACACACGGGCAAAAAGGGATGTGAGAGAGTTCCAGAGTCGTCCGTACAGACAGCTGCGGACACAGGCTGTGGAGACCACCTCAGGTGCGATACCCAACGAAACGGAGAATGAGACAGAACAGCAAGCACACAGCCAGTCATATAACTCCTCGTCTAGACATCCTGGGCACAGCAGCAGACAAGGTAAGAAACAAAGACACACGGAACAGGTCCAAACACATGAGACGAAGCACACAAAACAATCTACTGACAACATGGGACAGACACAGCAAAGAATATATGGGAAACGGGAACAAGCGACAGGTGAGGGAAATCAGCTCATGATCTGTGTGCACCCGCGCCGAATAATCAGCGCTGATTACCCAGGTTACGAGCTGCAGAAAAATGACAGGACACACACAGACAACAGATAAAAGCTGATGATGCACTCTGAACCGTGACACAGTCTTGTTTGTGTTTATGTTATAGTAGATGTGAGTTTCTTCCTAGATTATCTCCTGCATGTTACCCTTTGGATTTTGTTTATTAAACAAAATATTAATAAATTTATAAATTATTTGTTTATTTATTTATTAATTTTCAGCATCATTACACCAGTCTTTAGTGTCACATGATCCTTCAGAAATCATTCTAATATGTTGATTTGTTGCTCAAGAAACATTTCTGATTATTATCAATGTTGAAAGCAGTTGTGCTGCTTCATATTTCTGGGCACAATGTGATACTTTTTTTTTTCCCAGGATTCTTCTATATATATAAAGTTCAAAATACTACCATTTATTTGAAATATAAATCTTTTGTGACATTATAAATGTCTTTACTGTCACTTTCAATCATTTCGAAGCATCCTTGCTGAATAAAAGTATGGCCTTTGGTTGTCTTTAATTTGAAGTTAATGCTCAGTGTTCAATCTCAGTACTGGTGAAAAGGTTTTGAGTCTCACAAACCATCTATCATTGTTCAGCAGCATCCTAATGAAAAATACTGACAACAAGTCAGTAAATTCTTTGAACATATATTGCAGTAATGCACTGCCATTTTATTTGTACACTTCGAGGAGTGCTCGACTGGATACTTTTATTAGAATTCAAAGAAAGCCAATGGAGCACAGCAGGAGGTTAAAGAACTCCTTATTTTTATGCTTATATGAGGCCGCTTCTATTTCCCATCTTAATTCATTTGCTGTTGGGCAGAGAGTATCCGTGGCCACTTCAGCATGTGCCGCTCGGACTCATTGTGTTGAGAGCCCAAACACATTCATTTCCCCCAATCAATGTGGCTGCTCTATTGCAGACTGCTCCTCCAGGAAGCTCATTTCCTTTTGCCTGAGATCTCTTCCCCATCCGATGAAAAAAGACCTTATATGAAATGACAGAATCTGGGTGCCATGACAACAGGCAGCATCAAAATCCAATTAAATGAAACTTCCTCCCACTTCAACAGAGCATTGAAGAACTTCCTCTACCCCTGCACTTCCTCAACTTCAAAGAACTTTGGCATGCTTAAGTCATTCATTCTGACACTTACACGCTGCCTCTTAATATTGCGGTTATGTTTCCAAAGGAAGCAAATTGCTACATTACAGGTTTGTAATGAACCAGACCAACAAATCAGGTGTTATTTGAAGATCTGTGGATTTTACGCCACTGAGACGTTTTACTGGTCACGTCGTGACTCTGCATTGCCACATAAAGTGAGGCTAATAACAGGGAAAAAAAAGGGTATGAAGTGAGGTCCAAAAAATGCTTCTGTTTTCAAAATCAGACCTAAGAAGTTCTGCAATATTTGGCCTCAAAATTATATTATATTGTGATTATCTTGTTGTGGTTGTTTTTAACCATATTATGATATTTGCAGTATAGATATCCAGCCAAAAGAGTAAAAAGATATGAAATCATATAGAAATAGGATGTTACACAAGTATACATGCTACAGTTGTGTTTTTGGGGTGTATTTTGAGTAAATGTTGTGTAAAATGAATATTTATATAATTTATTGTATAACCTTTTTTGCTAACATAAGTAAAGGATAATGTACATCCAGTTGTTTTTTATCGCAAAATAAACCTCGACAGGGTGATCAGGACCCCGACGCAAAGCTCATTAAAACCAAAGCTTCTGCTGAACAAAAAATATTCCTAGTGAGCAGCTTTGAGCCTAGACGAGCAAACAAGTTCAAATAAGATTCACATTTAAGAGATTATCTACAGTTGTATCACTTATTTATATATTTAATGAAAGACTTAATTATCATTGTAAATAAATCCTTTTTGTTACTGATTTGTTACTTTTTAAATGAACTGTTTGCATGAAAAGTTTAATAAAAGATGTAATGTCAGAGCGCCATAATTTTTGGCATGTTTCCCTTTTGTTTTTATGACAGCAGCACTTGAGTTGGCATGGACAAAACCTGATGATCCATGTTAACCCAGCGTGATCTGAGAATGTTCCAGAGAGAGAGATCATGTGCTTCATTGGAAGCAAGAAAATCTAACCTTTTGCTCAGAGGAGGTAAGAACAAATTTGCTTACATTTGATTGTGACCTAGAAATACTAAATATTGTTTCTTTTTCATTTTATGCCAGAGCTTGATAACACTATATTTTTAATAGTTCACTTTAGACATTCTACTACCTGTAAGTAACTTTGCAACTACATGTCAACTTATTCTACTAACCCGAACCCTAACCTAACAGTCTACTAATACTCTAATGACTGCTGTACTTGGAAAGTGGACCATCGAAATAAAGTGTAACCCATTCATTTTTCAAAATCCTAAAACGTTATTTTATTTCTCTGTTTAAATGAAAAAAAGTCTTGGACCCCACTGTGTGCACATTGAAAGCTGTGCTGTTATCTGTGAATCTCCATGTAAAGTGGATATGTTTATTTCTTGATGGTCATTTTACAGTTTAAGCGTCATCATGGCAAAACATTTCCATGGATGCAGCACTGCTGAAACATTTTTATTTGTGACACTCCAATATGGCGAAGAAAGACCCGTCATTTTTCAATACCAAGCACCCGTCCATTTATAGGGGTCAATGCCAGGGCTTGCTGTCACAGATCTACAGGAGAGGGAGGGAGAAATGCTTTCAAACCTCTGAGAGAAAGCCACACGCTGGGTCTGAGGAGCCTGTTCCTGTTGCTGCTGAGGCAAGAGCCGGCACTTCCTGCTGACTGAACGTGACACCGAGCAGCACATTAACACCGCAGCAAGAATCTGGCAGGCCGTGGATGCAGCTCATGACTCCAGAGAGCAGTGCTGTGAAGCACAGGGACCAGCAGCGCTCATTAGAACTGGGAAATGTAAATCTCCCTGTTCGTTCAAGGAATATCAATGTAAACAGCTGGTGCATGGACTAATAACACAAAATAAATATTTACTATGATATTCATATTTGAACCCTGGTCAATAATCTCGCACACTCAAAATTGCTTTTCAAACACTTTTTTATTTTTTTTTAATCTTCTTTCTTAAATGTGTTCTCTCATTTAATCCCTTTGGGAACACCGTATCCCGAATCTCTCTCTTCACAGTCTGTCCACCTTCTCCCAGTTCGGGTCATATTCCAGTCTACACCCTGATGTGCTGGATACCGTGTTTTCCAAAATGTGGCCCATTGTGTCCTTTGTCCTGTAGCCTCTTCCTTACCGCATACCTATGAGCTGACATCCTCATTAGGATGCTGTTCTTAGTCTCTCCCAAGTACCTTTTCCCACACAAGGCGCACCTTATCAGGTAAACAATTCTTCCTTTTGAGTGGAATTGCTTGTGTGATTCGGTACACCCCTGCCCGTCCCCCTCACGATTGTTTCTTGGGTCCTAACAGGTTTTCTTTGATTAACTGGTCCCAGTCTGCTGTGGACCAGAATGTCCTTTAGGTTCTTGCCTTTTTGAAGGCTGCCACCATTCTATACCTCTCCCCCAACAAAACTACCATTTCTCAAAATTCCTTTTGATCCCCATGGCTAACCTCTTGGCTGTTCCAGAAAACTTAACTGCAAATGGCAGTAACTTTTTCCTCAGGGCCCGTTCTCCTTCTCTACCCCCCTTCTCCTTACTCTTTAGCCACCCCCCTTAGAAATGGATGGGAGTAGCCCCTGCACCTAAGGGCCCTGAAAAGATTCCTGACCGCCAAGATTCTGTCCTCCTCCTTCATACATATCCACCTAAACTGCAGAAGCTGTGCCTTCACTATCCCCTTAAAAACATGTGAATTGTGATGGCTCCCTTTGTGCAGCAGGGCATGTGTATCAGTGTTCTTAAAATACAGACTCACATCCAGTCTCCTCATCTCCTTAAACTTATATGTGGTTGTGTCTAGGAAGTCAATAGCGTCCTGTTTCAATTCCCATTTAACCCCATCCCCATCATCATCCAGGCATCTCCAGCACTGAACTGGTAGCACCTTGCACTTGGGGAACAAAGATTCCTCCCACTCCGCCATGTAGATGTTGACATAGGCTGGCACAAACCTCTTGCCCATGGCCGTCCCTTTAATTTGTAGAATGTATTGACCATTAAACTCAAAGTCATTTCTGGTTAGACTCAACTCAAGCAGTCTCAATAAGATCTTGTCGGACCTTAGCTTGTCCAGGTGTTTTTCAAAGCATCTCCTTACTGTTTCCAATCCCCGCTCTGTTTCAATGTTGGCGAAAAGGCTTTCTACGTCCATAGAAAAAAGTCTGGCGCCCTTACTAATCCTAGCCTCATGTACCTTTTGGAGGAAGTGGTATGTGTCCTTTAGGTGACTCACATGCCTGATGGAAAGTGGGTTGAGGTAAAAACTGATAAGCTCCGCCACTCCATAGCTTTCACTCCCACAATCCAACACAATTGGCCTATCTGGAGGAATATCAGGAAACGGCCATGTGACTCTCTCCTTGTGGACCTTGGGCAACACATAGAATCTCCTGATTCTTGGCGTGTCCTGCCCCCTCACGTACTGAGCCTGTTTTTTTGTTAAATACCCCCTGTTGCTGCAGTAACGCCAATTCTTTCTCAGTGATACCCACAGACTCCAAATATATGGGCTGCTCTAGTGGTCTGTATATTGTTCCCTATCCATCATAATATATTGTTCCCTATCCATCACCACCACCATACTGCCCTTGTTGGCTGGCTTAATGACGATAGTATTGTCCCTCCTCAACAGTCTCAATGCATCCCATTCCTCTCTAGACAAGTTCCACCTCCCTAACCCCTTTAACTACCCTCTTATCTTCTTCCACTATCTTCCAGACCAATTCTGAAACCTGGCTCCTCTTTGGCTCCCACCCTGAACTGGTGGTAAACGGTGCCCTTCCAATTTCCCCTAGCCCCCCTTTCTCCCCCTCAAAGAAAACTGCCAACTTGAGCTGCCTGTGATAAGCCGTAAGACCGGCTTCCACATCACATTCCAGTGACCCCCACCCATTCCCCTCCCCTTAGGAATAAACAACAGACCTCTCTGTAGTACCGACATCTCCTCTTTATTTAACTCCATTCTTTGGGAGAGGTTCATCACTGTACCAAGACTTTGGTTAACAGGGTGCCCAGCAGTTTAAATAACTGGCCCAATGTTGCCAAATCACCTTTCCAGTCTCCTGGATCCAGTGGGAAAGATCCACTTCCATATGGAACTGCCCATACGAGAGAGTCTCTATCGCCTTCCCCGTGTGTTGATATGTCCATTAAGGTCTCTTAGAAGCATCCTTTCTCCTCTGGGCAAAAGCCAGTTAAAATTAGTCATTGGGATACAGACCTGTGCGTTTGGGAAGGTCTGGTCTGCTGCCCCCAGGACCCTCTTCAGCATTTTTTCTAATGCCGTGATGGAAGTGTGACCCCTGTTATTGATTCCAAAGGATAGCGGTACCCTTGTTACCCCTGCACTTGTTGGGGTCCTGTTCCTAAGAAGATTGTAAACGTGCACCAGTTCTGCCCCTGGGTAGCACACCACCCGTACTCTTTTGTCTTCCACTGCTGGTAATCTGCCCATATTAGAGTCTCCAAGCACCAATATTGGTCTCCTAGGCCAGAGGGTCCAATTCTTATATTTGTCATTGTTGTGCTCCTGCCTCTCAAACCGGTTCAGTCCTGCTGTTTCACTAGGGTCTCCTTGCCTTCTCCATACTCTGTCCTTTCTCTGGGGTCCTCCTCCATCCTTTTTCTCTTCTTCCCTTGCACCTCCTCTTCATCCTCCTGCCGTTCCCCTCTTCCCACTCTCACTCTGCCATCCTCATCCATGGTGATCCATATGTCCCTCTCTTCCCCTTGTTCCAGGGCCTTGGTTTCCTCCGGTAACAGATCTGTTTGCTCCTGTTGGCCTTGCTCTTGCTCAGCTTCCCCCAGTTGTTCCTCGTCTACCTGCTCTCCCTGCTCTGGTACCTCCTGTGTGGTATTGATATCTGGTTGTGGAGGAACCACCACAAGAGGAAGCAGGGGCAACGTTTGGCCTGACCCCTCACCAGCCCATAGCCGTCTGACCTCTAGTGTGGCTACCCGCAAGGTCCCTTCCTGCATGTTCTTTAAATTTCTTCTGGCCCATCTGCTGGCCACTTCTAACGCCCTCCCCACTTCCACCAGATCCATTCTTGATAGATGCTCTAATGTATCGCCCTTCAATGTCTGATAATGTCTCTTCTGCGTCTCGAGGCTTTCGCAAAGCCACATCCTTCCTCTCCCTAGTATGAATGTAATCCGGATGTACTATTTTCACCATGTTGTCATTATCATGTGACCTACCAGCGTCAGTTCCATCACTTTACTGCCATTTACAAACCCTCTCCTGTGGCCTCATGGGATAGTAAAATGTCAATGGTAGAATCTCGCTGGAAGTAGCAGGGCATCCAGGTACTATTTGTCTACTCTTTTAGGAGTACTCCTTTTGTTACATACTGTTTTTTGCCTACTATATAGTAGGAAAGTACTGTATGTGATTTCGGACACAGCCCAGATGTCATATAAGTCAGCAGTTCTTGGCTAGAATAAACTGCCAAATGGACCAGACTTTTTGCCAATAGTCAAATATAGCTAAGCAAGACAACATAAGAGTATATGTTCAAAAAGTAATTGAGGTTTAATTTTTATTATGCTTTTTTACGTTCATCATTCTTTAGTGTATAATGTTGCTGTTTGAGCATGAAAAAGGTCTGCAAAGTTACAAAGCACAAAGTCCCTCCAAAGGGAGTTATTCTCTATATCAGTGCGCAAAAAACAAAAAACAACAAAAAAAAAACGAACTCCCCGAGTTTTCTTCCGGGAACAAACGCGTCACAATATTCCTCATTTAAATATTTCCCATCCAAGGCGTACACAAAATACAGAGGCAGGGCCTGGTTGAGTTTAAACTCATGCCTTTAGTTGAGTCAATGTTGCTGTATCAGGCTGGTTGAGATGTTAAAACAAGAGCAAATCAAATTTCACCTAGATTTGCTGCATTGTGTCCTGCAGCTTGAGTTAGATGCAGGCATTTTTATTTTTTCTTAACAATTCTTTTCAGAGATAGTTCTTTTTCCCCCAGGCGTAAGAGAAGATGGTCTGTTTTTGTGTTTGCATGGTTTATTTTAACCTGTTATCCACCGAGGAGCCGTGACACCGGCCGCACACACACTTAGATCAAAAATAATAAATTGTAAAATAAATCAAAGGTGCAATGGAAGGCCTAGTTGATAAAATCCTCAGACAATTGAATGATAAATCTGTGGTCCCATGCCTCGTTGTGCTGCAGGTTGCCTGGAGGTTATTACTGTGTACTTTATCCAGTTCTGCCCATTCATCAACTGGGCGTGCTGGCGGTCATGCTTACAGACAGAGAACTGAGAGAGAGACTGTAGTCCTAGCTGACTTGTTGAGCACTGGATTATATTTGTATACAGTAGGATTGCCTGAGCTCATTTTTTCTTCATAATCATGACAAGATCTTAAAAACTCAATTGTAATATTTCCATGTCAAAATGCTTTCTAGCTCATAAGTCATCCATACATTAGTTACTTTCCCAAACATTTGACTCTATGGCACTTTCAAGACATTGCTCTCTTTGTTTAAGCAACCAGCCTGACACAGCAGCACCGACTCAACTAATGGTGTGAGTGTAGGGAAGGGGCCATGTTGTGTGACCAATGACAGTAGGAGGATAGTTCAGGAAACCTGTTTGAAAACAGTTGTTATTTTTGCTATTCCACTGATGCACAGAAATCACACAATTCACCTTTTAAGTCTTTAAAAGTGATACACACACACACACACACACACACAAAAGATACTTTAAAAATTCTTTATTTAGTTATATCAAAATTTGTTATTTTTTCTTAAATTATATTTATGGTTTGGATCAGACCTTACATTTTGATTTAATTTGAATCAAAAATATTTCTTTTCCCAAAGACAAAAACATTAATACAAACTAAAAAGATTTTTATTATAAAAAGCATAACATAATTAATCAATATATTTTCTTTAGACATAAGACTGTGTGTATATATATATATATATATACACACACACACACACACACACATATATATATGTCTAAAGAAATTATGTTGATTAATTGTTATAATTATATATATGTCAATGTACTACAGTAACAGTAACATTCAGAACTCAAGGTCACTCTCCAGTCCACCAAGACCAAATATAAATTATAATAAATTATAATAAATTATCATTTAAATATAAATGTCTTAAAGTTATTAGACTATTTAAAAAAATGTTTTATTCTAAGGGTCAGGCATATTGAAACATATGTAAAACTACTTTGGTGGCTTTTTTTTTTTTTTTTTTTGCATTTGCATTTTGGATTTTGTAGTATAGTGTGACGTTCTTGTACAGGCTTCAGGAAATGTAATATATGTATTAATTTCACTGTAAGAAACAAATCCATAGAAAAACAGAAAAAGTAATTTTCTGCCAGGACATTATTCTTTCTTCTTTAACCCTAAAACACTACACAATGCAATGTGTAATTCGAGAAAAAAAAAAAAAAAAGAAGAAAAAAAACCTATGAAAAATCAATATGGAAAATTCTTTCATTATAACACAGTACATTGAGCACTATTTTTATGGACTTTTCTTTGAGTACATAGCAGCTAATAATGTTGCTGAGCGACACGTTTCAGTAAGCTAATTTGTGCGATGTGCAACATATGGGCTGAAAGAATTGCTTTGTGGGTAGATCTGTTTCTGTGTCTTCTTTTCTACTGCACATGATAGAAGAGCATAGCTTATTACATGTATGGACCCCAAACCACAAAACCTTCATTTATTTATGACCCACATTCAAAGTGAGTGATTGTTCTTGACTTCATATGCAACTACAGTACATTTCCTGAGAAAAAGAAGTTATTGCATTCAAAGGATGTTTTTTCCTGGCTTAATTTCAAAAGCTACTGAAGTCTACTAGCACTTTTTATAAAAGGGCTATAATATAAGGTAACACTTTATTTCGATGGTCCACTTTAGACATAACTATAAGTAACTTTGTGACTACATGTCAACTAGCAATCATTAGAGTGTTAGGGTTTGAGGGGTTAGGGTTTGAGTTAGTAGAAGAAGTTGACATGTAGTTGCAAAGTTACTTAGTAGAGTTAGTAGAATGTCTAAAGTGGAGCATCGAAATCAAGTGTAACCTAATATTACACAAAGCCCAGTTTGGATCTGTAAAGTGTGTTTATGAGCAGACCATCACATCATTCATATATATATATGAATTTTAAGTCTTGAAACAATATCATACAGCTTGTGACCAGACCATCACATCATTCATATATATATATGAATTTTAAGTCTTGAAACAATATCATACAGCTTGTGAAATGAAATTTTAAAAAACTGGCTGCCTGCCTTGGTCTTGATATTAACAGTCCTTCTCTCCTCCTCTTGTCATTTACATTCACATACATTCTTTTAGCACAAAAGTGACAAATGAGAATATACAAGCAGAAGCAGAATATTAACAATCTTCAAACAAATGCAGTCCTAATACATAAATTAATGTCTCTGTCTGAAGTGCATCTAAAATAGCCTACATATTTTAACATCTCGCATTTTGTAATAGCTCAAAATGTTATCATAAGCACAATCTCACAATTCCTTTGCCATACAAAACATACACTATACCAGTCAAAACCATTACTCATTCTTTATTATTAGAACTTTACACATATAATAGTAAAGTCATCAAAATATGAAATAACACAAATTTAAGTATGGAATTATAATTTGACCATTTTTTCCCCTCAATTTTGCCACCGTCTAGATTCCAGCTCTGATCCGAATGGATTTTAAAGGACCTATTATACCCTTTTATAAAGTCTTGATGATGTTTTTGTGCTCTACTGGAACAGATTTTCATGCTTGAATGTTCACTATTTTCCTCATATTCTCCATTGTTGCAGCTCCTCTCTTCCCAGTCTGTCAGTAACGCTCTGGGGTGCGTTTCCCCGAAAGCATCGTTTGCCAACTATGGTCGTAAATCCCATTGAACTCTATTGGTAACGACGGAACTTGGGACCATAGTTCGCTTTGGGAACTTTATGAAGCCCCTCCTTCTGAAAAGCACAATGTGCTCTGATTGGTCGGTTGGAGCAGTGTGTTGTGATTGGTCAAGTGTTTGGGAAATGTCCCACTACTTACCATAACCGCGAGTTTCAACACACTACTTACTAACTAACTCAACCAGGCGTCACCCCTTTATTCTGCATATGCCTTGGGCGGGAATTAATTTATATATATAATTAGATGCGATACGGGTAAGGTTAGGGACAGGTTTGGTGGTATGGGTGGGTTACGGTGTAAGGGAAGGTCAACAGTGTAATTAGAAACGTAATTACAGAAATGAATTATAGTTGGAAATGTCATGGCTTTGTACTAAACAGATGGGAAAGAAAGTAAAGGCAGTCAAAAAGCAGCATGTGCACATCTACATTTTTCTAATTTACAATGTCATATTTAGCAGGCAAAATGAGACTGCTAGCAGGACCAATGGAGAAGGACTTAATTAAACCTTATCTGCCACACTGAGACTGACCAGATCACATGTCAGGCTCTCTGAGGATACTGGGAATTCAGGGTGGTGCAATTTTAACCTCCACACCATAGAAAACAAGACATAATTTAGTCAACTAAAATAGCATTTGTTCATTTACACATTTATTTAGAAGACACTTTTATACAAAGAGTTTTACAAACTTAGACGCTTCAGATATTAAAAATTTGAATTAAACACTGCCCTTCTTCAAACCTGAAGCGTCTAAAACCTGTCTCTGAAATAAATGCTCGGTTAAAAACAACCCAAGTTGGGTTGAAAATGGACAAACCCAGCGATTGTGTAAAGTTACTGTTTAGAAGTTAGTACTCACATACAATACAGACCACATCCATGCCATCAAAATGAATCTGGAAACTGATAGCATTACTTTCATTGTAAAACAGGTCCTTGTGAAAGAGACTTCTAACAATTCACAAATGCATCTCTACAGTGAAATAAGTGAGAAAAACAGCATTACTAATTCACACCGAGGGTTGCAGTCAGCATGGAGAGAAGCTGAAGAACAGAATGTGAGTCTGTGAATAAATGAGTGAAGGAATATCTCTGATGCAGTATCATCTCAGCTGGAGGATTGCCTTGCCCAAGTCCCTTTTACGTATATCTTACAATAGACTTCTTTAACAGGGTTGAGAACTCGTATGGGGATATGTTTAGACTAATCATTACAGGATCCAGCTGGTGAAGGCTTCCAGAGGCACGCAAAACAACTACAAACAGAAACAATAATAAATTATTTAGGTATGAATGTTAGTACTCAGACAAATCATATAGGCATTATGAGTGATAATACACAGGACTTACTACACAAGATGTACTGAAAGACAATGACAAAGTCAATAAGGTTAAACCACGATATGTTGAACTTGACGCAGACTTACCCTCATTGGTACTCTATTGGCTCCTCTGCTTTACTCGTGATGGTGGTTCACACAGGATCAAAGTGTAAAAATCAAACTCTGCGCTGGCACAAAATCAATACGTATGCTACAGAATATTGGCTGTAGCCTGTAGACCTTGAAACTAGAAGTACTTTGAAATAAAACTGTGCTGTAGTAATACCACTGGCGGTAATCAAGGTTGAGTAAGACTGTGCTCTACAGCAAGATCACAAGTGTTTTTCTGACCGATCATGTGAGATGACTGACACAAGGTCACCATCATAAACATGGCAACGTTAAAACTCAAAAACATGATGATTAAAACCCTCAAATGAAACTCAGAGGTTGAGTGCATTAGTGTCCGCCCACTTTTTCAGTGGTGTTGGTTCTGGAAGTATTTTTCCATTCATTTTTCCCATAGGGGATTTTGAAGTCTTTCTTAAAGAATTATAATGAACAAAGTCAACCTGCTACGAGAAGAATCACAACATTACAAATGTTGATTTGAAAATCAGACAAAGGCACAAAACGGTACAACCCCATGAGGCATTGCGAATTATATAATCAAATTAAAAATTATGGTGAAATTAAAAAAAATATATATATCCAGTTAAAGTTGTTAATTATATCTATAGAAATTTAATGCAAAACATGTAAATACTGTATATGATTTCACCATGAAATCAAAAATGACAATTCTTATTTTTTTGTGGAATATTGCAGTGTGTATTATAAATGATTTAACCGTGCACATCATATTTTTAACTTCATGTTCCTCATAATCTTGAATCAGAATAACTTCCCCTCTCTCTTGCAGCAACATCTCTTCTCTGATGACAAGGGCTGGGCAACCTGTCACTCACATCAGATCCACCAATAGCAAACCACAACCATCCAATCAGTTCCTCATGGACAAAATCAAGCCCCGCCCTACATTTGTTCTTGTTCCAGAAGCCGTTTCACTCAGATATACAACACAATAGGGAAGAAAAATCTATCACAACTTGCGTTTCCTGAATTTAAGACTAAGGGCTCTATTTTAACAATCTAAGAACATGGTCTGAAGCGCACGGCACAAGTGCACTTAGGGCGTGTCCGAATCCAGTTTTGCTAATTTAACGACGAAAAAAATGGTTGGCGTGCCAGGTGCATGGTCCAAAAGGGTTGTACCTAGTGTCATGGGTGTGTTTTGGGCATAACGTGCAATAAACAAATCAGTCTCATCTCCCATTCCCTTTAAAAGCCAGGTGTGGTTGTACCATGACGGATTCGCTGTTTACATGGGGGAATATAGACACACTCAACCTGACGAGTCAGCTTAAACACGTGTGTATTGCCACGATTGGTCCAATAATTAGCCAATTTCATTCGTCATTACTGCAAAGTAATTCAGATACACGCAATGACTATCCATTATGACATGTAGGCATTTTTATCTTTATGTACACAATAATAATCTTTTACATCGTAATCCTTTTATTTTTAATATTTGGCATGTTTGTGTGCTGCTGCGCATCCCTGTGTGTAATAAGCAGAGTGTACAAGCGTTGTGCACCCGCATATAGGTGCATATTACTAACGCGCTCTTTAAATAACAAAAAATATTGCGCCATTGACTTTAGAGCAGGTTTCAGTTGGTCAATGGCGCAGTCGTTTTCAGTTGCCTCAAAATAGCAACACGCCAACAATGCGCCTGAACACACCTCGTTTTCAGACCAGCACGTCCATGGGTGAACAGATGGGTGCCAGTGCATTTGCTATTTAAACAACGTGGGCACATGACGTGAAAAAGATAACTGCGTCAGGCTGAAACTAGCAAAAAACACTTGGCCACGGAAATCACAACAAACGGCACAATAAGAAGAACAAAAATATGACCTCCTTGCACCTTTTCACTGTGGACATCTTGTCCAAGAGTTACCTTTACTTTCAGAGGGTTTGTACATCATGTTCGAGTTGCCAACCTTAATTTTTTACCCATCTGCCTTGTGAGTTCAATACTTAAACACTACAGAGAATTTCTCTTTACAAAAACAGACAGTTGACTGTTTACCCCCTCTGTATTCATTCATCCATTCATTTTTTTTTGAACAACAAAAGCAGTTAGCTATTTATACATTTAGAAACTAGAATATGTGGCAGTTTTTTGACAGACTGAACAATGAATCGTGTTGACAGGTGCATATCACAAGTTGTGATGTTAATAACAGTTTCAAGAGATTCATTCAAGTTTTTCACCCTAATATTCAATCCAAAATAGTGAGTCAACGCTTGGTTTGCATTATATGACTTATCGATTTTGAGATTATGAAGGCTGAATCGTTTAATTGCATCTAAACGCACAGCTTGTTGCAGCATGTCTCTGAAAATTAGAGCTCCTTTGCGACTCCGGGGATGAAAGGCGGCTCTCCGCCCCGCTGAATTCATCTGACTGGAAAATGAAAAGTTTGGCCAGATCGATGTCTAATGACTGGAGTAAAAGAATACAGTGCTGCTAGACTGCGCACCCTGCATCCGAATCAATAAAGAAATCTGGATCACAGCAGGGAAGGTGGATGATGAATCAATGATAAACAAATTTCCAGGAGTTTGAAAAGCCTGGACTATTGAATTAGACCATTCACTCAGAAAAAAAAGAGAATCGTTTTGAGTTATTCCCGATGACGCTAGTATCTG
This sequence comes from Mylopharyngodon piceus, assembly GCA_039654765.1. Classification (NCBI taxonomy): domain Eukaryota; kingdom Metazoa; phylum Chordata; class Actinopteri; order Cypriniformes; family Xenocyprididae; genus Mylopharyngodon; species Mylopharyngodon piceus. The sequence continues at coordinate 273,134 of CM077445.1, forward strand.
AAACGCATTCAGTGTGCTCAGCTTAAATTGACGGACGAGTCTTCAGAAGGTGTATATTGCTTACGCTTTTTGTTATTCACTGTAATTGGTTGGGTGAGAACATAACGTGGCCGTTATCAGAGAGGGTCAGCCTTTGAAGGCAGTTGAAAGGAGGCCTCTTGTTAGAGACTTTTGTGTTTATTGCTCACTTACGTACAGTTGACGACACACAGGTTGGAGAAAACTATTGTCATGCTGCACAATGCTGGTCTCTCACTCATTGTTTTGGTTGCACTCTACAATATCAGCTTGTGTTAGTTTATGTTGTTACAGCAAACAAAATAGTATTAGCTATTAGAAGTAACGATGGTGTCAGTTTTGTTTTGGCAGCAGAAAACAGCGTCTTCTCAACATGAACACGAACCAAACTCTTCCAGTCTCAGATACAACTACAGTGTTTGAGGGCGGGGCAAAGTAGACATTGTTCACTGGCAGCCAATGAAGACCATAGGCTGGAATTATGCAAATTTGTTCCAAACTTACATACATTCAAACAGGAAGTGAGACTGGAATTACTATTTTCAGGCAGTTCAGAATCGCTTCTTTCTTTTGGGAGATAAAGGGATAGATTTACTAACAGCTTGCGTCAACGCAGACAATCTTTTAGTGTTTAAAAAACTATTGTAAGGATTTACTAAAGACGCAGTAAAAAATTAGCGCTGAAAAGGCGTGGACAGGGTTATTTTTGTGGCTGACATTATTGCATAAGCATTTGTAGGAGTTTCCCCTTTCAGACACAAGAGTCTGGGAGGAGAGTATTTAAATGAATCATGCAAGGTGATTTACTAAGGTTTGCGCTCGTCATTTTACTGGTATTTGTGCCATTATTTACCGGCCAAAAAAAGCATGTCTTAAACCAGATGTTAAAGGGTTAGTTCACCCAAAAGTGAAAATTATGTCATTAATTACTCACCCTCGTGTCGTTCCACACCCGTAAGACCTTCGTTCATCTTCAGAACACAAATTAAGATATTTTTGATAAAATCCGACAGCTCAGTGAGGCCTGCATTGACAGCAAGATAATTAACACTTTCAAACACCCAGAAAGGTACTAAAGCGTATTTAAAACAGTTCACATGACTACAGCTTAATGTTATGAAGCGACGAGAATACTTTTTGTGCGCCGAAAAACAAAATAACGTCTTTATTCAACAATATCTAGTGATGAGCGATTTCAAAACACTGCTTCATGAAGCTTCGAAGCTTTACGAATCTTTTGTTTTGGATCAGTGGTTCAGATCACGTATCAAACTGCCAAAGTCACGTGAACCACTGAAATTTCTAAAATACTTAAGACATAACGAAGCCTCATTTACTGAAATCACGTGACTTTAGCAGTTTGATACACGCTCCGAACCACTGATTCGAAACAAAAGATTCGTAATGTCGGCCATTTTGTAGTGGTGTCCGAATTCTGAGTGAACGACTTCATTCCCTACTTTCGTTCACTACTTTATACCCACAATTCTCTCTGATTTCGAGTGTACATTCGATGTACACTTGCTGAAGCACTATTTCCCAAAATCCAATGCGGAGAGGACTAGGCGCGCATGTGAAAGAGCGGAATTGCGAGCGAGTGTAATCCAGAGATTACTTTACAGCTTTCTTATTTATGCTTTAACATTTATTTCATGTAATTTCTATATTTTTTTACCTTATTTTTAAATTAATCATTACTTGAATAAAACCTACTAGACATTATTAGATGAATTTTAAAAATGAAATTATATAAATAAGGTAAAAAGGATATTATTTTTCTTATTAAAATTATATTAGGTTTTACTAACAGCAAGGTGTTTTAATAATTTGTGGCACTGTTGTTAACTCATTAAACTTTAAGAGATGATAATTTAGTGGATGATTTAAAAAAAAATTAGTTAATCATCAGTAGGTAGCGTATTCAAATCATAACGGTCGCCTGAGGGCGCTCTAAGACCACATCATCTGTGAGCGTGAGAGTTTCTAACAAACTAAACAACTTTATTAAAAAGAATAAATACATGAAATAATGTACACTAGTTAATGTGTTTATTTTTGTTTGCAGTATTTAATGGTATTTAATGATTATGAACACATATTAAGCATGAAAAACCAATTATACAATCGATCAAACTACAAAGCTGGCACGGAGGCATGTATGATTACAAAATAAAGTCATTATGATTGTTATTGTTATTAACATTATTTTATAATGTAAGTAACATGTAGGATAAAATAGTTTTATCGCGTGTCGAGCTGTTTCTGCGACAGCTCCAGCTCTCCGACGCAGTGTATACGTCAGCATCCAAATTCACTCACTTCATTTCGTTCACTCCATGCAGATGAAGTGCACTCAAATGCCATACACTATATAGGGATTAGTGAATGAGTGAACGAGTGAGCGGTTTCGGACACAGCCTAAGAGAATACCCATAATGCAATGTGAGAGTTGCGCTGCGCACCGAATGAATTCCCACGTCTGACCAGAAGATGGCGTCCGCAGCTGAATCATCCATCCATCCACTTCCCAATGTGGCTACAGCATAATATCATACATAAATTAATTTTAATTGATTATTAAATTGTTTAATTAAGGTTAATACATGCCAGTTTTCATGATAGGTTTCTAGATAAATCTTTCCATTACTACTGGAGCTTTGCTAAGTTTCAAATGATTATTAAACAGCAAGCACAAACTATGCAAAAGCGGCAGTCCTTCCGGTGCACTCAGTGTCCGAATTCACACACTAGTTTTCATTCACTCCTTCAAAACCTTCAAGTGGACTATACTAGAGGACTAATGTAGGGAATAGTGAATGAGGGTATGGGGGCGATTTCAAACACAGCACTTCATTAACTGGTCAGTTGTTTGATCAGGGTTGGAGCTGAACTTTGGGCACCCCTGGTTAAGATCATTCTGTAATCATCCATGACTGTCGAGGCTGTGCAAAGTTTAGAATTAAAGAGTTGGCTTTCGTGAGTTGGAATTTGAATCAAATCATTCTTTCAGTCTGTCTTCAGTGCTTTTTTTTTCGTTAAAACTTTCAAACGAGATATAAACATTTATAGTTTGTACTGACAAACATTTTTATCTTAGTCAAAATCGTTGAATTGTTCATTCATTCAATTTATCATAATTTTGCTTGTATTCAATTTCGAACTGCATCCCGTTTGCAACCTCATTTCAAATTCGAACTGAAATTTATAAGGCATTTTTAATTTCAAATTGTGCAGAACCCTGAAATCTACACTGATAATGGTGCAAAAAACACTATTAATAATAGTTTCTGGCAAACAGAAAGTTATACTTCAGGTTCACGTGAGGCTGTTTCAGCAAATATGGATTTTACCTTTATGATCTGACCTTAATTCGTTATAGTGCAGCAGTGCTTGCACTTCTTTTGCTCAATGACGCAGAAAGATATTCGAGGCTATCCAGTGATGACTCCTCTCATGATTAATTTAGGTGCAGGTATCTCTGCTGACCTTGATTTCTTCTTCGGTTTGTGCTGATGTCTGGTGAAGAGCAATCTAAAGGGAGTGTACAGCCCTCAAACAGATATTTTTTGCTTCTCTTCTTTTTTTTCTGAAACCTTATGTTTTTTGCTCTTATGGGATCTTAATCAATCTTAAAGTGTAAAATGCATGTATTGGGAAAAAAAAAAAACTGAGAGGAGCCACTGTTCATATAAAGACAAACATCTAGTCTATCATTTTTACAGCAGAAAAATTATGTGAAATCACAATCAAATCTCATATGATTGCATATCTCATAGTTTCATGTTAATTCAATGGCCCTGTATTCTAATCGACACTAAAAAGAGCGAATTCAGTTTGGCTGAGGGATTGATTTACGTAGGCATGAGTGTTCAAATCGATCCTCTCTCAAGAACCTACAGGGCATGTTTCGCAATATTATCAATGTGGTCCACCTTATCTTGTGACAAAGTTGATGCTTACATCATTATATCTGCTTTGGAATAGTCTTTTGCGTATGTATGACGTGATAACAGCTGCTTGTAAGCACAAGAAAGTGAGGTTAAATGATACCAATCTGCTGCTAAAACAATGACCCCAACAATCCGAAATGATTATTCATGAATTTTCATTTATCTCTTTGTAACTTCGGGCTCCGCACATGTGCTTTTTAGGGTATCCGCGCAAGTGTTCCCTTCGTTACGCCTACAGCTGAAGTGTAACCTTGTTTGTTTTTTGTGAAGTGGCGATTGGAGAGCTTTGTTTACGGCCCATGTTTGCTCAAGCGTTCTATTTTTAATGTCACACAATCAAATGCTGAAGAGGCTCCTCTTAATCCTCAAGGATTATGGTGTGTATGACTAGCACCCAAGGCCAAAACCGCTCGTCTGATTCAGACAGGAGAAGCGCGCCGTACGGCACATACTCCTTGTGTAATCGTATAAGAGGCATGCAGGGAAGCCTGGAGGATGTGGAGGAGGAAGCAAGCACACTGATTCTGGCGTTCTTTCAAAAACATGATGCTCTTGATGGGTTGGCGTTCTAGTCTAGGTCAATGGCATTAAGCATAATATCATTGGGGTAATTGGTTTGTTTGAACACACTTGATACTGAGAGGGTAAGCTTTATTTACCCCAAACTATGATTTCCTGTGATGTTCTGTGGAAATGGTCATTTTTAGGAAATGGTGCCATTTGTGAGCCCTTGACTACAGTACTTAACATGATGTTGACCTGAGTCAGATTATTTTATAAACTTAACTCTGTTTAGTTTAAAAGGTCTATAACATTGATATCAGACAAATTGCATGCAAATTGCGTAGATTTGTTTTAAACTGAATTCTAATCTTTGCATAGAGCATGTGCTTTAGAAAAATGTGTTTATCCCTGCACTTTCTATTCCACTAGGCTATGCCATTCCACTATATTCCACTCACCATAATGGTAATCTTTCATACATCATATTTAAGGGATCGTATTTTCGATGCAAATATATTAGTTAAAACAAGTCGAACCTTGAAGAACATTCCACTCTTAAAACTTCTGGAATACTAAAATTTAATTTGCAAAAACTAGGAGTTTGAATATTGTTGTGGGTAATGGAGTCAAAAAGGTTGAGAACCACTGGCGTAGTGGTATGATATTCGCTAGTTAAGGCCATAGCTATCCATTTTTTTGCACTGACCTTTAAACCCATAACATTCAACCTCAAAGTTGAAATTGAGTGATACTACTAGAATTCACTTCACATTATAATATGAATTCAAAACTTAGACTGAGGCTTTTAGGTGTATGTAGTAGTCAATCACTGGAAACCCTTTACTGTATTTGCAGTGTTGGGGGTAACACAGTACAAGTAACGCGAGTTACAAAATCAGATTACTTTTTCAAGTAACGAGTAAAGTAATGCATCACTTTTATATTTACAAATGAGTTACTTTTACAAATAATTAACATAAGTTACTTTGTTTTCCCATGTATCGACTGACAGCTTTCCTGTCTCCATGTTGAGAGAATCGTGAGTAAGTGTGGAGGTGAACATGATGGTTACTGTAGTTCTAGACGTGAACATTTACTAATCTCACTTCCTCAAAATGAATGAAAACAGTGAAATGCAAACTCAGAATATTACGCAAACCTGTAAAAATTAAACATATTAAATTACACAAATACACTTTATGTATTTAATCTCACTTTATTAACCCGATGTCTTTGCTTTCGACCTTAAAGCATACTAATAAGCAAAAAAAATAAGCAAAAATAAACATCACATTTATTTATTGTTGTTTTTATTGCCGAAATAAGATTGTGGAACTTTCTTCTCCTGTGTCCTATTCTTCTGCAATCCAGCAGAAGGCTTATTCATTTCACTTTTGGTGTGAAAGGGCCTTTACATTTGCAAAAAACAGAACTTTTGTTGATTTGTTACTAAAAATCAAACCAGCAAGCCCAGCCTAGGTGAGAAAAAGTAACGCAAAAGTAATGTAATACATTACTTTACATAAAAAGTAACTAAGTAACGCAATTAGTTACTTCTTTAGGGAGTAATGCAATATTGTATTTACTTTTAAAAGTAACTTTCCCCAACACTGGTTAACCATAATGTTTCAAGCAATCTTAACAAGTGAAAATGTACTGTTGGAGAATCTGAATAAATGTTTTTATATCTTTGTGTCCATGAGTCAGGGCTGGTCCTACAATGTCTGTGGTGGTATAACTCATCTTCAGCCGTGTTCAGCAGTGACATTTTGAAATGATATGAAAGCTTTCATGCACAACTGGCCCAATTTCCTGAGAATGACCAAGCTAAAAGTGTTGGTGAGCAGGTCCAGCAGCTAGACCAGCATAAACCAGCCTAAATCAGCATGAAAATTCATGTTGCACTTTTCATTTACATACATCAAATAGTCCCTTTACTGTTAATATCACCTTCCTGCATAGTTAAGACAAGACCATTAGGCGAGTTTAACATTTAATCTCTTGTTTTAATTAAGTGTTCTGTAATGATATGAAGTGCTGCAGTGGGTTTAAAGATGCTAACACAGCAGGAATCATATTGATGAGTTTCATAACCCAGCCAGAGCACAGCCCAAAACACCAATCACCTGGCCACTGTTAAGAAACTCATCTTCCTTTCGACTCTGTGAAGGTCCATGATCTTGATTGTAATTGCCTGACCTATCCTGCTCCACAGTAAGCTAGAAGCAGTAGATCAGGGGTGTAAGACAGGGGTGTCTAATCCTGCTCCTGGAGGGCCAACTTCCTGCAGAGTTTACTTCAAACCTACCTGACTAGGAGTTTCTAGGCTGCGTTGCACGAGTGCCCATTACTGGCGGAACACATGTAATGGTTTTAAATGAAACGCCCTAAGCCAGGGGTTCCCAAACACTGCATGTTTTCCATGTCTCCTTAATCAAACACACCTGATTCAGATCATCAGCTCATTAGTCGAGACGCCAAGACCTGAAATGGGTGTGTCAGACAAAGGAGACATGCAAAATGTGCAGTGTTGGGGAGGCTCCAGGAAATTGTTTGGGAACCCCTGCCCTAAGTCCTTGGTCACTATGGTCTGCTGTAGTGCTGATTTATTAGTTACATTTTTTCCCCTTATGATTTATGCATCGTTCTATAGGTCTATAAGCTGTATGTATTGAAGCGTCCATTGTAGTGAACTGCATCGCAATACCTCGTTCGCTTTGATGTGTTCATGACCTGTTTAATCTTTGAAGGTCTAAATGCTGTGAATTTTAGCTTGCATTTTTGTAACCAAAGCTGAATGTCTTTTCCCATGTAATACATCAGCCAGGGTCCCACATTGGATAAACACCTGTTACAGTAGCCACGCCCCAAACTGGAAAGAGATTGACGGATCTGAGTGGACCACTCTCAATGTTTCGATGGTGTCTAGGAGGCTCAGTGTTTACACTTTTGGGGGACATAAACCCATAACTGGGTTAAGAGAATGTATTTTGACTGCCTCTCTGTCATAATCAAGGGGTCAAGAGTCTACCCTCATCCACTTGAGGAAGTGGAACGCACTTCAAAATGGCAGCAAGGATTCCCATGAGGGCAAGTGCCTATAGGGACATTCGCCAGTGTGTCTAAAAGTGAAATGGGATGCACACCTAGTAATTAAATGGGTCAGGTGTGTTTAATTAGGTTTGTAGCTAAACTCTACAAGACCTTGGCCCTCCATGAGTAGGATGCCTTGGTATAGGATGTCTGAATACTCAGTATATTCATTTCCGCGAACCGGTTCTTTTCGGGCAGTTTGGCTCATTGAACCGGTTCAAAAAGCAGACTCATATGTTCCTTTTCTAACAACTCAGTGTCATGTTATATCAATGAAACATTCAAATAAAAAGTTATTTGTGTGAACTCATATTGCTGATTGTTGCCTTTCATTCACTTAAGTTAATGGAGTTTGTGGTCAGTTTCATTTGCAGATCCTTTATGTCAGATACAACTGACCAATATTGAGTAGCCTACATCTTGGAAAAGATTCGCAACTACAGCACACATCTGATGCACAAACGCGAATATGTAGTATATAGAAAGAATAACTTAAAACAACTTAAAATATAATTTGCATGTACAATAAACCATAAAATTTATTTACGTCTCTCGACAGAAATAAAATTTTAATAAAATGTTATTTAATAACAGTAGTCATAATAAACATAGCCAGTATGTGCCACAGGCTTGCATTGTATCATCAACAGATTCTGAAATGTGAAGCTTGTGGACACTTTGCCATCCCATAAGGCCACAAGAGCTGAGGAGCCATCGGATTTGAAAAATTGAAGAAAGAGCAGTTTTTTTTCAAGTCTAAGTCCTATAAGTATGTACCAAGAAAGTTGTTTCCCATGGCTAAATTATTTGCATTTTCCAATAAGCTTTTACTCTGGCGTTCCTCATGACAAGAACTTGGTGCCACCACTCAATGATAGAGTCGGAGTAAATTTCATTTCAGTCCGGTACAGATAGGAAGCGATGGTATAGATGGCAGCGGGGTGCAGTTAGGCACATGTGAGGTGGACTGTGATCTCTCTAAACTCAGAAGCCCATCATCGCTGCAGTCTTCCAACCCTTCAGCCCCTTCTCAATGCTCCCCGGCAAGGCCTACGCTGTCCTCTGTGGTATGACGCCTGGTTGGATGGGAATTGCTACAGCAGATAGCATCAGCTGGTGAAAGCTTACCAGTTAATGAGGTCTCCAAGGGCCGATGCCTCCCCAGCCCTCTTTCCTAACACCCACACACACAGTCTCTACTATCTGTTGCTTTCTTTTGCTCTATCATTTTTCACTCAGCAATATATCCAATACGGTTTCTCCCCCACACAGAAACACACGTAAGATTGTGGGAAGGTATCCGCTGTAGGTTATAGGTGATGTTGATAGAAGAGCATGCTCATTTTTACTGACTCCAAGCTCATGCTCAATGATTACTATTGACCACCCAGACGCTCCACACAGAGATGGCCATCATTAGGGTTTCCCTGAAAGTCCCAGACATGAGAGGAGGTGGTCGCTAACGCTGTTAAAACAGATGATTAGCCTGATCATAATTACAACAGTCTTGATATGTCAAGGCCTACTGTTGGAGAATCTGAACAAATCTTTGTGTCCATTAGTGAGGGTTGGCCAGAATTTAGAAATATGAATTGGCCACAACACATAGGATGTTGAATTGAAATGACAGAAAGAGGAAATTACTGAAATGCAGTTCAAAGAAATCCAGTACAGTCACACAAGTGATGTATTCCATTATTTTTGTGACAGAAATAATCATTCTTTTGGACTAAGTGTTTAGAGGATAAGTAAATAAATGTATATGAGATATTGGTTTGAGATTAAATTATTTTGTTATGTGAAAAAAAAAGAGTGTCCAGAAGCATTGAACTCAATCCCTGGGTATTGATCAACTTGTTTATTTTTCATTTTATGACAACCTGCAGACACATTATCTTGCTTATTAGATGGCTTCTTAACAAATACATAATTGACTGTTTGAGTTGATTTTATTTCCTTCTTTAGAGCAAGAGCACATCCATATTAAGTAATTTGGCAGATGATACAGTACAGAAACTAAAGTAGAAGTACACATGATAAAAGTAAAAAAGATCACTAGAAGAGTTTATACAGTGGTGGTCAGAATTATTGGCACCCTTGATAAATATGATCAAAGATGACTGTAAAAATAAATCTGCATTGTTTATCCGTTTGATCTTTAATTCATAAAATTAGCAAAAATCTAACCTTTCATTGAAGGAAAAGAATTGAAAGTGGGGGGGAAATCACATTATGAAATAAATGTTTTTCTCCAAAACACGTTGGCCACAATTATTGGCACCCTTTTATTCAATACTTTTTGCAACCTCCTTTTGCCAAGATAACAGCTCTGAGTTTTCACCTATAATGCCTGATGAGTTTGGAGAACACCTGACAAGAGATCAGAGACCATTCCTCCATGCAGAATCTCTCCAGATCCTTCAGATTCCAGCTCCATGTTGGTGCTTCTTCTCTTCAGTTCACTCCACTCATTTTCTTTAGGGTTCAGGTCAGGGGACTGGGACGGCCATGGCAGAAGCTTCATTTTGTGCTCAGTGACACAAGTTTGTGTTGGTTTTGATGTTTGTTTTGGATCATTGTCCTGATGGAAGATCCAACCATGGCCCATAATTGGATTTTTTAGCAGAAGCGGTCAGGTTTTGATTTTTATCTGTTAGTATTTGATAGAATCCATGATACCATGTATCTGAACAAGATGTCCAGGACCTCCAGCAGAAAAATAGGCTCACAACATTAAAGATCCAGCAGAATATTTAACCGTGGGCATGGGGTACTTTTTATCCATGTGTGCACCAAACCCATCTGGTGGGTTTGCTGCCAAAAAGCTCTTTTTTTAGTTTCATCTGGCCATAGAAGCCGGTCCCGTTTGAAGGTCCAGTCGTGTCTGACAACTGAATATGCAGGAGATTGTTTCTGGATGAGAGCAGAGGATTTTACTTGAAACCCTCCCAAACAACTTGTGGGGATGTAGGTGCTGTTTGATCATCTTTTTTAGGCTTTCTGAGACTCAAGACTCAACTAATCTCTGCAATTCTCCAGCTGTGATCCTTGGAGAGTCTTTGTCCACTCAAACTTTCCTCCTCACCGCGCATTAGGACGATTTAGACACACGTCCTCTTCCAGGCAGATTTGTAACATCTTTAGTTGATTGGAACTTCTTAATTATTGCCCTGATAGTGGAAATGGGGATTTTCAATGCTTTAGCTATTTTCTTACAGCCACTTTCTATTTTGTGAAGCTCAACAATCTTTTGCTGCACATCAGAACTATATTCTTTGGTTTTACTCATTGTGATGAATGATTACGGGAATTTGGCCTTTGTGTTTCCTCATGTTTATACTCCTGTGGAACAGGAAGTCATGACTGGACAATTTCATGTTCATGATCACCCTGGTGTGCTAAAAAATGTAAATATGAATGGGAATATACTTCAGAGATATTTCACTCATAAAAAATTCTAGGGGTGCCAATAATTGTGGCCAACGTGTTTTGGAGAAAAACATTTATTTCATAATGTGATTTTCCCCCCACTTTCAATTCTTTTCCTTCAATGAAAGGTTAGATTTTTGCTAATTTTATGAATTAAAGATCAAAAGGATAAACCATGCATATTTATTTTTACAGTCATCTTTGATCATATTTACCAAGGGTGCCAATAATTCTGACCACCACTGTATGTTCTCATTTGCCTTTGGTTATGGTTTAGTGCCTGTGTAATAGGTGCATCTTGTGTTTCTTGGAGGTTATAGTTGTTTTAGCAGATTTAAGATATGACTGGACATATTTTAGTCATTTAAATTTTATGTTGATTGGACTCAACAGATTTTAATTTTGGCATATAAGGTGGCAGTTCAAACAATGATTTCTATTATCATGTAATGTTTTTGGAAATACTCCATATGTTTTGTGTGATAACATGCTTAGGAGTAATTTGACAAATGTACTGAATTTAATTAGACTTATTACTAAAAATTAAATGTGTCATTGAAAAGTACACATAAAGCTTTTTGTTTTAATTCTCAATTATTCCTCCATCCAGCTTGCTACCTTGGTTTAAACTCAAATGACATTCTCAAATCAGCTCTGAATGCTGCACAGCCTTAGAATCAGTGTCAGGCAGTAAATAAAAGTTCATAAAATCTAAATGAAAAACATAATAGTGTGGCATTTCAATTAATTGGCTGCTTTTTGTAGGTATGTAGAAAGACAAAATGCTGTATTTCTGTTTATTTGCTGAAGCAAAAACACATTCTCCTATGTCTTCTCTCTAGCATATTTGGTGTTTTTTTTTTTTGTTTTTTTTTTTTTTTTTTTTTTTTTTTGAAGGATTCAGTTAAACAAATGAATAAACAATTAATCACAGATTCATTTGATTCCCTGTACTCTGCCTTTGTCATTACATCATTTTTGGAGCAGAATATCTATATACAGCTGCTGTTTAGAACTATGTTTTTGACCCAGTTATACAAACTGAGTGTTTGCTAGTTTTAAGTATCTGTTCAGCTTTAATTCTTGTCACCCAAATCCTCATTTTTTTGTGTGCCAGATAATTAATGCCTTTAATTCGAAAAATAAAGTACATTGTCTGTCTCTAACTACTCGTTCCGTACCACTGTTGTGTTCTCCCATTCCCCAAGTTTATATCATATTTGTTCCATTATATAATGCTTCATGCAGAAATATGAGATTGCAAATTTTAGGAAAAGAAATCAGCAATGATATGTCATGAAATCTGCAGGAAATACACACTCTGTTTTCACCCGCTATAAATGATAAAAGTCTGGAAGTTATAAATATATAAAGGCTCCAAAGATCTTATCCAGAAAAAAAAAATGAGATCCATTTAGACATTCGATCTGAAGCACAACAACAAGAGCCCAGACATGTAGTGGTTGATGTTGCTCACACAGGAGGTATAGTTGTGGTTCAGCAGTGCTCAAAACATAAAGGAAACGCTCCATCAGTGATGCTGGGTCGATTTAAAACTGAATCATTTCCCATACTTGACTGTCATGAAAAAAGCTCTAACATTATCATTAAAATAGGAAGAAAATTGGCTTCATTTGGGAAACACAGCCAGAATTTCACATTTATGAAACCCTTTTATAAATAACATTCACAAATCACACATTCATAAAAGTCCAACCAAGACATGGGGAACATATAACATAAGGGATAAGAAGTAGATTTAATGTGTCACAGATAGATGCTTTTGAGCAAAAAGTTCTGCCTATATTGCACAGTAAATTTTGCATTCCTGTATCAGTAAAGAGCATGGTATGCTATAATGCCAAGATCCTGGATTAAAATCCCAGGAAATACATGATAATTATACATGTTAATAAACAGTACGAACCTTCAATGCAATGTATTAAGTCAATTTCAATAAAACCATCATCTGCTGAATACATAAATGTTACTAAAGCACCACAACTGGAAAGTTGTATAGACCTAAATTATTAATGAATAATGAAGCATAACAACAGCACAAGACCTGGGGCCAGATTTACTAATAGTTTACTCCAGCGCAAACCCTCTTTTGGCGTGATGAGAAATTAGCGCTGAAGAGGGGTGGACATGGTTATTTTTGCGGCTGAACTTATTGCATATGCATTTGTAGGAGTTTCCGTTTCAGATGCAAAATTTATGGGAGGAGAGTATTTAAATGAATCATGCAAGGTAATCACCTTGCATGATTCATTTAAAAACTCTCCTCCCATAAATTTTGCATCTGAAACGGAAACTAAAGTTTGCGCTCGTCAGTTTACTGGTGTTTGTTCCATTATTTACCGCCCCAAAAAAGCCCGTCTTAAACCAGACGCTAACCGGCAGATTTCATTGGTCATTATGGAAATGATCCGGCTGCGTCTGTGTTCTTTAATTTGCGCGTCATCAGCTTTCCACTCCCATCGGTGCTTTTTTGGAATTGCGCTCTCACGCTAATTTGCCCTGTTTAGTAAATCTGATGTGGAAAAAACATCACTCGCTCTTAAATATTTGAAAAAATGACAGTAATTTCAGCAGCCTTTCTAAAAATCTAAAGCAACATGTATAATGTGTTAAATAAGGTTGATTAATCATTTAACTGTTTGGACTAAATATGGGCTACTGTGAGAGATTTCTTAAGTACTTTGAGTCAGTTTACTCAAATTCTATATAATATGTAATAAAAACATGTAATTCCTTGAGGGAAATAAAACAAATGAGAATTCACTGGAAAAACAGGAAAAAACAGATTATCTGATTTACTTGATCATTATTTATGATAAAACAAAACTGTTTAAACTTCCCGTTTTTGATCAATGTACAGTAGTTCTTTAAAATTTGCATTCTAGTATTCGATTATTATTTACTGTTGACATTACTAGTTCCCTGCATGCTTTACAAGCGTCATAATAAGTAAAAATGTTGAAATTAAGTATTATTTCATGTGTTTTTAAACAAGATGAGAAAAGGGGAGACTTTATAGTGTTTAATGTTCAATTATTTTGGGATTTTGTCAAGTCACCTTTATTTATATAGTGCTTTATACAATACAGATTGTTTCAAAGCAGTTTTACAGTGACAATGATTCAATTTCATTTTGTTCATTTTGGCTCTTCAGCAGCTCTAAAAGAACATAGTGTCATTGTTCAGCTGAAGTCAGTTCAGTATTGATTCAGTTCTGTTGTAAAGATCAACAATTATTAAAGTGCCCCTATTATGGATTTTTGAAAATGACCTTTCATATAGTGTGTAACATAGCTCTAAGTGAATGAAAACATCCTGCAAAGTTTTAAATCTGAAAGTGCACCGTATATTAAGTTATTGTCTCTCAAAGGTAAGAGTCGACTCTGAATCAATTAAACGAGTCGTTTGTAAAACGAATCTTAAGCCGTTTTGTTGTGACGTCACAACGAAACATTAGCATATTGCCCGCCCACTTATTGCGCGCGCAGACGCCAGGGAAAACTTGAAACCCGAACCTTGTGCTGTGTGTTCCCGTCATTTTACTGACGACTGCTTCTTCAACCTAAATGCGTTCAACGAGGGATTCGCAGGCCGGTTGTTATTGAAGGATGGGTCAGTACCCAGTTTATTTGGACCAGCTCTTTCCTCCTCCGAATCACAACCTGTAAGTACGATTAATAATTGTTGTACACATTTGACAGACTTACTGTTTTGTAGGAAAGAATGTAATTATAATTTTCACAGAGAAAATAATTTAAATTAGTTAAGTTTTTAAGGAGCCAAGATATAAAACTGCCCCCAAACAAAAAGCCTCACCTGTTCTGATGTGCAATCCAACTGAAACAGCACAAGTCTATATGTCCTCTAAGTAAAAAAATAAATAAAAATCTTCTAGATAAATATGCGATCCAGTGTCTAACATCCACATGGCTCCGAGTTTTAGTTCAATGGCCTGAGTACTGGACTGAAGCCCTTTATCCACCTTATTCTGACGCCCCATGACGCTTTGCACGAATTATGGGTGTAACTTCCGTTAAGCTGTAAACAGTCAGTGAAAGGCTCGCTCTATGAACGCAATAATACGTTTTATTTTTAAACTGGGTACAATGAGATGACATTATTCTAGTCACCCTTCAACCAACGAAAATTAAAAGGACATTTAAGCATCAACAAGGTACTTTCAACAGGCCATGAAAAAGCGCGATTCTTTCCACAGCAATAACGGACGGGTTAAATATAACTATGATATATATCTGTATTGTATAAAAAATGTTCATGAACTTCAGCATTGCGTGATATTATTTCAAAGTGATTTCCATCATTTTTACAGATAATAAATTGTATTTACCTGTGAAAACAAACCTGGAAAGAGACGTGAGGCTTTGAGGAGAAAAACGAGAGATTCTTCGTGCATTCCAGTGAATTATTAATGGGATATATCGTAAATTATATCGGGAGAACAGACCACAAATGTGCAGTATATGTTGTCCTTTTTCATACTATTACAGCGGTATGCAAAGGGACAAAAGAAAATCACGAGGATAGAAAGCAGCGACTGAAAAGAGCTCGTGCCATAGATATTCTTGTTATAACGTTACGTTAAAATACCAAGCGTTACGTCATTCTCATGATGTCTGAAAATAAAACATGAAAGAAAAATTGACAGCTCATTCAGTCAAACTGACGGATAAGCTTTATTTGTAGGACAGCCTTATGATTTAAAATGATTCGTTTCAGTCTTTTTAAATGGAAGTTCCCCAAACCGGAAGTGCAACCCATAATTCGAAACGCAGTAGGCTAGTCAGGAATAAGGTGGATACGGTTCAGTCCGAACATGTCAGTGACGTCTCCGCGTCCAAATTCACCACATTCTAGCATGCACAATACGTATTTAGCCTGTGTGTGTTGTGTACGCTCCTCGCAGCTTGTAGGTCTCCGACTAACCAGCTAACAGCAATATGTGTTCGCTCGCAATTGTCTAAAAATGTGTCAAATGTTTTTCGTTGTTATTACTTGGAGTTATGATAAAGAATAGAGCAATACGTTGGTGTACAACTGCAGTGCTTTATCAGTCCGTTTCTGCATTGGGCTAACGCATATACCATGACTGTTTGTGTGTTTACCACCGAGCTGTGGGCTAGGTTCGCTAACATAAACACAAAACAACTTAATTCCTCTCTGAGTCTTTATTTTTAGAACAGAGCGGAGCACCATCATTATTATAATATAATGTAAGTGATGCAAGCACTATATACTGTACACCAGCAGAAGTCATCTGACCAATCACCGCAGCAAACAAGGGGTTCGGCAAAATGAATCGTTGAGCGAATCGTTTGGGAGTCGTTGAGCAAATAAGGTAAAAATAAATGCATATTATAAGACAATGAAAGTGTTTTTTGACCTAGCATGCTTTTAAACTCCCAAAACAAAAATAGGAACCTTTCAGATGCTATAATAGGGGCACTTTAAATGTTCTTTTCATCTATAAAGCAGTTCTGCAGAAAAACTGTGATATCGTCGTCCAGCTCAGTTCTGTTATCATCCGATAGTGTCCGTGCAGTCAAATCAATAATATTGCTGAATTTTAAGTGTCCCCAACTAAGCAAGCCAGAGGCCAACAGGTGAAGGAATGGAGAAAAAAAACCTTGGGAGAAACCAGGCTCAGTCAGGGGACCAGTCCAACAAACGAACACGGTGTGATTATGATTCAGGCTGCATCACAAGTCAGAAATCAGATTGTGGATCGGTAGCATTCAAATATTTCATCCAGTTCCTTCTGCTTGAAGATTGGGTTTAGAACTGTTTCAGTGACACTGGGTTACCTTTATGGTGAAGATGGAGCTTTTGCTTAGGCTGAGGATGATACATAAAGAGGTTTATTCTATATTTCTCTCTAACAGTTTGTTAGCTAGCTAAAATAAATCAGTGAAATGGCACATAATACATGAATTAAATCCAGTCAGGGAATATAAATTTACTTGGGCCACTTAAAAATAACTTCATTCCATGATGTTTATGTTACATTTATTTGATTCATGTGGAACTGACGTATATGATTAAATCATGTAAATCCAACACGTTTTGTTGACATCATGTAAGAGTATAGAGATGTGTATAGGCTGTCTTATCAAAGACGTCATTTGTCTTTTTTCCGACTGGCCTACAAATGTAAATGTGTGATCTTTTTAGCATTGTGACAGAACCTCGTTCACATGTAAAGAATCGCAAATCTGAGTACATGATTACTGATGAATGGCAACACGTAGAGCGTAATAATACGATTCAGCTGAGAGAACAATAACTCTCTCGATACCTCAGGTACATTCTGTTACTTTTCCGTTCCACTAGTTTGTCATATGTGAAACAAGTGGGAGACTCAATTCTGTTGGCCCCTTGATAGTTGTCCCCTGTCGTACATAATTACATAGAGAAGCGCTAGATAATATATTTGGGTATAATCACAGTGTGTGTGCTTTATATGGTGCGGACCCCTATTCCCTGATTAGTTGCTCTGATGAAATTGAATTATCTCTAATTCACTGGATTTGTGGTGATTAAGAGAGACGAATCATGCGAGAACTTAGAACGACAGCTCTGGAGCAGCAAATAAATGAACAACCTCCGTGAATTTCCCTTTGTGGGGGATGTGAGCTGAAGCTGTCTCGCTTTAATTCACACAAGCCAGCGCTGCATTCGTCAAGCAAATGAGTGTTTTGAATTTACGTGGCTGTAATATGACATAATCAAGTTGTAATTTATCAATTAGAATAATTAGGAAGCTCATCTGATTTAATTAACATGCTGAAAAGGAAAGCAGTCATACAGATTTAATCTTGAGCAGTGCTTAGTTACAGCAGTGGCATTTACAGTGGCTAGCCAAGTGCAGTGAACATTCATTACCTAGTAAAACCGAGCGGCTTGACTCGTTCTCTGGTTTCTGGCTCTCTTTGAGATCATTTTTATAAATTGTTATGAGTGGAACTTGAGTAAACAGGCGACTAAATATAGTGCTAGTATTCAGTTATACTTTCTCATCATGTTAGGCGTTATGTTACTTCTAATGATAGAGTTTAAAGCAGAGTTTCCCAACCCTGTTCCTGAACGCACACCAACAGAGCACAATTTTGGTGACTCCCTTATCTGACCATTATATTTCTGGTCTTGTGGTGCCTTCATGTGTTATTGAAATTTCCTACTTCTTAAAGCCCCCCTGAAATCAAAATGTAAGTTTTTTTAGCTTTTAGTATGAATATGTTAGCCTTAATGTTATGAATAAGCTGGTGTGTTCCAAAACAATGACAAAATTCACATTTAGGAGATATAAGCATTCAAAACGTACAGTCTCTCACTTCCGCTAAAATGGATCACGGATTTTCATGACATCACATCGCACTTCAGTTTCTCGTCAAATCTTCTGTCCAATCAAATGCTCTCTAGAATCTGTAGTCCCGCCCCTCCTACACTATAAACAGACACTGAAGCTGCGGCTGAAATCTTTCATTTGTTCACACATTTACTAGTTTCTACATGGTGAATGGCACATAGTGCACTATATAGAGAATAGAGAACGATTCAGACAGTGTAAATATGCTTTCCTTTGACGCGAATGAAGTCTGTTTTCGCGTTAGTGTCACATGAACTGCCGCAACGCGAGCACTGTCTGCTCTGGCCCAGGGACACGAGAGCACAGAGTAGATCATATCCGCGAGTCGGCTCAGACCACAAAAGATATCAGACCCATTTGAATTCTGCACAGAATGCTGTATATTAAAGTGATATAAAGGAGATGAGGAGGAGAAACGATTAGAGATTAGAAGGAAACTGAGGTTTAACAGAGTCTAACGGCTCTGGCCAAGCTGTAACATAAACGAAACGCTATTGGCTATTTTAAAAAAGGGGCAAGACACTTCAGTGGGCCTTTAAGTAGTGATTATGAGCTTGTCGCATTCAAGTGCATTGTTGTCAGAAAGAACAGGAATCATGGAGGTTTATTCTTGCCTATTCATTGGGAAAATTCTATTAAAGCTATTTTCGCTGTGTAATACACTTCAAATGATTATTCATACAATATGCATACTTTAATGACAAGACAAGACTATGTAGCTGTTGTGAAAAAATGTTAATACATATATATGTATTAAAAAAAAAAAAAACTGCTACGAGCACTTTGCTGGTGTAACTGGGACTTGACACGGCACTTGCATACTGTTGCACTCATGTTGATTTGATTGCTTCTACTATTCTCATTTGTAAGTCGCTTTGGAGAAAAGCGTCTGCTAAATGACTAAATGTAAATGTTTAAGTGAGCACTGAACAAAAACACCGGTGTTTTGAGCGGCGAGTGGATTTTGAGCTCTCCATGCTCGCAAAATCCTCTCATTATAATAAAATAAATACAGTGTAGACATTATGTAAATAAGAAATTCATTGTGCAGTCATCTTCATTTATTATAACAGAACTTTGTGAGATTGCGATGAACTAAGATGAGGGACAGCTTTTTAATGATTATTAAGGGAGCGCTCTACACGCTATCTGTAATGCCAAATCACGCATACAGTATGCTTGCTTTTCTTTTCTTTTCTTTTTTTTTTGATAAAACGAACAGAGAATATCTTGTGTTTTTCTGTGGGTGCTCAGTGGTGCCTATGACCAATACCACCGTCATCTGCTCAAACAACTTAATGGAAACGCAACTAATTCGAACTTTGAAAAGATTTGCTTCATGTTTCAATGGAAAGCCATTCACTGATGATGGTCAGTTTTCCCTATCCACCTTATTTTTCAACGTGGAAGTAAGGTGTTTTCTGTGAATGTGCGAGACTTCCGATTTATTAGCCGCTAAAGGGAAATAATGAGAAGAATATTAAAGTGCAGTAAACTTTAAAACTGTTTGCACTACAAACCAGCATGTTTATAATTAAGACAATATATTAAAATAATATGGTAAGAAATACCAGTTTGCAATATCAAGCAGCATACCTAGTAAATTATTACAAATGAAAGTTGCGTCTGGTAGAACACTGGATCAAAACCTTGTTGTAAACCAGAAAGAAGTTAGTGTTCGAATTGCTTGTCAGGGTGGTTTTTTAGCTTGTGCACTAAGAGAGGGACATTAACAGGAGAATTTTTTGAAATCTTTATTGGTTTTTGCTGAGGATTTGTACACAGGAAAGACAGGGCGGGCGTGCGCGCTGCCACAAAAATTACAAGCGTCCAAAAAATGGCATCTTTGTCTGAAGCAAAGAAAATCATTGAAGTTGCTGCAGACCTGACGATTTAAACTGGAATGAAAACTTCCTTTTTGTTTTCCAAAAAGAGAGTGGTCATGCCCGGACTGTGGCACGTATGAGGTGGATTTAACATTCAGCGTCTGCTCCTGAAGCTGGAGGCCATGGATGGGGATAGGGTTAGAGACAGCGGAAGGAAAAGGCAGCGATTTGGAGGTTAAGGGAAAGCAGAAGTCTACATTACACCACAAATGTAGTTATTTATGGTCTTGAATATTAATATTAATATTTTGTATTAATACTAATATTGAGTCAGATGATTCCTTCCAATATTTCGGGGCACCAGCCAAGGACTCTCACCTTGACAATAAAGAACAATCATGGAAGATTGTTGACTG
This sequence comes from Mylopharyngodon piceus, assembly GCA_039654765.1. Lineage (NCBI taxonomy): Eukaryota > Metazoa > Chordata > Actinopteri > Cypriniformes > Xenocyprididae > Mylopharyngodon > Mylopharyngodon piceus. The sequence continues at coordinate 293,775 of CM077445.1, forward strand.
AATTAGAATTTTATAAATTGGAGAAAGTTTATCATCTGACCAATCTGAATTTGAAATCAGATTTGGGGGAGCTTGTAGAGCCTCTGATTATCAATACAAGAATGACACAGTTTGTAATAAAAATGAATTTATTAAGAAAAAGATATACAAGAGTAAAATATCACACTCACTAAATACTACTAAAGAAAATGACTAAACAACTAAGGAAAATGACCAGACTACTAAGAAAATTAAATCAATAATCAAACAGAAACTACAAACTACTACACAAATGGACATTAACAAAATGAATGCCAAGTAGATGAGCAATGGATTGGATGAAGCAATGAATGGGTAATTAGCAGTCTATGGAGGAGTCAATTGTGGTCTTTCTGGATGCTGGTATGAAATAGTAAATAAGCATTTACTATGAATACAGATAACGTGTCTGATGTATCTATCTGTATATGCTGACCCTAGATAAACAGTCTCTACACAAATAGCAATCTCATATAGCAACAACCTAATGTCAAGGCTTTTGGGAAAAGGTTTGGTTAGCTTATATTTACGTTTCACTTGGTCAGGTGATCAGTCCGGCGATGGGAAACGTCTTTCACTGGTATCCTTCCATTTGAAGTGAAAGAGACTGGATTGCTTTCCAACAGTTGCAGAGATGCACTCAGTGCTGGAGGTCTTTGTGTAATCCAGAGAACTGTAGGTCAGAAGGTGGTCGGTCCGCAGGATCTTCTGTAGGTTGGAGGCACTTGAGTTATGCAAGTCAGGAGCCAAAGTCCTCTGCAGAAGCAGTTGGGCTGCTTGAAGATCTGTGCAGTGAAAGGTCTACTCGCAAGAGTATAACCTTGGTCGTGCTGTTGTTCTTCCCTCGTCAGGTCAGAAACTCAGAACAAGGGTTTGTTCACTTGGGAAAGCTTTTATTCCTTCCTGTTGGGGAGGGGATTACTAATCCCCACCTTTCCTGATGTGGTGATGTTATTGGGTCTTAGCATTCCAGGTGTCCGCCCATCACGCCCACCTTTTATCCTGTGGAACTTGTTGCATTGCCCAAAATATACAGTTAAATAAAACAATGTCTTTAGGACCTTGGAAATACTTTATTTCTTTTTCAAACCTTTCTCAAAGTCCTTGTGGCAGTGTTCTGAACTCGTAGAGTCCAAACTTGATGTGAATTGGTTGAGGTATCACATTTCTGTCTCAGTGGGTGCAATTGCATTGGCTTTTATTCCCGGTGCGGTTTCCACTGTGTGTGCACAGTTTCCTGGATGAGTAAAAAGACGAATAGGACATGTTCCCTACAGTATTCCTGTCCATTTTTGGTGGTTTTAAGTTAATATGTATAGAAATTGTCTTTCTTTTGGAGCATTTCTTTGTTTTTGCTGTGCTCTAGCCAGAACCGGTTTGGTAGCCCAAGGAGTCCATGGCCATTCACACCTTGGACTCAGGCATGGAGGGCTGAGGTGAACAAAAGCAATTTGTGATGATTAGCCTGTGATCAATGGGCCGTTGATGTCATCTTTCCTGCTCTCCACCTTTTGCAGTCCTGATTACAATAGTCATTTAGTTGTCGTTGAGGGCCCTATCACACTCTTTTGTCTTAAGGATGTCAGTTGTGAAGCTTTGGTGCCTGTTCACTACAGGGGCGCGGCCCAGGCGTGCTGAAGACGTGCTGAAGCCCTACTGCCGAGGCCTGCCACTGGAAGAGGACGTGGTCTTGAGGGAGATGGTGTAGTCGTGGGACGTGAGTTCGGCGCCCTACGGGCCTTGCTCGCTCGACTGGCTGAACTGGAGGCTGGAGTGGATTTAGGAGGGTTGAATGACTGCAAGGAGATTATATAGGAGAAGATTATAGATTATATAGTTCGTTTTTATTCATCCTTTGGGAAAACTGTACATATGAGTTGATTAGAGCTTGTTTTTAGCTTGTTCTTTATGGCAGGGATTGTTGGAAGGGTGAGAGCATAGGAGGATGCCGAGGAGGATGGTAAATGTCTTGCCGTCTTGGGGTGCGGGGAGCAGATCGGACAAGCCAACGTCCACGTGATGAATCCGTGGGCTCGGCGCCGTTATCAGGCAAAGAGAGTGTGCTCCTTGGGCTGGCAGATTGCGGTGGAGGATTGAGAGAGAGAGAACGGACTCGTCATCGAATGGGAAGAGTTCAATTTGATTGGGTAGATTACCTGAACGAGCTCCTCCTGAACTCTTTTAATAAAACATAATTTATCATAAACCTTCTGTAGCCAATCAGTTCTCTCCCTCCTCAACTTCCAGCAAAGATCAACTGGAAACTCAACAAACTGCATCAGGACTCCCATTCTCTCACAGGTAAGTACAGAATAGTTCAAATGTTTAATCTAGTTAATGAAGTCTTGTTTTTATTGTACCTGATGTTGTTTGTAGTTTATGCTCATAAACTGGTCTATAACCCTAATCATGTCAACTGTTGCTGCACGCTCTCATAAAATAATAGGATATTATTGTCTATGGCCAAGACAGTAAAATCCCACTATGAGCTATAGACATTCTCTCACTAAACATTCATTAGACGATTATTGGCCGGACATCTGAGGCCAATTCCGTCAAAAATTCTCCAAAATCGGTTACTAGATTCAGGTACTTTTAATTGATCAAAATTAATTATAAATATTTCCCTTTTGGTACTGTATGTAGCATGTAAAATACACAGTTGCAAAGCATTCACATCTGTGTTTAAGTACTTGCATTGTATACCTGTCTTTTGATTTCATCTTCTGTTTTCATTTTAAATGCCAATTCCATTAGAGTTCAGATATCACTTCTCGTACTTTAAGACCTTACAATCTTTCTGTATCGTTCTCATTATCCTGTGAGTGCACATTCATACACAAACCATTGGCTATACAACTGCAATAATCTTTTCTTTAAAAAATAACTTTAAAACTTTGATTCAGCTATGCTTGAATTATTGTTTGGTTCAGCGGGCAAAAGCTGCAGCGTCATTCTGGAAGATTCTGTTGAACTTATGTATTCCTATACATTAGTCTTTCAATAGCAGAAGCTGTTCTAGCCGTGCAACGACACTACAAAGTTATTTTTTAAATGTTCACTCGGCAGTATTGAAATACAGATTCAGACTTTTGCTCTTTTTTTGAGCAGCATAAGGGAACTTTTGAATGCTTATCTCTCACTGTGAGATATTACTACTAAAGGACTTTGTGCGTTTGGGGAAATAAGCACATTGAGTTTCCTGAAGATGGGATTCACTGGCCTATACCTGTTTATCTGTCTGCTTTTTTATCCTCTTTTTCTCTGTCTCTCTGTCTGCCTGTCTCCATCTTTCCAGCGTGAGGGCAGACAGGCTTGTCCCCTGAATGACAAACGCTTGTTTGAAACTGTTAAGTCCATCAAGGAGACGGAGAGAGACTGTGGAGGAGTGATAAATTAAAGACATGCCTGGGGGAAAAGGAAGCGCAATAGAAACGGCGAGGAACTGAAGAAGAGTGATGTCGGAGAGGAGGAAGAGGATGATGAAGAAAGCAGCCTCCAATGGAGCAGATTTATTTTGTGTACTGTGTGACTGCTATCTGCTGAATGAAGTGCTCAAATCTATGAAGATGCTTTAGCACATCCAAACATTTGGTCTGTCAGACACTTTAGCAATCGTACAATATATTGTATCATGAAACACAAAGATTCCTATAGTTTGAAGCTTGTAGAACAATTGATAGCTGAAAAGACCATCTCAAACCAGAATAAATTATTTGGTTTAGTAAGTCATCTTTTAGCAGACAAGTACAGTAGTGTCAGGACCACACCTAAAATTCACTGGGCCATGGACAACAACTTTATGGGTCCCTGTCTTCCCCAGGCCCAATAGGTTATACCATAGAGGAGATTAGAGTGCCTCTCTCATCACAGGGTCTGGGTACAGTGAAATTGAATTGAAATTGAAAAACTGAAGTACACAAATTTCTAAGGCCTGTAAATGATCAACATGATCAAAACTTTGCTCAAAAACTTGTTCAATCTTCTACATGCCTTCTGTCATCTGATTGATCGTTTACACTTATTAAACAAGTAAAATGCCTTTTAGTGTAACTGTAAAAGCAACCCAGGCTCATTGGAAAAAATGATGACATTTCTGCAAATTATATTACATTGCTTCTTGCACTTTTAGCAACACTTTCAGGGTGAAATGACCTGTGAGTTGCACTAAAAGCCAGTTCATTTTATCAGAAACAGATGAATGTGATTTTTTTTTCTGTACGACTTGCGGCAGTTCGAAAATGAAATGTCCGGTGAGTGGCACTAAAAGGTTAAAGGGTACATAACACACAGTTTCTGCCAATCTCATGTTAATCTTGAGTACCTATAGAGTAGTATAGCATCCTTCATATTTCTGAAGAGTCTTTATTTTTGTCAGATTTATAAAAGACAGATACGCTGTACCAATTCTTTCTAAAAACAGACGAGCTCCTGGAGGCATGCTGTGGGCGGAGCTAAAGAGTCACAACATCACACACAATACATCATTGCATTATCCCTGGATAACTTTTGATTCACTATACATTCATGTTTTTTACATTATATGCACTTACGTGCCGATTGCCAACAAAACACAGACATTTGGTGCAGTTTTACTTGTCGACTCATGACCAGAATATTTTATCGCCGGGACCGCTCCATCTTTCAGTTCCAAATGATCTGCAAATCCAGCGTCAAACTTGGCCTTGTTTATAAAACATTCGTCACTGAAATGCCAGGAATAAACACTTGCACAACTCCGATGCTGCCCTGGAAAAACAAACTGCATCCACTGAACCATTAACACTTGGTTCTTTGGGAAGCTGAACAAGCTGATCTTTCCCTCACAACCAAAAACACACTTCTTTGGTGACATTGTTGACTTTGTGGTCTAAAAACAAAATAACAGCACTGCCAATGGCTTCTGTAACCCGAACAAAGCACGTTGATGGGCGTGCTCTTGCTCTCTCGCTCTGGGTGATGTGTGCGTGCGCTCTTCCGGGAGAAGTGCCCATACAAGGAATTCCGCCCTTTATGATGTCATACAGGGCCATACTGGGAAAAAAAACTTTCTGAAACTAATACGAACCCTGAACAAGTGTATGTGGCACAGAAATACTCCTTCATACGTCCATCTCATTTTTTGAAACTTTGGCCATGTTTAGTATGAGAATCCAACTCTTTAAAGGGAACCCCTGGTGTTAAGACTTGTATGGCTTAATATAACGTAAATGATGTCTCTTACTGAAATATGTAGTAGAAAACCTATGAAAGATTTACGTTATTTAAAAAATCCATGACATATTTGGACAATGGGCAGCGCCATTTTGTGTGCGTTCTATGTCGGTGATGTCAAATGGTTGAACTCACTGAGCGACTGACACTGTCCTATTGCTATTTTTAACGCAACACAACTCGGAATATAATATACGATGCCACATTGTGCAGCTTTTGGTTGAAATTTTCAGTCGATGAGCCACAAGAAAAGCGATGTAAGTCTTTACTGCTTTACTAGAGATAAGAGGAGAAAAGAATGGGAAGTTGTGAAGAATGTGGACGAATAAAACTTCCTAAAGATCCGTATTTTTGTTCTCTTCACAAGCCCTGGTGCCTTTGATACTTTTAGTAGACCACAGCCACTGAAAGAGCTTATAGTTGCCGATGGATATAAGTGTATGCTTTAACCAAATGCCACGCCTGTCGTGGAGACTGACGAAGGTAAGCCTATAACACATCTCGATTGAGACAGACTGCCTCAAAGCTTGCGTGCGCTGTGATGCAAGAAATATCTGTGATCGCATAAAATAGTAGCATCTTCTCAGCATATTTAACTGTGTGTATACATTCAGGTGATCAGACGATTTTAACACGTCAATCATACAACAGTAGTTCGAATAGCCACAGAGACATCGATGTTTTCATCCTCACTAATTTTGCACTCTGGCTCAAATTGAAAAGGCTGATCGGGTTTTAAAAGGAACCCCACGGATATTAAGACCTGTATGTGTTACTAGATTACCGTTGCACCAAAACATAGAGATGAAAAGCCTCAGTCATCAGGGCTAAAGTGAAGAGAATAAAGACGCAGTTAGGAAGTTTTATTCGTCCACGTTCTGCACAACTTCCTATTCTTTTCTCCTCTTATCGCTAGTAAAGCAGTAAAGACTTATATCGCTTCTCTTGTGGCTCATCGCCTGAAAATTACAACCAAAAGCTGCACAATGTGGCATCATATATTATATTCCGAGTTGTGTTGCATTAAAAATAGCAATAGGACTGTGTCAGTAGCTCAGTGATTGCAACCTTTTGATGACATCGACATAGAACGCAAACAAAATGGCGCCGCCCATTGTCCAAATATGTCATGGATTTTTTAAATAACGTGAATCTTTCATGGGTTTTCTACTACATATTTCAGTAAAAGACATCATTTACGTTACATTAAGCCATACAAGTCTTAATACCAGGGGTTCCCTTTAACAGTCTAAATAAGTCGGAATGCATGAAATAGCATTAGACATCCCGTTTAATGCTCTATCGCATTTAAAAATAACGTACCACCACTAAACCTATTCGATAGTGTTAACAAAAGCAAATATGACATAAAAACACATTTGCTGAAGCAACCATAACATTTAGCTGCTTCTACAAGTCTTTGAGCTCTTTTATTGTGACTGGTGTTTCATGGGACTTGTACCCGGATACTTCACATCACGAGTGCACTGCTGTACCAGGTGAGCTACTGAGCAAGTTTACTACATCAGAAAAGCCACACATATGGAGCTGGTTATGTAAAACAAACCTAAAAAGTGTTTTGAGGTCATAACATAGTATTGTGCAAAGAACCAATTGAAAATATGTCTTTATTAATCTATAATCTGCCTCTGTAATTATAGTTTCTGTGAAAAGGAAAAAAAAAAATGGTGTTTTACTGCCACTAGTGTTCATTTAAGATGGAAACTGCAGTGATTTGGATGTATTGGTATGTGTTTTGTTAGAAGCATGTTTTTCCATTAAGCCTGTGTTGCAACAAATGTCCCCTTCAGCTGGTGTCTTTTTGCTGTGAAATATTTACTGATTTTTGTAAAATAAATATAAGAATATCTTCAAGTTGTATTTTAAGATGCACACTTACTGGACTGAAGCAACTTTACATTTACTTGATTATACATACATATTTTTTTAGAAAAAGTGATGTTAAAATTTAAGTATCAGTTATGACTGATCAGGCTTTTGAAAAACGTTTGTTTGTTCATTTCTCAATCATCATTGTATCAGTAGTCACGCCTCATCTGAAGCTGTTTCTCAGTCAGTCAAATAGTATCAAGTAGAGCTGCCCTCGACTACAGATTTTTCTAGTGGACTAGTAGTCGTTCATTTAAGCCATTAGTCGACTAATCGCATGTTTATATTAATAAGCCATAAATCATAATAATGAGGATTTTGAATATATAATACATAGCCTAATCAGCGCTCAAGTGCACACAAAGTTTGCCCCAGCACACCAGCAAACGTGGTTGTGGGTTTCTCCCTCGGCCGAAATCACGTTGGGAATGCGGGGCACCACGATGCATTACGACAATGCATTACTATTCAGGGAAAACTAATCAAGGAAAGCATATGCCTAGAGCAGCATACTTAAGTGTCATATGTTATTATTTCATAATGCTTAACACTAAAAATTTGAATAATTATGATTGTGATGATCAGGTGCAGATATCTAAATCAGAGAATATCGTAGGTTTGGGAAGTTGGCGGGTGGATGATTTATTTTTAACAGCGGATTTGGGTGATGTTAGAGCTGATCTGCACATCTCTAGCGCACAAGCCCTATAGAGTCCCCTTTAAATTTCAGGTACAAGACTTTTTCTTTGTTCAATTGCACACTGAACATGGGTTGGAGCTCTTAATTTTGAACTCTCAAAGTGCAGCAGATTAATGAATTTATCTTTAAAATGTACAAAATTTGGTAACACTTTAAAATAACTGCACGCTATGAAGCATTAGTAAATAGTCAATTCATCAGTTATAAAGCATTAATAGACATTAATAAGCAGTTTATAAATACAGCTATAAATGCTTTGTTCTTGATTTATAAGCATATCTATAACATGTCTAATAATTGTATTTTCATACTTTATTAATGATCAATTTATCATTTCTAAATTAAGTATTACATTATTTACAATCCAGTTATTTAGGAGTTGTCAGAGTACAAAGATCATTTAGGAAGTGTAAGTAAATGATTAATAAACTATTTAAACACACATTTATACATCTTATTATTTAGACATATAGTAGGGATGGGCGATATGAGCTAAAATTCATATCACGATATTTTCCACTGTCCAGACGATATCGATATTATATCGCGATATGAGAAAAAAAAAATTGGAATCACATTTTAGTAGACCTTAGTTAAATTGCAGGCAATATATCTTATCTAGGGGGTGGGAAATGGAATCTTTAGGCACCTCACGATCCGATCCAATTCCGATTCCGAAAAGGATTCTTGATACTTTTTTTCTTAATTAATTTGCTTATTATTATTATTTTTTTAAATTACATATGGAATTATAAGTAGCTTACTTAAAAAATACATTAATACAACTGTATGTTAAGAATTTTATATAGGGACATATATAAAGTTTCATAACAAGCGAGTCGCCTAGTAAATAATAAAGAGGAACTACGAAACATTACAAGCAATAAACAAAGAGTGCTTTCCGAACATTTACCTTTCAAGAGCTGTGAGTGATTTTTCACTTTCTCAGCTTTACGGTTGTTTGATTATTACTGAAGCCATAGCGGGAGGTCTAATAAGCTGCATCCAGACTATGCACAGATCTCTTTTGAAATATAAGAAGTTTCTGTCCTGTATGTTTAATACTTTAAGACATAACTGACTGTGTTTATATCAATTTCGCGTCATAAAAGCATTTTGAGAAGTACATTTAAGCACTAATCGCACACAGCCGCATGCGCGAGCGCGCTTCACAAAGCGAACGTGAGAATTTGAAATCGAAAGCAGCCTTCTGTTTCTCACAGCTCTCTCATACCTTGTGCGTGCAATGAATCCCGCTTCAGCTTTTCCGAACTTTCCGAGCTTCACGCTCAACTTCAGTAGGAATTAATTAAAACGCTCGCTCTGCTCCGTGCCATGGACACGCACCAAGCACATGCAGCGTCATCGCGCATCGGTTAAAAACTAAGCTCATAATCAATCCAGAATCATTGCATCTATGCATCGATTTTTTTTCTCACACCCCTATTGTCTATATGCAGGCTTATTTGTTGCTGTTGTGTTTTTGAGTAGGCGGTTTGTGCTCTATTAATTTGGACTGTTTCAATGCTCTCTGTGTTTGATTACTAATGCCTGTGTAGTGAGGCGCTGGACACGGTAGAGGACAAAAAGTTAAACGTTCAGCCTCGACTCTGTATCGTCATTACCAGTGTTAAAAGTTGTAAAGAGTACAAAATTAAACAAAACAATACAAATGCAAAATTAGAATTCATGAATATTTAACGGTATCCACGGTATAGCAAAATCTATATCATGGCACAACATCATACCGGTTGTCACTTTCATACCGGTATAGCGCCCACTCCTAACATATAGTAATAGTTACTCAGTGTGTTAATAAATGCTTTATTAACACATATTCCTACTGTAATTCATGATTAATTCAGGTAGTTATAAAACATTTAGTAGTTGTCAGTTAACTATTTTTGTGAGCTCATCTAAAATGAGGATTGTTCATGCCTCGTAAAGCTTTACAAAGGAGATTTAAAGGCTCAGATATCTTCTGCACTGCTGTTCTCTAATGTTTTAAAGTTAGTACTGAGGTAGTTTTAAAACTGTGAAATATTTTATTATATTATTGTTTTATAAAAAAAATTTTTGTTGTATTTTGGCACTCCTGTAATCCAGTGTTGGCACTGGTAAATTTTTATTCAGCAAAGTTTACACTTTACAGAAATTTATTTTTATATCAGATTGCAAAGGCTTAGTTTCAGTTTACTGCACAGTTATGTTTTCTGGAGGTGTACAGGAAAGTTTATTTTCTGTGACATTGCAGAGGTTTATTTTTAATTTTATATCAAGTTACCCGTCGTAAAGTTTCATTTTTTGCTTGAAATAAATATTTCTATGTTCTGTATCCTTTAAATCTCTTTTATAAAAGCTTTACGAGGCATAAATGTTTTATAACTACCTGAATTAATCATGAATTACAGTAGGAACATGTGTTAATAAAGCATTTATAGCTATATGTCTAAATAATGAGATGCATAAATGTACATTTAAATAGTTTATTAATCATTTACTTATACTTTCTAAATGATCTTATTAACCACTGACAACTCCTAAATAACTGGATTGTAAATAATGTAATACATAATTTATAAATGATAAATTGATCATTAATAAAGTATGATAATACAATTATTAAACATATTATAGATATGTTTATAAATCAAGAACAAAGCATTTATAGCTGTATTTATAAACTGCTTAATAATGTCTATTAATAAATGATGAATTGACTATTTACTAATGCTTAACTAATGCTTCATAGTGTGCAGTTATTATGAAGTGTTACCCAAAATTTTCTTACGGGGGAGCATGCCCCCGGATCCCCCTAGATGGACAGAAGTACAACCACCACAGAAAACACACAATCCCGTGGGAAACACTGTATATATGATAGTGTTCTCAAAACACAAATCTTATCTTTTAATATTAAAATACCTAAAATATGTGCTTGTAAAAGTGTTTTTTTTCTGCCGTGATCAGGATTTTACCTCCTCCACCTCATTTTCACCCTGCTATAGATATATTTCTCGTGTCTGAGAGGCAAGTATACGCTGATTTTCGGTTCATTTTTACGTGCTCAAGTTCACAGAGACCGAGACCGCAGAAAGTGCATCCTGATTGTTTTCATCATTTTACAAAAGCACAACGTTTTGCTGTTGTGAGTTTACAGAAATAAAAGTGGACCCTTTACAGTTTGCATTACTCTTATCTGTATGACCAAAATGACGGAGTATTTTAAGTTAAATGCAAGTGATCGCACCGTCGATCACTAGGACTAGGCTAACAGTGAGCCGACTTGTAAAGTTGCTACTACTTACATGTTTCAAGTGTTAAGCCATATTTGAGGTCGATGAATGATAGGCGAATGTTTGGATTTCCTGCCGTTAACAATCTGTCCGTCACAGACTGTGTAACTTCGCCACTTCCTGTGGATTTTTTTTTCTGCGACTAACCGACTAATAAAATCTTGGCCGACCAAGCCTCTTCTAGTTGACTAACGGTTAGTCGACTATTAGGGGGCAGCCCTAGTATCTTATCAGTAGTTTATAGATGAAGTGGATCTATACTGAAAAAAGGCTACATTTTTATTTTAAGAGCATTGTGTCATGTGAATATGTAATGAGGCAGGGAGCTGAAGAGATGGCAGGTGAGAAACGGATTTATTTGCGGTGGGTTTCATTGAACAAACAAACATAAAGAAACACTGAGAGCATGGGAAACAGGAACCATCTACATCAGGGGTGTACAATCCTGCTCCTGGAGGGCCACCATCCTGCAGAGTTTAGCTCCAACCCCAATTAAACACACCTGAACCAGCTAATCAAGTTCTTACTAGGCATACTAGAAACTTCCAGGCAGGTGTTTTAAGGCAAGTTGGAGCCAAACTCTGCAGGACAGTGGCCCTCCAGGACCGAGTTTGGACACCCCTGATCTACATGAAACAGCTAACATCGACTGACAAGGAACAAGGGAAACACAAGGGCTATATATACACGGGATAACAAGACACACCTGGGGAAGACAATGAAGGGGAAAAACTACAAACTGACTACAAAAAGGCACATGGGACAGAAAACAGGAAATATAACAAAAGTCCATTGACAAACACGGAGAAGATATGACAGAATAAGTTGCAATTCACACTGAAAAGTGTTTTTCAGTTGGTCTTTGACCACATCTTTGTGTGTGTGTGTTTTATATTTATATAAAATTGTTCTGTTCAGGTGTACCGTTGTTGTCACTGATTGTTTGTCACAGTCTCAAGTTTTATAGAAGTATTAAATACTGTAGTTGACTATCATTTCATATGTCAGGCTTTACAGGGTTAATCATGGGCAATAGTGATAGAGTAAAATTTGTCAGACTAAAAATATATTTAGATTTTTAGTAAATATTGCAGAAAAGATTTTGTATTATCAGCTAATAGTCTCTCTTACTAGTTTATAGTCTACTTCAATTGCTGTTGCATTTCTTATGCTTTTGTTTTTAAACTGACAGCCGTTCATGCAGTTGCACTAAAACCACATTTGCAGTGAAATCGTAAAATACAACAAATAATAAAAAAAAATAAAAATAAAAATAAAGTAGTTTAGAGAGGCCTCAAAAAGAGCTGTTTATCAGTCTGGGCTGAAGCTCCTCTCACAAAGTGCTGATATTGTTCAGTCATAATTGCTATAAAGCACATTTGAAAGCACAGAGAGGAAAATTACCCACTTGCGCACCTTCCAACCATTATTATTTGCGCAAATTGATTTTTAAAATCGGTTGCAACTGCTTTTACGTACAATTTTGCAACGTGATGAGTGCCTGAAAGCGAAATAGAGAATGAAAGAACGGCTCTGAATGAAGCGCATGCACGTGAAAGCGATTTCTTCAGAAAGCTCAGATGTCTATTCTCTAAGGACTAAAGAGAACGTCTAAATCACAGTATTTAAAGATCTAGACAAAAAAATAAAAATGATACTTGAATAAACAAAGTTCAGCAGTGAGGAAAAGAGCATTTTGTGGAGAAGATTGACTTCTCTAATAGAAACAGAAATAGAAAAGGCTATTGGAGAAAAGTAAAGGCTGTCTACACTACCCTCCCTTTAAATTAAATATAATAAGGTAAAAGCCTATTTACAAAGAACCAAAGAAAGCTTCTGAGTCACTGTATTGAAACATCTACTCTAAGAAACTTTGAAGCTGTTCACTTTTTCCTCTTTTCTGTAGATGGGAGGGCGAATGGGGAAAGAGGTAACAGCGAGCGTCTCAGGGCGGTTTCCGTTGCACAGCGCATGTTGGGCTCTACTGTATAAATTCCATTTTCATTACCTTCTGTAATAAATGCAGTGTGAATCCTGGGAGGCAGGGGAGGCAAAAATAAATCTGATACATGAATAAACGATGTCCCTAGGGAGGAAGGGCTCCTCCTTTGTGAAGAAGATTGACTTCTCCAGACGGGACACATCAGGCAGGAGGAGCACAAACAGAAATAGAAATTGCTAGTGCAGGGAAGTAACGCATATTCCTCTCCTCAATGTTCCTTCCATTCTGAGATCTATAAACAATAACAAATGATTGTGCTGATGGCTTCAGTGCTTCAATTAAACATAAGGAGGGATATTTAAGGAAAATTTGTTGTCTATCCACACAGAAAGAGACTGCTTGTTTATGTGCACCTGAGCCACACAAGCCACATGATATAACATAATTTGTGTGATGGCTGGTTAGCTAGAGAGACGAACATGCCTTGTCCTAACAAGATTAATCAAGTATTTTTGTTTCTCACTGACAGCAGGGACATGTGCTATTTAGAACTGATTTGAGATTGCTTTTTGAGCTACTCTTTCTGAATTTGAATTAAAGGTCACTTATTATGCTAAATCCACTTTTACAAGGTGTTTGGATATAAATGTGTGTTGGCAGTGTGTGAACACTACCACCCCACAATGATAAAAATCCACCCACTCCTTTTTTTTTTTTAAAATCCCCATTAAACCAAAGCAGTCTCATTAGACAAGCCGTTTTGATTCTCTGAGGAATGTGACGCCATATTCCTCATGCCCCGCCCACAACCGCTGACTGACAGTCCTGCATTACCATAGTTTCCGCCCTCAGCGAGTTGTACGCTGTCCGCCATTTTCTCCGCGCTCGAGCAGCTGTAGCGACCATCGACATAATAAAATACATAGACGCCCTATTGCCCGCTGGATCGCACGTCAACGGCGACGCCATATTTGTAGGGGCAACATGCCGTAACTCTCATAAGTGGACTGAAGAAAAGATGCCTGACTATTTTGAGATTTTACAAACCGTCGCACAATCCAAACCACATATCAGGGAATTACCTTTCACATGCAAGTCTGAACAGTTGTTTCTGGTTGTATTTGGTCATTATAACATTATTTTGACAGCTAGTTGACCACCAAAGTCGGACTATTAAAAGCTAGCGACAACGCTAGTAATCTATGAAAACTGAGATTTTATAAGAAATAAAGTTTACATGATTTTTATGAAGTCTGAGATTACATGTTATATATATATATATCTCTCATTAACTGATCAAAATCGCAAGTGAGTCTTCCATGCAATGAAGCCAGAGGACAGCACAGACTGTCAGTACGCTAATATTAGTCTTTCTGGTTATCCCGAGGTTCACCGTAGTCAACCGGATCCGGGCCGTATCCAGGTGAGACCAAGGACCTGCGCCTTGACACGACCACAGCGCAGCCCTGAAGTATCAGCAGAGATTGAGTCAACTAGATCATCCACTGTGAGGGCCTCATCGACACGACAGCCACGACACAGTTCCTCAACAACCGTCCATACCGGCGTGATGAATACGGTCCTCAATTGGATGGAACTGGAATAAATACTTTGAATGTTGCGATCCTATAGGACTTACGATGGCAACCTGAATCGTAACAAAGCACTGTTGGCCAGAGGAGAACTGGCCCCCCGACTAAGCCTGGTTTCTCCCAAGGTTTTTTTCTCCATTTAAACACCTATTTGCCACTTGTCTGCCACCTGATGTCACCTGATGGAGTTTGGGTTCCTTGCCGCTGTCGCCTTTGGCTTGCTTAGTTGGGGACACTTGACATTTGACTTGACATTTGATATTCAACAGTGCTTTGATCTGCCTGCATTGACACTATTCTTTAAGAGCTGCTGTGCAGCCAAATAATGTACCAGTTATCAATGTAAAGCTGCTTTGACACAATCTACATTGTAAAAAGCGCTATATAAATAAAGGTGACTTGACTTGACTTGTCAGAGGGGTTTTTTTTTACCCCATTTTTACCCCAGTTTAGCCAGTGGAACCAGGACAACACAAACCTCAAAGAAGGCTGAAGAAAGCCTGTCAGTGGACTGTTCACTGCATTTCCAAGAGAAACTGTTTGCCTCGTCTGCCTAGTATTATTATGATATTATTATAGCCTACGACTTATATTATTATATGATTGTACTATTCACTACTCACTATTTTATTTGCTATTTTTATTTTATTGACTATATTATTTTACAATTTATGATAGGCCTATATTATCTGCTATTTTATTCAGTTATTATATTACTACTAATAAAGTTGCCAGACAGTTCAATATAATGCTGTCCATTTAAAATGGAGACAATTTTGTCCTTTTTTACTATAATATAAAATGTCTATAAAGACGTTTATTGTTGGTTTATAAATAATAAAGCAAACATTTGTGTGTTAAATTACAAGCATAAGAAATATAGAACAAATAACAAATATAGAAAAATTATAAAAATGAAAAGTGCCTTAAGATAAATGCTTCAGATAAGGTTTTGAGATGCAAATTATCTTCACATTCATTTGAAATTGTCCTGCGACATCTGTGATGTGATTCAAGAGGAAAAGCTAAAGGTGTGAGGGAAAAAGCTAAAATGCGGTTGTTGAAGGCAGAAAAGGCCATTTCCACAATTAAAATCGATGTGCACATTTCATGTACATTAAATTATATTACATTAGGAATGTCTCCTTAATTATTAATCTTGAAAAATAAACCAAATCTATGCTTGAGAAGCGTGAGTTTTCACAATTCCTTATGACAATGAATAATTTTTAAGTTCAAACTAGCGAGATTCTGAGTAATTGGAGACAAAACCTTTTTCGTACTTCACGCAGATCATAAACCGTTGAAATCGGATGAGAAATGTAAATGTTATTGCACTTTTTGTCCAGAAAAGCCGCAGCTCCCCGTTTACTTGCATTTGATTAATGAGGAGTCTTGCCCCGCACAATATGGCGGACTCGTTGACGTATTGCAGCAACAGTCCAAAGCGGCCAAAAGGGCGTCTACGTATTTATTATGTCTATGGTAGCGACAACAATGTCTGGTAAGTAATTGAGATGTTTTGTTGTTGGATGTAAGAGTGAACATAACAGTCTTCATTTACTGACATCTGAGCCGCTGAACGCAGTGGATTAGTTTTATTTTTGAAGGGAATGCACCTCAGATCTAATATACACATACGATTTCTGTAACGTTGCCTGCTATTTACGTTCACAGACATAACTGACTGTGTTTATGTGAACTGTGTGTGTTTTTGACAGTTTAAACAAAACAAAAAATGTGAAAGAGAAGTTACTCACGAGACTTGTCGTCAGACAGCTGTCTGTGTGCGCTCAGAAAACGATCCATTAGAAATTTAAACTGATATAGCTTTAAAACGCGTGGAAATAATAAACTTCAATGATGAAAGAAGAACTATGCTATCCGTGAGAGTGATCGCGATATAGATGATAATCAAAAGAAAGCAGATGTCTTGTTTGTATTTGGCAGAGAATCCGATTGGGGCAGGAAGGTGGCGGGGCACAGCACTTCATTTGCATTTAAAGGCACATGCGCGAAAACAGCCTGTTCTTGACTGTAGTCAGAAATGGGTATTTACAACATGGGTTTATAAATGATCTGTGAGGTATTTTAAGCTGAAGCTTTACAGACAAATTCTGGGGACACCTGAGACTTAAATTACATCTTGTAAAAAATGAGCATAATTGGTCCCCTTTAAGGTTGGCAACAGAATGCAGATTTGCAGTTTGAATTTAAGTATAATTAAAATGAACAGAAGTTCATATAACATTCATATAAATTCATGAAAAAAAATTAACAACAAAAGGAAGGTTCGTCAAGACAAACTTTGAATGGTGGCTTAAAACCGCTTGAAAGTTTAATTAAGTTTAAAAAGTCTTGAAGGTTTTGGGCCCTCTATATGAAATATCACCAGTGTTGAGTTACTTTACTAGTTACTTGAAAAAAGTAATCTGATTACATAACTGCCGTTACTTGTAATGTGTTACCCCCAACACTGACTATTTATATACTTCTTGATATTTAACACCTTCTCTGAATGGACTACTTCCACATTCTTCTTATTACAGCTCAGGCATTTACGAAAACAGCGTTCAGCAACACTTACATGTCAATGTTCAATAAACTGTTAAAAAATATCTGACTATTATTTCATATGTCAGGCTTTAAAGGGTTAAGAAGCTCTTGGGGACACCAACACACCGGCATCTGAAGTGCAATGTATGCTAGTGATCGGTGTGAAAACCTCAAAATCGACATTTTTGACTTGTTTTGCATGTAGCTCGAAATTTGCCCGTGCGCATTCCCACTCATTTTGTCAGCACGGGTCACATATGTTCAAATCACATAACATTTGAAGATAAACTAGGCTTTACTGAATCTGAGGTTAGAAACATCCCCAGAGTGACGTTTGGAGGTGCACAGATAAAAGTTGCTTTAGCCACTCACAGGACACATCACCTCAGCTTCATTTGTCCACCTCCTCACAGTCCTGGTGTTCACCACACAGTACGCTGGATCATGGGTTTTGTATCCGAGGATGGGGTGCAGCAAATTGACATCTGTCAGAAATGATAAGCCTCCCGGATGATGGCATAACAGGTCCAAAATGTGGTTGTCTCTAGCTGTACGGCCTACCAATTGTCCTGTCTGCAGAGAGAGGCATTCACCGGCTAAACAAAAGCATGTAAAAAAACAGCATGTTGCCTGGCACGTCCCACAGCGAGTAGCCCAACAACTGAGGTACAAACATGCTCTTTAACAGGGCTACGTCTTTGGATTTTATCATTTATAGTTCACAAAAACAGCAAGTCAACCATCTTTTTTTTCTCGCTGCTTGCCCTTCCGTTTGCACACATAATGTGAAATCTATCCAGTGCAACTGTGGAGCTGGAGCTCGGCCAGGTTTCTAGAAAGCACTTTAGGTTACAGTTCCCATGACTCCTGGTTGGTGCTGACAGCTCGTACATTTTATTAGCCTGGTACCTTACATTACCTATAATAATAGAAAACGGTGAAGTCCTCTACTTTCGATCCTGAACCAGGTGCCAGCTCTCCTTCCTCACCCTTCCGCTTCTGTGCCAGGAAACAAAGATGCAGGTCCAGCAATTGTTGCATTGGATGGAATGACACAAGCCTCTCTTCATTATTATTGCATGGTTCATGCTATGGAAAGAATTTCAAGTGTCAGAGAAATTACATAAATGTTTCATAAGCTATATAGCAAATCTCAACTGCCTGATTTTTTATATTTTGTCACAAAATGTAACTATAAGATTGGATATATAAGTATGTCCAACTTTATCCGCATACACACTTTATACTTGCATAGAGCGATACAAAATATATACCAAATGTCAACTGATTTATCACTTGCATTATCACAAACTGTAAATTATATTATCGCCTAGCTGTGCTAAATGCGACTATAAGGCATGAAGATATTAAGATATTATGAACATTAACATCATGAAATGTAATATCATGTAAAAATCACTTGCAATAAAGTTGTAGTCATATGTATAATAAAAATAAATTGTATACAAAGTACTTTTTTACAGTTCCTGTCTCGTGTTCCCCTCTCTTGTGTTTAAGGACTCTTATTTTGAAGTGTTTTCTTGTTCCTATTGTTTCTGCTGTTTGACTTCCTGTGATTATTTTCTTGTTTCCTTTGTTTCCATTGCTGCCTTGTTTGTTCCCACAGTTACCCTCATTAGTCACTAGAGCAACTCATTACTCTCACCTGTTTCTTGTGCCAGCCTTATCTTGTATTTTTTTACCCCAGTATTAAATTATCAGCCTTTTTTTTTTTTTTTTTTTTGGTGACTTCTCCTTTGAAAGTCAAAATGATTTCATGTCCCCACTCGACCCAATTAATGATGAATAATAATAATCATAAAACACATTTAAAAAAATATAAATTTAGCTAAAGTGCACGTGCAAATTGCCTGCCTTGTTGGCAGAAGTTATTTACACTAAATCTGTTATTATTACCTTATTATTACGCCTAATAGTTTATAATATCCCACAATACACTGAGGTGCAAATAGCATCTGCCACTATTTGCACTAAGTATAAATAGCATCTAATAACTATTTACACTTAGTGCAAATAACCCCTGCCAAATATTTTAAGTAAAAAATATGGTCCTTACAATGTCAACAAAATAAAGTAATACATAAAAAGCGATACTATTTACAGGTCTGATATTGGGTCAGTTTCTACTGGCTTCCCTCAGGGCTCATTTTTAGTCTTTATCAAGTATCACTTTTATGCCAATGACAAAATTTTCTGTGCTTAAACGGTTATAAGATTGAGGTCATGCTTATTGGTTCTCATCAGCTCAGTAGGGCTGACCAAAGTCCTCTTTTTATTGATAGTTCTGTACTTGAGTTTCAGAGCAAATTAAGGAATCTAGGAGTGATCTTTGATTCCTCATTGACATTTGACCCTCATGTACAAATCATTGTTAAGACTTTTTTATTTATTTATTTTTTAAATCTCAGAGATATTGCAAAATTGCGCCCCATGCTATCCCTTTCAGCTGCAGAAAAGTTCATTAATATATTTGTTTTCTCTCATATTGATTATTGTAATGCGCTTCTAAGCATACTTTAAGTAAGTTACAGTATGTTCAAAATTCTGCAGCTAGAATTTTAACTAGGACCAAAACTAGAGATCATATAGAGTTTATAGAATATAGAGTTGATTTCAAAGTTTCATTTTTTTTTTTTAAAGCTAGCTTATTGCTGATTTTGATAATCTAGTTCTTGTTTATTTTAATCCTTCCTGTGCTCTTTTGTTTGATTTATTTTGTATTTTGTTTATTATTTTAGATGTATTTTTCTTTACTGTGAAGTGCTTTGAGAAGCTCCTTTAAAGGCGCTATAGAAAATAAAGTTATTTTTATTATTATTACTCCTTTGCCGGAGCAATATGAAATTAATAGTTGGCCCAAAATACCAAGCAGAAATGCTAAATACTCCAAACCTATGTGACATTTTCATCCATGAAATGCGTAGATGAGAGGATGGTGGTTGCAATAGTTAAACTCCAAAAAGCACATGAAAGTACCAGAAGAAAAAAATAAACAAACCTTGCAACCAAACTCATTGGTTCTTGTGTCTGTCATCTCTGTGCTATATATGAATGCTGAAAGAGAACAAGATTTGAGGTCTCCCATGGGGGGAACACCCATCACTTTAAAAAACAACTCATGTAGCCTATTAATCAAAATAATAGTTGGTTATTTTATAAGTGGTTCATGGTTTTTCCTCATTTGTAAGCTGCTTTGAATAAAAGCTATATTACAATAATCTCTACAAGGATATGTCAGATGATTGTTTCACACATCAAGGTTTCCATATTGTTCTTTCTGATGGGTGTCAATCAGATGAGGGTATTAGAGCTGCTCCCCACCATGTGGATTATCTGTGACCGAGCAGCGAGTAAATGCTTTATTAACAAAGCGGCCAAAATGGCCTGTGTGTCCTCCTAAAAAACTATTAACTCTGTCACTGAGCATCCCCTGCCCGTCCCACAACAGATGGGTGGACGTCTGTGATCTGTGTAAGCAATTTTGCGCATGACTGCCACGTAATTTCTTAGGGTGACATCTCACGCTGGTTTTCGGTCTGTACTTTGACCTTGAAATTCACAGAAATTATGACTGTCTGTGCGGATCGTTGTAGGCCCTTTTTTGAGGAACAAGAATCAATCAATCATGAATATCAGACACGGAGAACAAGGCTCATTATAGAGCTTAGCTAAATTTTATGACTGATGGTTAATTTCACTGAATTGATTTCATGAACGCATTTGATTTACATATTCATGTTCTCTTTGTATGCTAGCAATACACTGAAATGTTAAATTAACAAGGCCAATTAATTTAAATATTGAAATGAATGATATTAGGTTTGTGTTTCAAGGCTGTAGCACAGACTGAAGACAGGCAGATGCTCAAACTCGATATTTAATAAGAGTCCACAGGGAAAATAAACCATCAAGAGAGTAGCTGCAAACACATGTAACGTAAATCTAGACTGGACACTGAACAGAAAAAGGAGGAAATTAAGTACACATCCAAACAAGGCTAATTAATTAAACAGCAGAACCAAACAAACTAATAATCATCAGTAACCACAGAAACAAAGGACAGGCGGGAAAATCAAACAAAGGAACACAGGAACTAATGAAATGCAAACTAAAAGTCCATGAAAACAGAAGCTAACCGAACATAATTGTGAGAGTTTGGAGTTACGTTTTCAGTAAAACTATTGCCCAACATGTACACAGTTATGTGTAGATTTTGGTAACACTTTACTTATACCTTTGTGTACAATGCATTATAAAGGTATATAATGTACATTATAATGCATTATATCTTTTCATAAATAATTGTAACCAGAGTTAAAATGCATTATAATATTTTCAGATTCCTTGTTACTGCTGAAATTGATTTTGTCATGTGTGTTAATGCATTATACTTTCTAAAGGTGTAACAATGAATAGATAAGTGTTATAATGTATTATAACTGCAGTTACAGTTATTCATGAGATCATGAATTAATGTGTTTATAATGCATTATATATAAAAGCTTTCAGCAAAGTGTTACAGTGGTAAAAAACTTTTAAAATGTTTGTCATTGCAGTAGATTCAAAATGTAACGTGAAAGTGTCAATACTTTTTGTCTTGTATATGAAAAGTGTTTTGTATTATCAGATTGGTCAGACAAATTTGCCATGTTGACCGACAGAAATCCGCTTGGTTTGAAAGTGACTTATGAGCTGTGCTTCATACATCACTACACTATTGACAATTGACAATTTTTGGCTGTGAAATTTTACCAAAATGTGACCTCTCCTTTATTAACGTCACATACACATATCTAATATATTTCAAATGCACAACACACATTCGCTATAATTCATCTGTAAAGTGAGGGATGGTCTTAGTAGTTCTCATAGTTTTTGGATGTGGGTTTAGGATTACAGTGGTCTGAAAAAGGCACATTTGGTGTTACATTAGCTACGTTTACATGCACCCAAATAATGCATTAGTGATTAGATTGATGGCTAAATTGGTTTGAAAAGCCGTCATGTAAACACCTTAAACGATGAAACTGAGCTTGATCCGAATAATTTTAATTGGACTAACAGGAGTGGTGTAGACCTGAAATAATCTGATCAATAGAAAAAAAAGGAGGTAAACGCTTGAATCTTCTCAGTCGGATTCAAAAATACCTTGCATACATCTGCAGCCCTTTTATAAGGCATATGTTTATGTTTGCGTCTTACGAACTGTTCAATGGAGGAGACTGACTAAAAAAATTATGCATATGCAACCAAGGGCCAGCTGAAATGAACACTAGTGAAATGAACTGAACTGAAATGAACACTTTTTCACACAAAATTATGATTACAGGGGCAGATTATCACTTAATAAAGACTTATTTTTTTGTGTAGTTCCTTGCACAATACTATGTTATGACCTCCAAACACTCGCCCTTGCGCAGAAAGTCCACAAGTGAGATTCATACAAGTATTAAACTTATGATGTTCCAAGAAATCCCTTATATAGACATCAGATGTCTCTACAGCTAAGTAACATGCAGATAGAGACGTTTTGACTGATGAAACATGAAGACAATAAACACACGACTGAGATGATATATCTGTGTTTATCTGTGTTCTTCAATCCATCTCAGGTATTTTCACAAGAATATACCTATATCTATAATGCAACACTAATTGATATAGCCTGTATCATAGAATTTTATAACATAGCCTAATATATTTTTCTTTATCACTTTGTGTTAAAAAGCAACATGGACCACAGAAGTTATTTCAAACACGAATGATGTGTATATATACTGTAGGCTATATAGTGATTTTTGGAGCAAAACATGATATTAATCTCATAAATTGTCGCTATGCTAAGCAAATACACTAGCTATCCCTGTTGCCAAGAGTGATTGTTTTATGACTAATTTTGAAAAGTAATCCACTTAAGATCATTTGAATGTTTTTAAGAAGGGCAAAAACAAAGAAGTGTGATCAAAGAAATGAGGGATTAAAACAGTGTGAATAGAAAAGTGCCAGTAAAAGATAAAATGAGGTACAGGTTATCATGTTAAATATAATGCTCTTTTTTTTTCGTTCTACCGAAACGTATGACCCATTTTAGGAGCTGCCAAAATTACAATTTAAAATCAGAATATGAGCATAGCTCACTTACATTCGCTAAAATATTGAAACGTTAGCAATACTGATTCAAAACGTGAACGCCAGTGATTGAATGTGAATTTGAACACCCCACCCCTGAGCTGAACTGGAGGTTTTGATTGGTTTTTCACCCGAGTCAGACCTGTCTGTTATTGGTTGAAGCGCAGGGCTTTACCGCAGTAGTTAAGAGCCAGCTTGCCCTGTTGCTCCGTTGACGCCTTTGTACTTTTGGTGAAAAATAAATGTAGCGATGTTGAATACTTCATTTTTATTCAACTCGAGTAAATGTACCACAATTTTATTATACTCAAAAAAGTACAGAAACGAAAGTATTTGTAATCAGTTACTTTCCACCTCTGGCTAAATTGCATGGTTGCTTCAGCAAATGTGTTTTTTCGTACGTTTGCTTTTAACTGTGAGCAAGGACAGTAGTTTGAATTGCATACCTATGGAGGACTCCTGCGCCAACCGAGCAACTGCCATTGAATTACAAAACTAGAAAACTACTGGGTTACACGTTATTTCAAGGTGATGTAGTTCCATTGTACTTACTTAAGTACTGAGTAATATTAATTAACTACATGTACTTACTATAGAGTTACGGTTAGGGTTAGTTACTTGTAATTATGAATAATTTAAGGTTGTTACTCTAGTAAGTACATGTATTAACGTGTAACTACGTCACCTTAAAATAAAGTGTTACCCACTACTGTTGTAAGCGTTTGCAGTGTAGACAGTTTCTTTGATTATAATAGAAGTGATATAGTGTTGTTACATCATGTTGCTCAGGCTATGTAGATACAGAAGCGGCAACTTAATTTATAAATTGTAGCGGTGAGCCGCTGATAACCAGTAGGTGGGCAGATTTTGGAGTATCTCTGCTGTAGAAATTAATTTTATAAATCAAAAATGTCAGTTATCCACATGCAGCATCTCAAAATATTCTGCTTCTCTTGCCTCTCCTCCATCCACATCTCTGTTTTTCCCTCTTCCTGTCAATCTTATTACGGCAGCGGTTTAAGAGCAGGCCCTGCTGTCATAACAGAGAAGAGCGGCGAAAGGTTACACACACATAGACACACCTTCCATACAATCTCAATTGTAATGTGCTGTCAAAACCTGTCAGAATATGCAGGGCTGTTGGGTGGACATGTGCCCCTGCCCACGACTCTGCACACTGTGGAAAAACATGATTATAGACAACACTTGCTCTCCAGCCGCAGAGAGCGACATGTCTCAGGTGACATAATGCAAACGTGTGTCTCCCGCTCTGATTATTTAGAGCCGTAGAGACCCGGGGGAGGACGGGGACTGTGACATGACACGAGGCACCACTTCTTCAGGTAGAGATCAACCCTCATTACCTTGAGAACTGACACGGCGGCCATTGTCCCTCAGGAAATGCTTAAAAATGAACATAAAGCAATAGAAAAGAGCAATTGACTTCCTTGTCGAGGTTCTCGAGGGCCGTGGTGCTGGTTGTTTGCGCAGGGAATAGGATGAGCTTGCTCAAACATTAGCCTGATGAATTGCTGAAGGTGTAGAGGTATGTTGACTAATGGAACGGGTCAACACACAACCGGATTTATGGACACACTATATAAATGTTTGGATTATCTTTCCTGTTTTCTGTTCCTCCTTTTTTAGAGATCCAATTATTCTATTCTATGGCAGTTAGAAAAGAAGAAAATGTTTCCTGCGTATTTATAGTTGCTTATTTAATCATAAAGGAGAACCTGCATTGGGCTAGTTGGGGATTCACGGTTTTGAACCGTTGGGAGACTTTAGGCCCTGTTTCCACCTGGTATTAGGATGCATTTTGGTCGATCGGATCACAAGTGGATGACGCTAAATACAGGTGAAAATGAGGTGTAAAACATTTTGATCTTGTCCACTTTTGACGACTTCTAGAGGTAGTTGAAAGCACATTTTCATACTGTAAACGCTAATGTCGTCGAATACGTTCAAACAGCCACAAAAGACCGTCTTCTCTCCGTCTACTGACCTAACGCGTAAACATTATGGGAAGCGTGCTAGTAGCCAGACGGGATTTAAACTTTGTTGGCTGAAGACCCAAGTTTGTTTTAAAGACGAAAAATGTACCAAGCACAATGTTCTCTCACCAATCCTGATTTCTAACACACACACTTTTATCTTGTGGATGTCAGAGCAGAAACGAAAGCTGATGCTCTCCGTACATTTTCTCTGTATCTGGGCGCGGGCATATGTAAGTTGCGCAAGCTTGTTTTGTTCATTAGATCGAAAGATCTGAAAAAACCCATACATTTACCCGCCCATAGACCGTCCCCTCAAAGAAATCAGGACAGAAGTGGTTGAAAGTGGACAAAAGAGACAGATTAAAATACAAGGTGTAGACGGGTATGTGTCTCCCTCATCTACTTGTGATCCAATCGAACAAAACGCATCTTAATTAGATTAAACCTTAGCCTCTGTAGGTGAATAACCTGAAGAATAACAAAGTGTAGTAAATGATACAACTGTTTTTGCCACAAATGATTACAATAATAGAGAAAAATAAAATGACAAATAAATACCAGTTTGCTACATTAAGCAGCATAACGGTACAGCTAAAATAACTGGAAGTGCTGAAACCGGAAGCCTCACACAATCAAGTTAAAAATGCTCTTACTTTAAAGCTGCAGTCCGTAAGTTTTGCCTCTTTGTCGCCATCTCTGATCAAAACCTGCAATTGCAGTTATTTGTGGAATTATCATCTTTACGTGGATTGTGGATCGGCACGGTTCCTCAGCATGATTTAATCTAATGTTTGCTGTGAGTCACCGCATCGGTGTGGATACTGTACTTCACAATCACAGATTGTAGTCTTGAAGTATGACCAAAATAAGAATTTTCACCGGAAAATGTCATCTGAACAAGAAAGTAACATATCTGCCACTTTTGTTCTGACCAACTGAGACAAAAGCATTACAATAAATTAAATCTAACGATCGCTTAGCTCAGATCACATCAAACCATGCAAATTATTATTATTGTTATACTTTGTTCTCAAATTGTTAATGTTAACAACATCAGCATTGCGTGACTGTGTATTTAGTGTGTATTAGCGTTACCTGTAGATTTCAATTTCTATAGTCACTCCGCAGTCCGAAGGCTTTTGAGTACAGATGAATTTCCAGTCGTCACTGATGATTGTCATTTGGACCTTTCTGGATTACAATCCGCCCTCAAAATGATAAATTTAATTATTCCTGCTGCTGTGAGAAAAGGCTATAAACGATCTGTCACATGCCTTGTGGCCTACTAGCTGGGACTACTTCTTCATGTAAACAGACGTGACGTAATGACGCAAACACGAACGGCGGCATGCTCGAATTTCCCGCGGAAACCCACCAGTACCGATTTTATTTTAAAACATTATTACAAGCTTACCGTTGTGAATCAGGCTAAGGTAAGGAGATAGTTTTGAACACTGGATGGCTATGTACTTGCTCAAAAATTGATTTTCGATCATTTTTAACCAAAAAAAAAAATAAAAAATTGGACTACAGCTTTAAGTAAGGTGGATACAATTATTTAATTTATTTAGTATGTCTGTCGAGACTCATTGGTTCTCTATTCCCCTCCATCTTAAACGTCTCGCATCAGAA
This sequence comes from Mylopharyngodon piceus, assembly GCA_039654765.1. Lineage (NCBI taxonomy): Eukaryota > Metazoa > Chordata > Actinopteri > Cypriniformes > Xenocyprididae > Mylopharyngodon > Mylopharyngodon piceus. The sequence goes on from CM077445.1 coordinate 320,762, forward strand.
AGCTAAAATAAACCCGTTTTCCGAGCTATAAAGTCAGATCCCCTACCTGGCCTAGGCTGGTCTGTTGAATTTGAGGCCAGGTCCTCACGCTGTGTGCTGTTTACATCCTGCCCCCATGGCCCAGCTTGTTACAGAGATGACAACATGTTTTCTTCCCTTTTTTTGTCTTTGTGCTTCTGTTTCTGACAGTCATAGGGCCCTGAGCTAAACAAACAAAGGCGGCAACAAAGCCAACAAGATTCTGAGTTCTGCATTTCTTCTTGAAGCCATAGAGCAAACAGCCAGGTCTACAAGGGCTTTATACCAGCTAATAATGCCTAATTCACCCAAAAATGAAAACTGTTTCTCATGTTGTTCCAAACCTGAGTGCCTTATTTTCATCCGTGAAACACAAACGGAGATGTTTAAAGAATGTTAGGGCTGGGTGATACATTAAATATTGGCAATAATTCTGCTGACAATATAATATTAGTGAATATCGTGTGTGTTGTGATAATGTTAAAAGTTTCGCTTATAAAGACAGTAAACCAACTGCCTTCTCCTTTTCACCTCATGACTATGATAACTGATAGACGGCTGCTTTTTACGTGTCTATTTACGTTTTTTTCAGCGTTAAACATTGTAGCCAATCACAGACAAGTCTACTGAGCGCATGAACGCAATGACCAATCAGTAGTGTTCAAGTTTGACAGAATCCACTCAATACCACTATAAAGCAGAAATAAAATAAAATATTAGTTGGAAAACTATGCATTGGTGTTTAAGTTGAAGCACTAAAATTATTAACTGGAAATAACCATAGCAACAAATGGGACAAAAAGATATGATACTGTATGTCAAAATAGATCTGTGCATTAAGTCTTGCAAACTAATAGACCAATCCATTACAATACTTACCTATTTGTGGTTATAACTTTCAAGAGTGCAATGCATCATAACACCAGATGAAGCCTGTATTTATTATGCATCATAAGGGTATTCTTAATGCGTTATAATACATGCATAATGCCTTATAAACAACCATATAATGTGTTGTATCATCTCATGAATAATCGTAACAACAGTAATAATACTTACTTATTTGTTATAACTATTAAGAGTATGATAACACACAATGAACATAATTTTATTCACTAAAGTTAAAATGGATTATACATCCCAGAGTTTCATATCTTTTGCTGTCCCAAGTGTCATATCTTGACATTGTTTACTTAAGATGCCCTTATGATTAATACCCTTTATAAATACAGGCTTCATCTGGTGTTATAATGCATTGTACTCTTGAAAGATATAACCACAAATAGGTAAGTATTATAATGGATTGTAACTGTTGTTATGATTATTTATAATATGATACAACATATTATAATTAGTGCTGGGCAACGATTAAAATATTTAATCGCGATTAATCACATGATTTTTCTGCGATTAATCACGTTATGTGTAAAATTAAAAAATGAGTTCAAAAGTTATGTATTGCGCACTTTTATTGTAAAAGTACTGCTATATGAACAAAGGTGCAATAACATTTGGTTTGCAAACATAAATATGGTGCTTTTTTACAGCAGTATTCCCTTTACATAGTAGCAGTTAAAATATTTCTTGTAAATCTCAACTTAAACATTAATGTAATCAAATTAAATATAAAACCAAAGCTATTTGCCACTGCCAGGGCATTAACGTTTTGTCTAGTTTGTTATAAGAAAAAAAAGTTATGCTCAGAGTCCAGAGCCTCGATCATAACCTTATAACAGGCACCTTCCAAACAACAGCAAGTCAACATTTATAATTATTTTTTTTTCCCTGAACAGGTACCAGCAGAAACATTTTTCTTGTATCAGGGAGCAGCATAAACAGTCTATGTTCAGTAGAAAGCATAGCTGTGAATACAAAACTTCGATTTTGTATTAATGTAGATCAGAATTTGTGCGTGCAATGAGTAAGATCTGCATTTGTGGATCCGGTGACACGCCTGCTACCACTAGATGGCAGTATAGCCAGCTAAAACAGACAACGGCACCGTAATCAAGCGTTCTTCCTCGTTTAAGACGCTTTAAGTGGCTTAAGAAAGTGATATTGAAGCACCACATTCAGTACACGCCTTATTAATAAAACACAGAATACCTTGCACAGACAAGCATGTATTAACTCAAAACGCGCAGTTTCACATCGAATGTTTCCTCGTTATAAAGAAAACGCTTAATATAATGCATTAAGACAGTAGACTAACATTAAAATGTATTAATAACACATACTTTGTACAGACAAGCAGATTAAATCAGGTTAAGAACAAACACGAGAAGTTAGGCATTTTTCTTCCATAGAAAATCATTATAAAACGCTGACATGTGCTATAGCGCGTTACATGTTCGAAAAGATGTAGTCCTAAACTGAGTTTTAATATCACCGTCTTACTGCATTAAGCCACGTTTAGTGTTTTCTTTGATAACAGGCTCTATGGGAGGAAAACGCTTGGCCTACTATGTACAGACAAGAGGCTAAGATGAACGCGACGCGCAAAGTTTCACGTTCAAGGCATTTCCTCCCTTATAGCGCCTGTTGAAAAGAAATGATGCCAATCCAAAGCCAGTACTGATCAACATCCCACCCCTCCTGTGACAAATTGTTTGTCTGTAAGCAACGGACTTTCAAAATAATAATTAGAAAAAAACTGCTTTAATGCGCAATGAAATAATTAATCAATTAATGCGGTAACGCGATAATAACATGTTAACTTGCCTAGCCCTAATTATAATGTTGTTTATAAGGCATTTTGCATGTATTATAATGCATTAAGAATACCCTTATAATGCATTATAAATACAGGCTTCATAGAAAGTGTTACCCTAATTTCTTTAAGATTGCAAACCCATAAGATTTCAATAAGGTCATACGCAGCCATTAAAATGAAATTCACCTTCATCTGTTGGACATTTTTCGGCAGCAACTTAATGTCTATGCTTTAGTTCATTTTCATACTGTAAACGCTCATGTCGCCGAATCCGTTCAAACAGCCACAAAAGACCGTCTTCTCTCCGTCTACTGACCTAACGCGTAAACATTATGGGAAGCGTGCTAGTAGCCAGACGGGATTTAAACTTTGTTGGCTGAAGACCCAAGTTTGTTTTAAAGACGAAAAACGTACCAAGCACAATGTTCTCTCACCAATCCTGATTTCTAACACACACACATTGGTCTTGTGGCTGTCAGAGCAGAAACGAAAGCTGATGCTCTCCGTACATTTTCTCTATATCTGGGCGCGGGCATATGTAAGTTGCGCAAGCTTGTTTTGTTCATTAGATCGAAAGATCTGAAAAAACCCATACATATACCCGCCCATAGACCGTCCCTTCAAAGAAATCAGGACAGAAGTGGTTGAAAGTGGACAAAAGAGACAGATTAAAATAATATAATGCATTAAGACAGTAGACTAACATTAAAATGTATTAATAACACATGCCTGCTTCGTACAGACAAGCAGATTAAATCAGGTTAAGAACAAACACGAGAAGTTAGGCATTTTTCTTCCATAGAAAATCATTATAAAACGCTGACATGTGCTATAGCGCGTTACATGTTCGAAAAGATGTAGTCCTAAACTGAGTTTTAATATCACCGTCTTACTGCATTAAGCCACGTTTAGTGTTTTCTTTGATAACAGGCTCTATGGGAGGAAAACGCTTGGCCTACTATGTACAGACAAGAGGCTAAGATGAACGCGACGCGCAAAGTTTCACGTTCAAGGCATTTCCTCCCTTATAGCGCCTGTTGAAAAGAAATGATGCCAATCCAAAGCCAGTACTGATCAACATCCCACCCCTCCTGTGACAAATTGTTTGTCTGTAAGCAACGGACTTTCAAAATAATAATTAGAAAAAAACTGCTTTAATGCGCAATAAAATAATTAATCAATTAATGCGTTAACGCGATAATAACGCGTTAACTTGCCTAGCCCTAATTATAATGTTGTTTATAAGGCATTATGCATGTATTATAATGCATTAAGAATACCCTTATAATGCATTATAAATACAGGCTTCATAGAAAGTGTTACCCTAATTTCTTTAAGATTGCAAACCCATAAGGTTTCAATAAGGTCATACGCAGCCATTAAAATGAAATTCACCTTCATCTGTTGGACATTTTTCAGCAGCAACTTAATGTCTATGCTTTAGTTCTGACAAGTTTTTGAAACAGAAAAACTGCCCAAAACAATACATTTCAGATTTCTTGATTTCTCTGCATTTGCTTTAGTTTTATTTCCACATAAATCTTTCTTACAGCTTTCTGACTTTGTGACCATGGTGTGTAACCTTGCCCATACAGTAAACATTTCTAGTTGCCAGGTCCTATTATTTCAGGCTTTATAATGAGGTTGACATAACGAAGCGTCTGTCCGGCAGATGGGGAGTCCGGGGTCACACGTGGCCACAGGAGGAGAACACATTAGATTGGCACATCAGAACCGTCCCTCCTGTGATTTTATGAGGTCGACTCAATTATGTGGTGACCCCGGGTAATTATTCAATTCACAAAGTTAATAAACACTGGAGGGGATCTCCTGACAGCCTGGAGCGCAACTTTGTCACTTGCAATTCAAATTACAGCAGGACTCCAAGGTGCAAGACACTGAAAATAGACGACAGGTAATGATCTATTGCTTTGGAGAGAGTGCTGAGTTTGTCAAGGGGGTTTGGGGAAAGAGGCTGGGTTTATTTAGTCACTGACTTTTCATGCCTGCACTCAAAACAACGGCAAGAACAAAAGAAACTCTTGAATTACTGTGGGAGCTGGCATACTTGTTTCTGTTCATTCTGTTCAAGAAGAAAAAAAAAAATCCACGCTCTACCATGCATCCTCCAACGAAATAAACAGACTTATTTTGGGTTGACTTTATATGATAAACAGGCATTTATTCACATGGCTGCCGAGCAGAGATCCCATAATGCATTTCAGTTACGATCAGAAGTTTGGTATTCCTCTCTGTAGCAGAACTTGGGTTAGGCACATGCTTTCATACAGCAACACAGTCCTGTTTTAGAGTGCTTCGTTATGTATTTATATCCAAACTGGTTTTCAGTACAACACCCACATTTTCAGGAAACCTGAGCTGTGTGAATGAAACCGTACTAGAAAACTGTTGTAGAAAATGTTGTCAGCCATTTGAGAGAATGAGTGTGGGGATTTGCTTATTGATATTAACATTTAAAGTGCCCCATTATGCCTTTTCGAATATTACCTTTCATGCAATGTGTAATGTAGCTGTCTGTGAATGTAAACGATCTGCAAAGTTGTGAAGCTGAAAGTGCACGATAAATAAAGTTCTTGTCTCTCAAACGAAAGAAAGGATGAGGATGTAAAGAGTCAGTGGTTAAAATTACAACGGCAGTATAACCTTTTCACGATTGCTTCTCAAATCTCAGTGAGGTCTAAATGTGATTTACCATTAAAGATAAGTCAATAGTCACTTAATTTGGACCAACTTGCTCCTCAGAATCACAGCCTGTAAGTATAATTAATTATTGATGTATATATTTTCTACTGGGTGTTCAAAATACGTAGTTTTGTGTTTTATATTGTGTATGTCTCCAGCTAACCGGCTAACTCACGTTATCATTGTCTTACTGAAATACTTCTGCAAATCAGCTGTGGCTCACTGTTACCTGAAACTGTGTCCATTAATGCAGATTGTATGTCGTTCTTACAACTCTTGAGTAATGATAAAGGATGGAGCAAGATTTGTTTTATAAACTTTAATGTTACATTAGTCAATCACGTTAGTGCTCGGCTAACATATGTGCTGTTATTGACACAGTAAATAATACAGTTCCCACATGTGTAGCACAATAAATTAGACATATACACATTGGTTTGTTGATGGACATACACTTGTTAATACTGATGGTGTGGAATTACAGTTCCAACATCTCATGATGAACATCAAACTGAGTAGCGTATCGCTGAGAAACGTCCTGCTCAAGTCGTCCTTGCAATGGAGTTTCAGGTTGAATAACTTTCTTCCTATGTTTCATCATCGGACTCGCTTTCGGATTGATACGGTAAAATCGACGCCATCGTTACTTTCTTTACAGTGTGTACAATCGCTGAATCAGTTACGGTAATGGCCGTTTGATCCTGCACGAGGCCAGTCAGAGCAGAGCAGGCTCTCGGAAAGGAGGGATTTAGAGAGACTGATTCATCCATCGAGTCATTTGAGAATCATTGAAAAATGTGGTGATGTGCAATGTATATTATGAGAAAATGAAAGCGTTTTTTGACCTTTGATGCATGTAAACTTGTTATAGGAGACCTCCAAAACAAAATTAGAACCTTTAAAATAGCATAATAGGGGCACTTTAAAATCAATTCCCTTGTCATTTGAAGTGTAACATAAAAGTTATTTGCTTAATTACAGTTTTACATAATTTGCTGTGGCGTCTACGCTCTGTTGCTGTGGGTCGTCGTGATTGTTAAACCATAACTGTAAACATAGCATTTAAAGGAGTTATATGTAAGAATTTTCATGTATTAATCTTTTTTTTTTTTAATTGCCAATGTGTGAACAGCTTGTAACGAAACTTAAAAAAAAAATGAGACCTTCCCCAACTTCTTTGATTGTCTATGAAAGCCTGTAGACTGATTTTTATGTGAAGGACTTTCTGGGAAAATCTAAAGGATGTGATAGTTACACGCTCCGGAGAGCTTCTCTTCCGTTCTATGACACATGAAATGAATGCTTATACAATGTTCAGGATAATGCCAAAAGAGTTTATGCAAACATATCCACATTGCTATGATCAGATGCTTCTGAACTGCTGTTTTCTCACCGCTGTCATTTTTGTTGTTTAATTTGTTATTCAGGAAAGCGTAATAAATATTTACATATTCATCTAAATGTTGCTCTCAGCAGCGTGGACGGCGTCAGGATATTTGTTAAAGGGATAGTTCAGCCAAAAATGAAAATTTGATGTTTATCTGCTTACCCCCAGGGCATCCAAGATGTAGGTGACTTTGTTTCTTCAGTAGAACACAAATGATGATTTTTAACTCCAACCGTTGCAGTCTGTCAGCCGTATAATGCATGGCAATGGTAACAAAATCTATAAGAGTCAAAAAAACATGCACAAACAAATCAAAATTAAACCCTGCGCCTCGTGACGACACATTGATGTCCTAAGACACGAAACAATCGGTTTGTGCGAGAAACCAAACAATATTTATATCATTTTTTACCTCTAAAACACCACTATGTCCAACTCCATTCAGCATCCGGTTAGTGAGGTCAAAAAACGCGTTCTGATGCCGGAAGTGATCTCTCGCGCTTTGCTTCAATGAGTGCGAGACATCACTTCCGTTGTCAGAGCGCGATCAGACCTCACTAACCGGATGTGGAGGGCAGTTGGACATAGTGGTGTTTTAGAGGTAAAAAATGATATAAATACTGTTCGGTTTCTCGCACAAACCGATCGTTTCGTGTCTTAGGACATCAATGCGTCGTCACGAGCCGCAGGGTTTAATTTGGATTTGTCTGTGCATGTTTTTTTTGACTCTTATAGATGGTGTTACCGTTTCAATGCATTATACGACTGACAGACTGCAACGGTTGGAGTTAAAAATCATCATTTGTGTTCTAAGTCACCTACATCTTGGATGCCCTGGGGGTAAGCAGATAAACATCAAATTTTCATTTTTGGGTGAACTATCCCTTTAACAGTATATCGGTGCAAATGTATTTCCAACTTCTTTTTACTTCTAAGCGAAGAACAAAAAGGTATATCGAGGACTTGAATCATGCTCAGTCTCTTGTGCGTTACATGTGCGAGCAGACTGCACTTCACTTAACAGCCACTGGTGTTGATAATAACAAATTAAAAGTTGGGGGTCAGTAAGATTAAAAAAAAAAAAAAAGTTGTGCTGCTTATTTTGTGGAAACAATGATACGTTTTTCAGGGCTCTTTATAGAATATAAAGGTTATAAAAACAGCACTTATCTGAAATAGAAATCTTTTGTGACATTATAAATGTCTTTTTTGATCAATTTAATGTGTCCTTGCTGAATAAACGTATTAATTTGTTTAAAAATATAAATAAATACTGACCACAAACTTGTGAACGGTATGGGGTTAGTGCTTATTTATTTTCAAATGCATCTACAGTAGATAATATAAAATAGTGTGTTAATATAATAAAACATACTTCGATTGAAGCCATTTCTGCATTTTGCGTCATCCAAACAAGTGATAATATGCTAAGATTCCAAAAAAAAAAAATGACAGAATCATCTGAACTGAGGTGGGAATGTCAAAAGAGCGGCGTTTTCTTGGTGCAGCTCCAGCATCAATCCCCTTATGGGACTATCCTGGTCAAAGTGTGTGATTAATTTCAATCAGTCATATAAATATCAATATATTGTAATTTTTAAGCTTGAAAATGAGCCAGATTTTTTTTTTTTTTTTTATCAGAAGCATTGGATATGGAACTATCAGGTATTTCTGAAGGATATCTCGTCTCCGAAGCGCTGAAGCATGAAGCTTACACTGAATTACTTCCATTAAAATGCCTCTCAGTTTTAATCATTTAAGCAAAGGTGTGTGATAGATTTATATGAATTATGCCTGCCTTAGAGCTTGTTCTCATTCCATAGCTCATGAAAACCTAATTGAACATCATGTGGCCAAATGATTTAAATAGCTTGTTATTCATTCTTAAGTCGTTCAGCGATGGGGCGCACTCAGCTATGAAGGTAAGTCACAGACATCTGTTGCCACCGTATCAGCCATTTGAGAAGGGTGAGGATTTTAATAAAAGAATGGCTGCTCATTAAAAAAAAAAAAAGTGCTTAATAAGAATCAGGGTGAGAAATTAAATCAGAATCAGGTCTTCAGATCGTGTCTGTCAGACTGTCAAATCTTGGCAAGGGTTTCAAGAAGATCTCCTGCTTTGAAGAGTCCTGCAATTCGAGTCTTTGAGCACAGACCACATATCAAAAAGAGATAACACTTGAATTGTTGGACATGAAATTGCTTGGTAGACTTCAGCTTCTCCTGAGATTAAAAGGGCGAAGACATCTAAAGAAGATTGTTACTGCTTTGAACGCTTTCAGGTTTTTCTAAAATCTACAATAATGTTTCAAATACAAACAAAGCTTAACATAAGAACCCACGACAAACGCAGCATATACTATGAACTGAAGCTTTTTGTGATAAAATGAGTTCATTTATTAAAAGGGACCTGTTATGCCTTTTTTCAAAGTCTTGATTTTGTTTTTGGGCTTTACTAGAACAGGTTTTCATGCTTCAAAAAAGACAATATTTAAACATTTAAATGGTTATTTGTTTAAATTCAGGAATTTTCTCCTGCTTATTAAAAGTTACGTTCATCTTCATTACGGTAGCAAATATGAGATCAGCTGATGGACGAGACACATAAACATTTATATTACAAATGTCACAATGCTTCTGAAATCTGAATAAAGATTTGTTTTGTAAGGCATGTGCATACAACTTAATTGTATGCCATGTACAGTTATTCACTGTAGTTATGTAATTAATATATTGTTTTTATTTGTACAGTAACTGATTCAGCAGTGTTTTCATTAACAGCATGTATTTCGAAGCAGTAAAGATAATGACTTAAACATTGGTTAAATGAATAATTAGCTCAACAATATAATCAAATAACATTTAATCCATATGCAAACTGTCATGCTAGTAAAAAGCCATAGAATTTGAGCTGAACTGGCTTTTTAACAGTTTACATGATCTCCAAGAGTCTGAAGTAGATGTTGGTCAACAAAAAGACATCTGAAAATAATATACACGCTTCACAACTTATTCAGAGTAATAATGCGGACTGCATATGGATTTAAAGACATGAAGCTTTATTTCCAAGCATTTATACTGTCACTCTAAGCAAGATGATGTATGGTAAACCTATTAATACAGTATAGTGAAATATAATAATAGAGGCTTGCATGTATTGTAATCTTTATTTTACATTCCAATCAATTTCTGTTAATAATCCCAGATATATGTCATGGGTATTCATGGTTTGTTTTGGTTTTGGGTGTGTGTTTTGTTTCAGTTTCCTTGGTTTTTGTCTGTTTCCATGGTTTTTCATTGCTTGATTATCAGTTGCACCTGTTCTCCGTTACATTGATTGGTTTGTTCGGTGTATTTAAGCCCTGTGTTTTGTTCAGTTCATTTGTCCATTATCATCACGTTTACCTGGTTGTTCTGTTCCTCGTGTTATGCCTAGTTTGAGTTCTTTGTTTTTGAGTTTGTTTAAGACAATGCTACTGCAAATAGATCCAGCACCTTTATTTCACCGTTTTTGTTGCAACCTGGCTGTGACAATATGTTCATGATTAATACTCCCTGCATAATTACGTACATAAAGAAATCTATTTTGTGTTAGGTCAATTACAGTGCAGTATAGATAATACCAATCTTAACAATTTCTATATATCGCTTATCCTGCCCAAAACAACCAAAAACATTACAGATAACGTCCAAAGTAGCAATTAGTTTACACGCACACACACACACACACACACATATATATATATATATATATATATACATGTGTGTGTGTGTGTATCCTGTCTCACTGATACGCTACAAATGATGCCCTCTGTGAGTTGGGAATAGCAATATGGCCACTCAAACATTTCCGGTGGCTTCACCACCTGTTGGCAGTTTAGAATGCAATGAGAAATTCAGTCATTTATATAGACAAGTTGTATAAACAGACTACTAACTAAACCAGACCCCATCCCTTTAATTAGAGCATGCCTTGGGTGGGATTTATTTAAATGAGGAATATTGTGACGTTCTTTCATGGAAGAAAACTCAAGACTACAATGGAGGCATTTCAGGGAATTCAGAAACAGTGCGCACTGATATAGAGAATAACTCTAATTGAGCTGACTTTGTGCTTTGGGACTTTGCAGTCATTCTGCTGTTTGTTGAAGCATCTGACCAGCCCAACAGGTCCAACCAATGCCAGATTCAACCAGTGTTTAGGAAACCTATCCCCCATAATTTTTGCTATTCCATTTGGGAGCACTATAGGTACAGAAATTAGCTGGGGGCTGACAGAGGGAACCACCACGGAGGAGATGGAGGGAGGAGCCAGGGAGGAGCTGTTGAAGGAAGAAGCCAGAGAGATGACAGCCAGGACAAAGGCCCATGGTGGAACCAAAGGTGGGAGGAGCCAGGGTGAAGTCAGAAGTCTGACCACCATGGGTAGAGCCAGGAGAGTTGGAGACCCAGGCGGAGCCAAGGACCAGGCAACACCATAGGTCCTGGAGGCCAAGGTGGAGCCGCAGTGACGAGAGTCCAAGGTGGAGCCAGGGTGCCGGAGGACTGAGGCGAAGCCAGTGGAATTGAGGACCAAGGCAGAACCGGAGGGAAGGCAAAGCCTAACAGGCGAAGGGGTGGAGGGACGAGGCACAGCCAAAGGCCCAGAAGTCCATGTCATAGGAAGAACGATGACTGACCAAGGCGAAGCAGGAGGGACGAGGGAGCCTGGTGGACCCGTAAGGATGACGTTCCCAGGTGGAGCCAAGGGAGGGAAAAGCCAAGGGTGAGCCCACTGGCTGATGGGCCGAGGTGGAGTGATGGGCTTGGCGGCTAGAGGCGGAGACGGGATCCTTGTGTCGAGGTGGAGCTAAAGACTGGAAGGCGAATCTGCGGAGCAGAGTGGAGTGAACAGAAGAGGAGCCAAGGAACTGTAGGGAACCAGCGGAGACGTAGCCGAGGAACTTTCTATCTTGGGTAGAGGAGGCGAGAGAGGGAGGCTGGGTGGGGCCATTGAAGATGCAGGAGACTTGGAGATGGGCGGGATCAGTGGTGACGGAAGACTTAGGGGAATAACCTCTTCCTCAAACCATTTCACCGGCGCCTGGCACAGCTTGTCCTCAGCGGCAGGAGTATGAGCGGGGCTCCATCTTATGCCCTCACACTCCACTAAAATGCCCTCCTCACAGGCTCCGGGGCAAAGTTTGGCTCAGGCTTGGGTTCTGGCACTTGCTTCAAGGCCGGCTTGGGCAGAGTATTCCAGTAATGGGAGATTTTCATGGGCGAGGGCTATGTCTTCTGTCACGTAGTGGTTGCAGCAAGGATTAGTTGAGGCAGGATCTAGATACAACAGTCAACTTTAATTAACAATCAAAATAACAAACATTCAGGATACTAGGAGAATATAAAAGACAGGAGAGAAACAACCACTAACCAAAAACGTGCTGTTAGACAGAACAGTACACAGACTAAATGAGCGAATTAACAAGGGGCAGGTGGACACAATAGGTTGCTATGGTAAATAACAGGCACACACAGGGCCAAAAAATAACACTCGCCAAGCAACAAATGCGAGTAAAAATCAGCGTTGGTGATTATATGAAATGGTGTCAATTGCCAGGTGGCCGGTAACATTTTTATGAATTCTAACAATGCAATGTTGTGAGAACATGAACATAAACAAACGTGAACAACGCTCCGGACAGTTGACGGGCCAGTGCTGGATTGTCACATGCATACCAATTTAAATATTCAAGCGCAAGAAGACGCGAAAAGGAACACAATTACACACATGCTGTGGCAACAGCGCGTTTAAACATCTGAAGCACGCGCCCAGAAAGCCACGTCTCAGACAATAGGCCACTTGATTGAGTTCCCCTTCACGTCTTTCTGAGCTTGAACAGAAAAATTCACACAATTATGTAAAAAAAAAAAAAAAAAATGGCAGTCTCGGCAAGTATCCTAGTAAACATAGTGGGTTATGTCTTAAGTGAAAGTAAACAGTTGAGAAAGAATAGGCACCAGTATATTGGATCCGTGCATTAGGTCTTAAAGTGACAGCAGCCTAATTTTTTTATTTTCACTTTTAGTACTTCAACACAAATGTATTTATTTTAGATGCCAAGGCAAAATTTCTAATTTTCATTCAAGTTTTTCATTTAACATTTATAATTTATTTTATTTCAGCTTTTTAAATAAAAAAAAAATAGTTTTAGTTAACAATAACATTCCTGAATTCTACATAAATCCAACTTACTTTCAATACTAATACATTTGTCCAGCTTTTACGCCATATACACTTGGTGGATTATTTTAACAATTAGTCGACCAACTGTCTTAACTGGAAATATTAAAAAGATGTCTGTCTGAATGTGCATGGATGTAGCATCAGATTTAAAGAGGATACATTTTTCCCCCCACTTTTCTGAGAAGATTTTTTATTGCAAACAGCTAAAGTACCTAAAATATCAACACTAACATAAGAAAATGTAAGAAAAAAAATCTAGACAAATGTCTTGTCCAAACCAATTGGCTTGTCAGTTGTGATCTTTCAAATCTTTTGAAACAGGTTGAAAATGACCACAACAATGCTTGCATGGATATTCCCTTGAGACTGAGCAGTCCTCAGCAACATACACTGAGAAGAACAACAAACAGCAAGCAACATTTTAAATGCTGTCTGATCCTTCAAAGTGTAAAATTAAAGAGATTCAAGTCTATAGGAGCATCACTCATTTTTCATGTTCCCCAAACCCACTGCTCAGTCAGAGCTCACGGTGACCTATAAGCCTTATTATTCTTATCATTTACGGCCTGGTAGGATTAGCTAAATCATCCCTTTTTCATGTGATGGATGCCAACTGGAGATGTGTGTTTCATGTCTGATGCTGTTTTTCTGCCTCTTTTCTGGTGTTGTGCCTTTGGTCTGTGTCTTCGGGTGGTCTGTGATGAGGTTCTATCCCCCAAAATAAAAGACTGGATGTCTGCGCTTCGATGAATAATTACAGAAGTCTGATAACTGCTGTAGTGACAGCCTCTGGTTCAAACTCCTTAAACTGATTTCCCCTATGTCCTAACATAATATTCTCTTTCCTTTTGGCTAAAATCAAGCCTGAGCTGTTACTGTCAATGTTGGTTCATTTCCTGTTTGCAATTCTTCCTGTGTTTTGCTTTTGAGTTTTTAACCCCCATCGGTTGCAGATGACTACATATCTTCTGTGAAACACAAACGAAGATATTTCGAACAAAGTGGAGGTCCAAAACAACACTGGACCCCATTGACTTTCATTTGGACCGCATTGACTTTCATTGTCTGTGTGTCTATATATATATATATATATATATACACAGACACAAACAGACCCCCCCCCCCAACATTAGCATTTTCCAACAACATTTGCAGGACAAATAAAGTCATTCGGATTTTAATTTACATGAGAGTGAGTAAATGATGACAGATATTTATCTTAAAAAGCTAGATTAAAGAATACACCAGATAAGCAGTGACCATTTTAATGAACTCTAGCATCTATCATAACAGATCCAGCCATTTTGGCTTTGTAGGAACCAGATCATCCATCAAGCAATTAAGGAAGTATGTAAATGAACATGAATATGTGCATATGAATCAAATCTAATTATAGCTGCTGCCAAAGCACTTATGGGATATGACAAAAATAATAATCATAGAGCACATTTGGGATTGTGATTTTTGAAGCGTCAGTCATAATTATGAGTGGGATGAGTTATTAAATAGAGAATTACACTCTGTAACGTGAGGGCTGGTGCTCAGTGCCTGTGACTTTTTTTTAATTTATCAACTAATCAAATCAACATTTTAAAAGCCTGACATATGAAATAATGGTCAGAAAAATCTTTATTTATTTATTTATTTATTTTTATTATTATTGGAACAGTTTATTGACCCTTTGGATAAAATCTAAAAAAAAAAAGTTGCTTGTGTGTGTGTGTGTATCATATTTAATTGGGCTTTTATGGCTCATATAGTGTGATATAGTGAGAATATGGATCTCAAAAAAAAAAAAAAAAAAAAAAAATTCAGGGCCCAAACTAAGCAAAAATATACAATTTTTGGTGCAGATGCTGATATTTATGCCACAAATTAAATTCTCATGCTTGTAATGTAAAACAGTATAGCAGATACTTGCATAAAATGCATATAAATATCAGTCGTCACTCTATATCTGCCAATAATATGTCTTAGTAAGATGATATTTAAATGCTTAGTTTAATGATCAAAGTTCTGTAGTTTTAAAACATAATGCAATACAATGATGATTGAGAGATGAACAAATAAACCTTCCTCAAAAGCCTGATGATCATATTTGATACTCACATTTGAACATTATTTTAACGGATAATCAAATAAACCTCAGTTGCTTCAGTCCAGTAAGTGTTCATCCAGAAATATAATTATTCTTACGTTTACTTTGTAAAAATCAGTAAAGATTTCACAGCAAAAAGACACGTGAACCACGACCTTAAATGGGTAGTTCACCCAAAAATGAAAATTGTCATTAAGCACTCATCCTTGTGTCGCTCCACACCCGTAAGACCTGCGTTCATCTTCAGAACACAAATTAAGATATTTTTGATGACACGCATGCGTCGTGCTGATCACGTGATCAGCTTTGGCCAATACTGAGCTGGCATTCGGACGTAAACACTGAAGCCTTCACTGTGCTTACTGTGCACCTGCGTAAGGATAATGACAGGGAAGAGAAGAGATTGTTGAATAAAGTCATTATTTTTGTTTTGTTTTTGTGCACAAAAAGTATTCTCGTCTCTTCATAACATTAAGGTTGAACCACTGCAGTCACATCGACAGTTTTAATGATGTCTTTAGTACCTTTCTGGACCTTGAAAGTGTTGATTATATTGCTGTCTATGGACGAGTCATATACCTCTCGGATTTCATCAAAAATATCTTAATTTGTGTTCTGAAGATGAAGTTGTTACAGTTCTTCTATAAAGTTAGTTTCAGTAGCTCTCTTCATGCAGTCCCCGGCTGACTTGATAACGTTGAGATCATATCCTGTTTGGGCCATGCCATCTGCTGTATGACTCCAAAAATTTCACAGGATTATAACAATATTTGAAGCAACATTTGGAGATGTACAGTAGTGGCCAAACGTGATGTCTGGCCTAGGAATATCTTCACCCTTTATTTAAATATTTTTTAAAAATGAGTTAAAGATTTTGTAAGCAAAATACATATAAAAAAAAATATTAAAATTAAAAACACATGCAAAAATAAGAGAGAACCCACATAATATTAATAACTGATTGTGTTGTAATCAGTGTTTGCTTTTTCCTGTCAGCTTTTTTGTTTTCTGTGCATTTTTTTTCATAGTAAAATAAAACCTGTAGCTGTATTTTGACTTTTTGCCAAATTATTTTGTCAGATAAATACCTTTAATCAAGTTTAGTGTTTTGTTCTTAACTCATAATTTAAATATTTAAAAAATATTACATGTTTTGCACATAGTTTGCTGGTTAAATTGAACTTGTAGGGTCATTAAAAACAAATATCTCCTCCGAATGTCAATTTTGGACACTACAACTGATATGTCCTACTGGCACACTGAAGCAAAACAGATGAAGAATTTTAGCTAATACTGATATTTATATGTATATTTTAGGTAGATATCCACATTATGTGATGTCAAACTACATTTTGTGTGATTACAAAATAAGCTCACCTTAAAAGACCAGATCTCTATGTTCCTCAAATGACTGCAAACATAACTTTTATTTTATTTGCGTAAAAAGTCACATTCATCACTTACACTTATGTGACAACCAATATATTGTGCATCCCTTGGACAAATAATTCTTTGGAAGATTGCAGCTTCTTCAGTAACTGTAACAATGTTGCATCTCTTATTAAAAGCAATTAAATAAAAGCTGTGTGTCTCAGTCAGCAATATATTGTAGATACACATATTTACTAGAATCATGCACACTACTCTGAGGGTACAACAGTAGTGACCTGCAAAGTATCCGAGTGTGTTAATCATTTTAAGTTGCATTAAATTCAACATATGATAACCACATGTCGATTTTCTCTCCCTCGTTTGCACTATACATCTTTCAATTAGACAGGCACTGTGCTTGTCCATGAAGCAAATATGCTTTTTTATAGTATTAAGCCTGTCAGCAATACAGTTTCAACCATATTTCTGAGGAGATCCATGCCAAGGAGAGCTCCATTTGTTTTATTCACAACCTTTCCCACCTTGTCCTCTACAAATCATTGAAGAAAAAAGAGGTGTAAAGTAAACCTCCATCATGGGAGGGGAAAGTACCTTTTAAGATGTGACAAAGCCTCTGCTAATGGGGGTTATCCATCCTGGGCTTTCAAAATGTCACATTCCAGCCTTGTTCATTTGCATAACCTCTAAAGCGTCCCTGCAAGTGAGAGTGCATTGATTTAGTCGCCGCCTTACAAGATACTTGCCTTGTTGACACAGCCAACTCCATCAGAGTTAAGGCAGTCGCTAATCCACTGAGCGTGACTCGACCGCAGATACTCGAGCCGCTCCGCCGCCGGCCGTTCCGCACGTGTCCATCTAACGCTCGCAGTAAATATCGATAGCATATCACTGTGCGCTTTCTGAGTGGCTGTGAGAAATAAATTAACATGCACGCTGATTATTGGCATGGAGATATCTCATCGCTGTTGCTCTTGGCCACTAGATGTTGTGAAAAGTCACTTAGCCATTGTACTTCCCCCATGAATTTTGGGTCATTAAGGTAGTCTTGGAAAATATTCAATATGCTTAGTGAGGCTTTGTTGTGTAGCTTCTTATCTTACAAATTCTTAATTAAGACAATTACCCATGTTTGATCTGGTAATGAGAATTCTTTGTTTTCAAATGGCTGGTTTGAAAAAAGGCTGTCAAACCGTTCAACGTTCTGGCTGTAGGCCACTTACAGGAGGTGTTTCAGTCATTAGTGACCATGTCTTTAAGGGTTAGTTTACCCAGAAATGAAATTTCTGTCATTAATTACTCACCCTCGTGTCGTTCCACATCCGTAAGACCTTCGTTCATCTTCAGAACACAAATGAAGATATTTTTAATGAAATCCGAGACATTTCTGTCCCTCCACAGAGATCCAACACAACTACCACAAGCCCCACTTTCAAGCCCCAGAAAGGTAGGAAAGACAGCATTAAAGTAATCCATGTGACTCCAGTGGTTTAACCTCAATTTGAAGCGAGTGTTACCAGTTTATTTACGAAATAATATTATATAAAGAGTGTTCATGCAACAACGTCAGCTCCCGCGTGAACACAAAACTCATGCGTCGTGAGGTTCTCGTGAACACTCGCGCATTTGTGTTATTGACACGTGAGTCTAAACACAACACGCATGCGTCGTGGTGCTCTCGTGAACGTGCGTTGCAGATCAATATTTTCATTAAAAAAGTGGTAAATTATGTTTTGTATTTTGTTTTTTGATATAAAATTTTATAATTTTTATAAAAACGAGGTTAAACCACTGGTGTCACATGGATTACTTTAATGATGTCTTTCCTGCCTTTCTGGACCTTGAAAGTGGTAGTTGTGTTGGATCTCTATGGAGGGACAGAAATGTCTCGGATTTCATTAAAAATATCGGTAACACTTTACAATAAGGTTGTATTAGTTAACATTAGTTAATGCAATAGTTAACATTAACTAACCATGAACAACACCTCTGTTCAGCATTAGTTAATCTTTGTTAATGTTAACTCACGCATATATTAATGCATCTATTCATGTTAACAGCGCAATTAGTTAACATTAGTTAATGCATTAGTTAATCTTTGTTAACGTTAACTCACACATATATTAATGCATCTATTCACGTTAACAGCACAAGTAGTTAACATTAGTTAATGCATTAGATAACATGAACTAATCATGAACAATGCCTGTAAATAGCCTTAATGTTTTAAGGTTAACTTACATATTTACATTAGTTTATGAAGCAGTTGACACACTAAGGGTGAACATTTCTAACTCACCATCTTACCCTAAAGGTAAAAATGCCATTGTGTACCTTATCAGCATTATTTATTAATAAGGCATTGATTTGGGCTGTAAACATAATTCAGAAGTGGAAACCATCTGAACATTAACAGATATGTTGTTCATGTTTATATGCACTTTACTATCATTACTTACTTTCAACAAAGCATTTATTAATGGAATTTGTGAACCTTATTGTAAAGTGTACACTATTTCAACATTAACTGATGTTACTAACATTTGTAGACCATTTATTAACATGACTTACCATTAACAAAGCATTTATTAATGGTTTTTGTGAACCTTATTGATTTTACTGAACCTTAAATGAGTGAAAGCCATTCATCGCTTACCTTTTCAGAACCTTTATTACCAGCCTGGTCTCATTGTTAATAGGTAGGTATTAATATGTAACTTTCAAAGACACAAAACGTACATTTTTTGTACGTTTAGAAAGGTGCTGAAACGTACAATATTGAAGTATTGATAACACTAAAACGTAAAAATACTTATTTGTAAATATTTTACTTTTTTTGCTAAAAATCTTTCATGTCATAAAGATATATGCATAATTTCTCTTTTATCGTTTTGTAGATAAATGTAAGATCCCTAAACCCCACCCCGAACTTAAACATACCCATTTTATTCAGAATGTTAAAATAATAAAACATAATGGACATAAATGTTTAGAAAAATGACTTAAAATAACATTAAAATGATATTTTGAGCCACTAATCCCTAAACCTACCCATAACCATTTCTTAAAACTATACTGTTATAAGAATAACAGACAAACAAGTGTAATCACAATAATTTATTTTTTGCGAAAATGTCAAAAGTGGTACCAAAAGTAGTTCAAAAGATGATGAGTTGCAGTCACAGTCCTCTCTGGCGGTAGTAGTTTTTTTATGTGGTTCAGAGCAGAATTTAAGTTATTAATCCATGAAAATATGAATCCGGCTTCTCTCCGTGAAGGTGCGCACTCATTTCAAATGTCAATCCACTGAAACACGGCATGTCGCAATCTGTGACAAAGCAGGTGAGAACCAATGAGCGTTCGACATCAGTGCCGTAAAGTCCCCGTGACCCGGAAGTTGCAAACGACTTTTCTCCAGTGTTGTGACGTATTTCCAAGAGAAACTGAATATTGAATAGAGGGCAGGGTTTTACTTTAGCGCTCCTCCTCTCCATCTCTCGCTCATAGCAGATTAACAGTTGGAGGGGAGTGGTTTAAGCGTTTTCAACCCAAGCCGTCAAACTGACCTCATCAGAGAAGGAACGCCATTCCAGACCGGAAGTAACTTTTCAGATTTTGATTAAAGATTACCATGACAAAAAAAAATTTTCTGTGTATTAACTTGCACGGATTAATTGTTCAACACAAGACTAGGAATATGCACTAACAAAGTAAATAGGGTTAATTTTGATTTCATGACGACTTTAAACCATGTCGTAAAGCTTCTCGAGGGTGGCGCTACTTTCAAATTTGAATCATAACGAGCGCGGGCTTTGACTGTGACGGTCGCTCCTGAGAGATCGCTGGATAAAGGGCTAAATTTGGATCTGTTCCTTACAAACATATGGATTCTAAAGATTTGGAGTACAGCGATCAAATAAAATTGATGTGATTTGTGAATTTATGTTGTGCTTTGGTGTATCTTATAGTCAGTCGCTACATAGGAGAAAACGCCTTCTGTGTCGCACAGCAAACAAACTAAATATTACAAAATGGTTAAACAATTAAAAAATTTTATTCATTTAAATGCTTTGTTAATGGTAAGTCATGTTAATAATAAAGGGTCTACAAATGTTAGTAACATCAGTTAATGTTGAAATAGTGTACACTTTACAATAAGGTTCACAAATTCCATTAATGAATGCTTTGTTGAATGTAAGTAATGATAGTAAAGTGCATATAAACATGAACAACATATCTGTTAATGTTCAGATGGTTTCCACTTCAGAATTATGTTTACAGCCCAAATCAATGCCTTATTAATAAATAATGCTGATTAGGTACACAATGGCATTTTTACCTTTAGGGTAAGATGGTGAGTTAGAAATGTTCACTCTTAATGTGTCAACTGCTACATAAACTAATGTAATTACGTATATTAAGTATAAGTACGTATTAAGTACGTATATTTAAACTTTAAAACATTAAGGCTATTTACAGGCATTGTTCATGATTAGTTCATGTTATCAAATGCATTAACTAATGTTAAGTACTTGCGCTGTTAACGTGAATAGATGCATTAATATATGCGTGAGTTAACGTTAACAAAGATTAACTAATGCATTAACTAATGTTAACTAACTGCGCTGTTAACATGAATAGATGCATTAATATATGCGTGAGTTAACGTTAACAAAGATTAACTAATGCTGAACAGAAGTGTTGTTCATGGTTAGTTAATGTTAACTAATGCATTAACTAATGTTAACTAATACAACCTTATTGTAAAGTGTTACCAAAATATCTTCATTTGTGTTCTGAAGATGAACGAAGGTCTTACGGATGTGGAACGGCACGAGGGTGAGTAATAAATGACAGAAATTTCGGTAACACTTTATTATAGGGAACATATATAAACTATTAACTACGACTTTTTCCTCAATAAACTCCTAATTTACTGCTTATTAATAGTTAGTAAGGTAGTTGTTAAGTTTAGGTATTGGGTAGGATTAAGAATGTAGAATAAGGTCATGCAGAATAAGGCATTAATATGTGCTTTATCAGTACTAATAAACAGCCAATATTCTAGTAATATGCATGCTAATAAGCAACTAGTTAAAAGACCCTAAAATAAAGTGTTACCGAAATTTCATTTTCACTTGATAAAATTGAGGTTTAAGCAGTGTAGTCACATGGAGTACTTTAATGATGTATTTCGTACCTTTCTGGACCTTGAAAGTGGTAGTTGTGTTGGACAGAAAGCTCTCAGATTTCACTAAACAATATCTTATTTGTGTTACAAAGATGAACGAAGGTCTTACGGATGTGGAACAACACAAGGGTGAGTAATTAATGACAGAATTTTCAACTTGTATGGCTTAATATAAAGTAAATTATGTCTCTTACTGAAATATGTAGTAGAAAACCCATGAAGGATTTACGTTATTTAAAAATCCATGACATATTTTGGACAATGGGGGGCGCCGTTTTGTTTAGGTGTACAGTGCGTTCTACGTCGATGACGTCAAAAGGTTGCACTCACTGAGCTACTGACACTGCCCTGTTGCTATTTTTACCGCAACACAACTCAGAATATAATATATGATGCCACATTGTGCAGCTTTTGGTTGTAATTTTCAGTCAATGAGCCACAAGAGAAGCGATATAAGTCTTTACTGCTTTACTAGCGATAAGAGGAGAAAAGAATGGGAAGTTGTGAAGAATGTGGACGAATAAAATTTCCTAACTGCGTCTTTGTTCTCTTCACTTTAGCCCTGATGCCTTTGATACTTTTTCATCTGTATCCTTTGCGGCAACGGCAATCTAGTAACGCATACAAGTCTTAATACCCGCGGGGTTCCTTTTAAAACACGATCAGCCTTTTTGATTTGAGCCAGAGCGCAAAATTAGTGAGGATGAAAACATCGAAGACGTGCAATGTCTCTGTGACTATTCGAAATACTGTTGTATGATTGACGTGTAAAAATCGTCTGATATGTCACCTGAATGCATTACACACAGTTAAACGTGCTGAGAAGATGAGGAAGTTTTATTCGTCCACATTCTTCACAGTTTCCCATTCTTTTCTCCTCTTATCGCTAGTAAAGCAGTGAAGACTTACATCTCTTCTCTTGTGGCCCATCGACTGAAAATTGGCATCGTATATTATTTTCTGAGTTGTGTTGCGGTAAAAATAGCAACAGGCAGCGTCAGTAGCTCACCGAGTGCAACCATTTGACGTCATCGACAACGCACTGTACACCTAAACAAAACGGCGCCCCCCATTTTCCAGATATGTCATGTTTTATTTAAATAACGTAAATCTTTCATGGGTTTTCTACTACATATTTCAGTAAGAGACATCATTTACGTTATATAAAGCCATACAAGTCTTAATACCCGGGGTTCCCTTTAAAGGAACAGCTTACTCAAAAATAAAAATTCTATCATTATTTTATCACCCTCATTTTGTCTGTCTATATCAGCAGGTATCAATATAGTCTATATTTGGCATTCAAAAAGGGAAACCAAAACTAGGACTGCAGATATACAAACTGTAAACAAAGCAGCGCTTACTTACCATTTTGAATATCAGTTATGCTGATCACTTTCTTCTTTCCAGGCGGCTCATATTTGCGCATTGGAATGCTCAGGTAATATGGCGTACAATTAGCCTTCTGTCTGTGACTTTGATCGCTTCATCACTTTCGCTTTTATTCTCATGCACTGATTCGTTCGCTAAACTGAACAGCCAATCAGAGTTCGCTCTCATCGACGCCCTATGCCGATTCCACATGCTGAAACCAGCCCGACAGACACTTACCAATGCCCAATTTTGGCTGACGCAACTGCTCTGTAACATCTCCATATAGAGGTCTCACAATTATCCAGTAATAATCAGCTTATCTTAATGATGAAAGACAGGAAAGGGTGTCTAGATTTGATTTATAATTCTCATAGTAAAGAATAAAAACCGAAAAAGTGCAAAGTCTTCCAAGAGGTAAAAGCAGCCTCTTCCTTTTTTACATGCATTGATTATGCAAACATCCACTATCTTCTGAAGCAGAGATATAAGTCTTAACTTTCCAAAGAATCCGCAACTTGTGGTCGTTTCTTAGATGAAGTTGGTGGATGTAAACTTCACAGTTTCACATCACATTAAATGTGCCATTTATGAAACCGACATCCGTAGATGTAACTCAGAGATTTTTATAATAAGAAAAATAGCTTTTATTTCACACGCCGTGTGTAGAATTAAGAGTTTGCTATGGAGTGTGTTACTGTACCGCCAAAAACAGTGAGAGCCAAGACTCTGCAATGCTCAGGGCAGTAAATCGATTGAGCCGTGTAACATTTGCCAGCGTGTGTGAGTGGAAGAGCTCTGGGTGATTCATAGGGGGTTGTGAAAGCCGTGATGAAAATCGATGAGGAATAATAAATTAGAAACAACAGAGTGGATTATGGAGGTTATTATGGCATGGAGAAGAAAAGGAAAGAGAGAGAGAGACAGAGAAAATAAGTAGGTACCAAGTGTCTTTACAAGGAGAAATGAACAAGAAATATGAGAGTATACACTTGGGTGTTTGTTCAGCTGTGGGAACCTTTGACCCTGTAACTCCTTTAAAACACACAGTTTACACTCTCACTAGTTAAAAATTTCAGTGTCTATTTACACCAAGTGCAAATAAAAATAGTCTGGTCATGTGACGTCGTAGTTAAGTCTACAATTGGGCATAGTGTCTGTGGGGCTAGTTTCAGCATGTTGAATCGGTGTCGGTGAGAGAAATAAAAAAAATTTAAAACTGGCTGCATTGTTGGCAGAGGATATTTACACTAACTCTGCCTACCATTGTGTGATTGAGCCGGACAAAATTACAAGAGAAACCTGTCTGATAACAGGATCAGTGGTGTGGAGAGTACGACGGGTGGCGTTAGCTTCTGATGCGATTGACCCGAGTTTTAATCCAAACTCATTCTTCTTCATTTTCCTATCGCATATCAGCTAGGAGAGGCATTTATTATCTGCCACTATTCGCGCTTAGTATAAATAGAAACTAACCACTACTTAGACTTAGTGAAAATAGCTAGTGCCTTAAAAGTAAGTGATTTAATCCAAGTGACTGAGCCAGACAAAATTACAAAAGAAACCTGTCTGATAACAGGATCAGTGCTGTGGAGAGTAAGACGGGTGGAATTAGCTTTTAATGTGACCGTCACGAGTTCGAATCCAAACTTATTCTTCTCCCTTTTCCCATTGCATATCAGCTCGGAGAGGCATTTTTATTTTAAATAAAAAATTAATAAAAATAAAGTGCCTAATAGTGTGAATAAAGTGTTTATCAGGTAGGGTTAGGGGTCGGTGTAGGGGAGGGACAAGTAATGTCCTGATAAGGCAGCATCCATCTATGATTTTAATAAATATAATCATATGCACTGAATATGTTATTATTGCATACTGTTTTATAATATACTACAATACACTGAGATACAATAGTATCTACCACTACCACTATAAGTATAAAGAGAATCTAACAACTGAAAATACTGCTATTTTCACTTAGTGCAAATAGCGGTAGCACTTTATGTTACAGTCCGGTTCTGCATGTACATACGGTAACACTTTATTTTAAGGGGACGTAGTTACACGTTGCTACATGTACTTACTATAGTAATAAGAGTAAATTATGCATAATTACAAGTAACTAACCCTAAACCAAACCCCAACCGTAACTCTATAGTAAGTATATGTAGTTAATTAATATTACTCAGTACTTATTTGAGTAATTACAATGTAACTACGTTACCTTAAATAAAGTGTAACCGTACATACTAGAAATTGTAATAACTGGATTATAACTAGGTACTAACCCTGAACCTATCCCTAAACCTAACCTTAACCCTGTAGTTACCTTATATTACCCAGTACTGTCTTAGGTAACTACACTGTAAGTGTACATACTGTAAAATGAAGTGTAACCCAAATAGCTAGTGCCTTAAAGTAATCAAACGATTTAATCCAAGTCTTCTGAAGAGAAACAATAACTTTATATGATGGACAGATGTAATTTAGGCTTTTATTCACATATAAACATTGATGAACGCACATTCAGAGCACATTCAGTATCGTAAAGGGAAGCTCAAACATGCTTGCCTGACATGCACAAACTTTTGTCCATATAGTGTAAGTGCAGCAAATGTCCTGTTTGGTTCAGTCTTGGCCGTGTCGTGGTTACAGTGTTCATTGAGAATGTCAAACGCTCTAGCTTCGCTTTATTTTCACATTTTTTGCCGCTACAAGTTTCTGTACAAATCAAGCAATGTGACGCAAACATGACTAATTTGCAATGCATTCGAACAAGTGCTGCCAAGATGCTAAAAAGTGACAACCACGGCATACAGTTATCTTTAAAACAACACACGTTATTGAAAAAAAAAAAATGTTTAAGGAATTAATTAAGATTTATATTCATGAAGTGTGCTTGTTGCACAAACAGAAGAACAACACAATGGTTTTCAGCTGATTCCTCAGCTTAGAATGAAACGATAGTCGAGCAGCAAGCAGGTGAAGACAGAGATAGTGGAACCGGCTCATCAATAGTCTGAGTACATTTTCATTTTAATTAGGACTTTTCAGTTTGCTTTGTCCGACATTATTACAATTTGAACCCGATTAAAAAGGCATGAATTAACACACCTCAAGCACGACTCATGCATCCAAACAAAACAACACTATGGAATGAAAATGCTGGCTGATTTCTGTCACAATTAACATCATCCCTGGTAAATATTAAATACTTCTGCTTTTGTCTGATTGTGAAAATGAAGTGAATGGATGCTGAAAAGGTCATTGGTTAGACAGATATACATGTTGTGCATTTTTAATGTTTCCACAGTGATTTTGATCAAACCTGGAGGGTGATGCATGTTGAAACAGGAGTGCGTGTTAATGTGGCAGAAGCGCTGATCTCAGATCTGTAACACACTGATGACAGTAAAGGTGATCGGGTTAAGGGGGATGAGGGTGTTTGAGTAGGGTGGGGGTTATTAATCTTAGCAGGGGCAATCAATCTCAGCTCTTTGTATGTTACCTAAATGTGATTGAGTACATTTGAAATACCTTGTGATTGCCTCTGTTCGCTCATTTAAGTATTATAATTTAATCGGATAAACGGATAGCTCAATTCTGCTGTCATTTATCACCCCCACCTGCATCTCTCCTGTTCTCGCCCGATCCTATTTCTCACATGCATGCTTATAAAACATGAACAGAAACAGACTGAAATGTAAGTTGTTACTCACTGATAATATTATCTTCCATCATAGCTCTCAAATCAAAGATGGTGCCTAGTGACATCATCGATTTTTGCATTTTTTTGTTATCAATCGTTAGTTGATTTGAGAGCTACAGAAAAGGGAAGTATTGATGTATTTCCTCAGAAGAATATTGTCATTTATACTCAGAATATAATCAGTAATTGTCAGGATTATTTCTGTTCTGTGGACTTTTATTTTGAAATTCTGTTCTGTTTCCGTTGGTTCCTGTTTCTCCTCTGTTTAATTTCAGTTTCCTTTGTTACTGATTTTCTGCAGACCTCGGTTGTAACGAGTGCTTATTTGAGTTACTGTTGCCTTTCTGTCGGCTGAACCAGTCTGGTCATGACCTCTGACCTCAACAAGACATTTTCTCCCACAGAACTGCCGTTCACTGGATATTTTCTCTTTGTCGGACCATTCTCTGTAAACCCTAGAGATGGTTGTGTGTGAAAATCCCATGTAGATCAGCAGTTTCTGAAATACCACATGCTGTTCCTCACACAAAACTTTCAGTATGCCTTCAGAACACGTATAATATAGCATAGAAGTCGTCTACTCTTTAGATACTGTTATGATGTCATTTGTCATGAATAGAGCTCGAAAGCCCCAGTATGCATTCATTTTTGGTGTATGGATAAAGTTTGTAAAAAGTGTGATTACATTTTTTGCAAAATGTCATATTATTGGCAATTGACTTGTAAAAACACTAGCTGATTCCAAAAGCCTCTAAACTTCCCAGAATGCACAATATGCATATCAAGGGAAGCATTTTATTTTTACACAGGGTGCTAATGAATGCCAAACAATAAGTGCTTGAATAAAAAAGCTTTAATGGAATTGCAGGGGCTTCCATGCAGCTGGCCTCTCATGGCCGGGGCAGCTGAATTCTGGGAAGGAGTTGTGCTCCAAGCTGACGTGCTGCTGCCTCCATCTGTTTCCTCTCTCAGCGCTGACTGGATCAGACCTCATGCCAGTTTGACACGGGACTCCATTTCTGCCGCCAGTGGTCAGAGGAAACACTCTAGGAAAGAGCTGAGGAGATGATTGAGAGATGAGGCACGTCTTTATGAGAGGAAACTGCTGTCCCGGGGACTTTTATGCCATTAACTGTGCTGGTTTTTGGTTTAGAGGTGCATAATGCAGGATTCTCTTGAACCAGGACACCACGTTCAAATACTATACATCAGTTAATCCTATAAGTGTTGATTACAGAATGTTGCTTTAGGAAAGAGGAACACATGGTACATTTATGTGACTCCATCCTAAATACATTTATGTAAATGGCAAATGCGTAGTTAGTGCCTCATTTTCACACAATTAAATTTATTAAGCGGAAAGATCCAATGTGTCATCCTATGAGAATGTGTGTTTATTTTGCTTAATTTTTGAGAAGTAATATACTGTATCTTATATAGATATTCCATATTTGGCCAAAATGATTACACTGATCTTTCGAGCTCTTCAAAATATTACATCATCCATTAAATATCAAATAAAAAGTTAAAATAACTGAGAATACAGGATAAGTGAATAAATTAATATATTCAATATATTATATTTAAATGAATATAATCTATTATATCACAGCACGGCTGTGATTCGGCTGTAGGTAATCACAGCGTGCTGATATACAGCCATATCGCATGGCTACAAGTGTGATATTGCGTATATACAACAGTTCGACGGCACAAGTGTGTAAAAATAAGAACAACAATGGAGTGTCTTTAAATCCCTCTTTTGTGAGGAACTACTTCCTTCCGCCACGGATTAAAATCTCAAGTTGACAGTTTAACAGTTGAGCCCAAGATCCGTAACTAATTCTAAGACGTCACTTTAGAACTAGTAATGAAGGAACGTTGAGTCAATTCATTAAAGCTTATAGAGTATTATGAGAGAGAGATCGCCTAAACGAGTGTATTACCTGCATCTGATATAGCATTCATTCTTCAGGTTGATGTCCATAATATTATATCCATTATAAAAAATCAGTTTGAATGTCCGCTGAGGAAAACGATATCTTTGTCCTTTTAAAAGTTAAGGGGATTTCCCAACATCTTCCTTGTTCTGACTCACTCATAAAGAGAGTCTTTGCCACCATCTAATGGCATAATAAAATGATTTTCACTGATACTATTGACGGACCCTTTCTCAATACCAAATATGGCATATTATTTATATAAAATAATATTTAATAAACAACAATATTTAAATTAACAACAATAGCCATTATAAAAGACAACAGGAAATAAACACAAGCAAACAATAAAAACACAATCAAAAAAAAAAAAAAAAAATGGTGGATTTGCTAGACTGCCATGACAGTCGCCGCAAGCGGAGTGATACAAATGGTGAAACTGTACCAGATACTGCTGATACTGGGAGAATATCGCACTGCTCTCAGCCAATCAGATTATATATATATATATATATATATATATATATATATATATATATCAGATTATATACATATATAATGGATTAGACATGACATGAAATATGGAAATGTTAATATAATAAACACATCATCTAGAAATATTCTGCAAGATCATGCATTCTATTAGACGTCAGGTTAAACATATTTCAAATGAGCAGATTACATTGTCAAACCTCATTACACTGTTAATTAACTGATCAAATATTTTCTGTACACAGTGTTCACCTGAAAGCAAAATACAAGCACTTAATATGTTATTGTCAACAAATGATCTCTCTTCAAATCAGATTTAATATTTCAGTGGATTTTATATGATGTCACCTGAGGCTGAGGCTTTTACAGGTTTAAATTACCAAATCACATTTCTTATGTAGTAATGAGCGTTCAGTATTTCGTCTGTTGATGTAACTTACCTGTCAGTCAAATTACATTCTCTTTTCATACATGTAAAAAAAAAAAAATCTATCATTTTTGATGTTTCACTCTGTTCTTGGAGAGAATTTCTTTTATTACGGTAATTTACCGGCTATTCTCAGAGGTGAATAGTTTTCTCTGCTTCTGCTATTAGACTGTATTAACCTCCGATCTGCAGGCTGGAAAGAGACAATAGTGATTTTATAAATCACTGCAGGAATACAAAAAGGCTGAGTTCAATTATGCCTGTGAATGGGTTACTGGCCGTCTTGTCAGGGATGATGATGCCATTCTCACAGACGAAGAAAGTGAAATAAAGGGGTCATGACAGGACTTTGTTATTTTAATATGATATTTTCTTGAGGTTCGTTTCTCTGCATCAAAAAAGTCCTTTTTATTGCAATTCATTTTTCCACCCTCATTTTGACCATGTCTCCGTTAAGACTTCAGTAAATGGCCACTGTTATGACTGGCTAACAGCATTGCATAGGAAAAGTAGAAAAGTAACGTCCCCATTATGAACACTATGCACGTTATGGACTATGTTAGGGACTCTCTCACTCTCTGTTATATATACATTAGGGCTGTCAACGTTAACACGTTAACGCATGCGATTAATTCAAAATCCTTAACGTGTTAAAATAATTTGCCGCATTTAACGCGTAAAAATTACGGAAGCATTTGAAATTGCGTCATAACGTAATTTACGTCATGCAGTTAGATGAACTTAAAAGTCTATGCTGATCATATCAGAGATGGCAGAGAGAATTATTCATTCCAGTGTCTGTTTCGCTTTAAAACACGAACTCTCTGTCATATTGTGTCATTGTATCTGAAGAGCGCGAGCCCTCCCGCATCACGCTGTTCCTGTCTGAACGGAACGTCGAAACATCCCACCGCTGTATGGCCAGATGATATGAAAACTATGTTTCTCGGCTGGATAAAGCAAACCATCTTCTTGCTATGAAAGTTTTGATGGATGAGGATTGCAATCAAAGTAAAGACGATTGCGGTGACGTACAGAAGCACGTGTGAGTCCGTTATATTGATGCGCAAACAAATCTGCGCTCTCGACGCACTGATCGCACATTGTATTTATGCACAGACACATTTCAGTACATTCACGTTGTTTTCACACACATTCAGGATAATGTTTGGATTTGTCCTGTGTATGTTGCTGTGTACTTTAGTATATATGCAGGTCAAGGCGGTTGGTTTAGGTTTTTTTGGCATCTCCGTGAGGCCCTGTTCAGTATCGCAACTTGACTTGTCTGAAATGTAAACAAGCTCTTTGCTGTTGCACATACTGTACACTGTGAATTCTGAAACGTTTTTTTTTTTTTTTTTTTAATGGGTGCTTTGGTGTACATAAATGTATGAATTATATGAAATCATATCATTTGGTTATTTGGTGTCCTTTTTTGGAAAGACATCTAAATTTACCTTGAAAAAAGCTGAAAAATACAGTTTTGTGAAAATCACACTTCAATCTGATGGTTTATTTTGCTGGATATAGGCAATGATGACAAAATGGACGTGTTAAACAAGATAAATGGTGTATGCTTAATTTCACGATAAGTGCGCGATTAATCGCGATTAAAAAAATTAATCTATTGACAGCCCTAATATATATATATCCAGGAATTGAATATATCCAGTGAATCCAGTGTCATTGAATGGGTTCTATTTGTTTCATTTTGTCAGATTTACTGTCAGCAGTTGCATTAGA
The DNA here is from genome assembly GCA_039654765.1 of Mylopharyngodon piceus. Taxonomy (NCBI): domain Eukaryota; kingdom Metazoa; phylum Chordata; class Actinopteri; order Cypriniformes; family Xenocyprididae; genus Mylopharyngodon; species Mylopharyngodon piceus. The sequence continues at coordinate 352,166 of CM077445.1, forward strand.
AACACCCTCACAGCAGTTTGAACTAGTGAACCGGGCTGAAAAGATCTCCTCCTATGTTAATTTTGTGCAGAAACACGTAAAATAACAATCCGTTTTCTGTTAGTCAAATACTTCTTTCATGAAAAAATCTAGATGATATATGTAAATTTTAGAAAAAAAAAAAAAAAAAAAAAGATGTTGAATTTTTAGTCATTTATTTTGGTATGTCCAACTTAAGGTAGCATAGTTATTTATCATTGTGATATTTACAAAGCCACTTATTATTATTATTATTACTTTATTTTTTATTTTTTTTGAGTGGAAACGCATCATCACAGTCTGTCAAACGGGTTCATGTAAAGTCACTGAATTTTCTTCATTGATTGCCCAAAGCATCACACTGCCTCCGCCAGCTTGCCTTCTTCCCATAGTGCATCCTGGTGCCATGTGTTCCCCAGGTAAGCGACGCACACGCACCCGGCCATCCACGTGATGTAAAAGAAAACATGATTCATCAGACCAGGCCACCATCTTCCATTGCTCCGTGGTCCAGTTCTGATGCTCACGTGTCCACTGTTGGCTCTTTCGGCGGTGGACAGGGGTCAGCATGGGCACCCTGACTGGTCTGCAGCTATGCAGCCCCATACGCAACAAACTGTGATGCACTGTGTATTCTGACACCTTTCTATCAGAACCAGCATTAACTTCTTCAGCAATCTGAGCTACAGTAGCTCGTCTGTTGGATCGGACCACACGGGCCAACCTTCGCTCCCCACGTGCATCACTGAGCCATGACCCTGTCGCCGGTTCACCACTGTTCCTTCCTTGGACCACTTTTGATAGATACTGACCACTGCAGACCGGGAACACCCCACAAGAGCTGCAGTTTTGGAGATGCTCTGACCCAGTCGTCTAGCCATCACAATCTGGCCCTTGTCAAACTCAAATCCTTACGCTTGCCCATTTTCCCTGCTTCTAACACATCAATTTTGAGGACAAAATGTTCACTTGCTTCCTATTATATCCCACCCACTAACAGGTGCTGTGATGAAGAGAAAATGAGTGTTATTCACTTCACCTGTCAGTGCTCATAATGTTATGCCTGATCGGTGTATGTAATCAATTCAACAAAAAAGTTTTACTTTACCACTTTAGTTTAGGGTCCAATTCTCACTATTAACTAGTTGCTTATTAGCTTGCACATTACTAGGATATTGGCTATTTATTAGTACTTATAAAGCACATATTAATGCCTTATTCTGCATGACCTTATTCTACATCCTATAATCATACCCAATACCTAAACTTAACAACTACCTTACTAACTATTAATAAGCAGTAATTAGGGGTTTACTGAGGCAAAAGTCATAGTTAATAGTGAGAATTGAACCCTAATCTAAAGTGTGACCAAAGTTTTAATTGACTGACAGCCCTGTTTGCAATAGAGTAATCTTATTCGGCACATGGGTAGGAAGCACTATGATACATGGACTGGAAAAAGTGGAAAGTACCCATAAAACATTTCTCTATAATTGGCTAATGTGTAATAGGTCTACAGGGCAAGTATCTGTGGGGCTCAGGGATGTTGAGATTTAATTTTCAGTGTTTTTCAGCCACTTTGTGAGATGTAGATTTAAAGCTCATTAGTGCTTTAGGTTTAGGTTATCCTCTTAAGCCACAGACGAGAGAGCCAGCATCGCCCGACTAACTCATTCCAGTCCTCATGCTTCACAGTGCTGTACTGTATCATTAGCTACAAACTGCAGATTAATATTTCATCAGATGTGACATCAGGAGAAGCCTCCAGCTTTAGCGCCGATGTCTTATTCGAACCGCTTTAGCTGTAAGGCGTCTGTCTGCACAGCCTCAAACTATGATGGATGATGGCCTGAACGTTGTGATTATTATTGGAGAACTGATTGTAGTTGCTCCATTTTTCTCAAAGAGATAATTCATTTTTGACTCGTACAGGTGTAGTAATTGAAGCAGTATAAATCAGTGAAACGGATGTGAATCCCTCACCTTTAAACTCTCTGATTTCTGACATCCTCAAAAAAGAGAACATGTTTTTCTGTCACCTTATTTGAAATGTCAAAGAGTGCATCAGAACTGTGTTCAAAATGTCTCCAACAGGAAAGGATTGCAAAATGTTTTGCAACATCTCTCAGACAAAATTAAATCTGTTTGCTTGGCCTCTTGTCTAGACTCTGTGAATTGTTGTAACTTGACTCTGTGGCACTCAGACGTTGTGTCGTTCTGACAGTAAACAACTATTAACATCTATAAGAAGCATGCATGTTTACTAGAAACTCTCTGAAGGCCATGCTGGTCAGAGAGGGATGAGAAATGCATCTGTCTTTTATGACATTTAGGCTTGGCTGAGCCGAGCCAATCGTTTTGTATCTTCCTCTCTTCCCCTTAGCAATGTACAAACCCAGTACACATTTCATACATTCTTTTGAAAAATTTAAACCATTGCTCTGCTATTACAGTCTTAAATCCAATTCAAGGAGGTGATCTGATCTTTTGCAGGTATGTCTTTTGTTTCATTGAGTTAACTGGGTGATAAAGTGAGCTGCTGTTTTCATTCCTGCATGAATGAGAGAGCGCTGCTGACATAAAGTGTGTTTGATTGTTATCTGTTCCAAACCCTAGTATGCTGCCTCGTTGTCTACGTCATGAAACCTCATAATCGACTGATGTACACTAAAGAGACTTGTGTATAACATTGTGCTTTCTGTTATAGTTGTGCTATGGAAATGAAGGGAATTCTGGGTTACTGCATTAAATATTTAATTTAATTTTAGCAACAAATTATAAAGCACAGTATCAAATGATGACTGCATAGTCCTTTCTGGCAGTAGAGCAGAATTTAAGTCACTGAAAATCTTATCCCAATCTATTCTGTGATTCAGAAGATCTGGATAACAGTGTGTGAATAAAATGGATTACTTTTATGATCATTTTATGTTATGTTATAGTCATTTTTTGAGTCACAGCATATTGAGAAAGCTTATTTTGTGTCCCACAGCAAACAAAATAGATATTAAAGAATATAGCTGAGCAACAATGATCAGAGTTCAAGTGCTTTAAGGCCTTTAAGCACGTGTAAGAAAGGTTTCGTTTCGTTTAGCAAGCCTGCAACCATCTCGATCATATATGGAAAAGACCATTTACAGTCAATACAGGCAATTTACCATAGGAAATATATGTTTTTTAAAGCTTTTTAACAGTTATTGAGATTGAGCCAAAAACCTAGGACTAGTTCTCCAAAGTAGGTTTTTGAAATAATCTCCAATATTTAACGAACAATTCGATTGACAGCAGCGGTCCTAAAGGCAAAGTTGCTGGTATTAATGTGGTATGAATGTTGTGGGCGTGTGCGAAAAATCGCGTGATACACAATCCTTTACACATGTGAAAAACACGAAGGCGCCCCTGATGGCCTCTAGGGCCGTGAGTCAAACAGGCCAAGCGAGTTTCGAGGTCTCCGTTAACCTTGTCTGACAGCTGCTCAAACTTCAGTGGCCGCCGCTGGCCGCATTTATCGAGATACACAAATGTCCTCAAAGGCAGTTTAAGCACCTTGGACAAAGACACCGCATGCCAATTTTCAAGTCGATCAGACTTAAGGTTGCATAGTTATAGCCATTTTTAATTTTTTTCCATGTTATAACGCCACCAAGTGGCCAGTTGCTGGGTCCTTTTTCACGCGACCACAGAATGAGCTGTTACATATGTGTGCTGAGTTTGGTGAAAATATCTCATTCTGTTTTCGAGTTATAGCCATTTTAGTAAAAGTGGCTCTGCCCCCTTTGGCGGCCCTTAGAGACCGTGAATCGAAACTTTTTGCTTGCTGCACTGGTTTGGTTCCGATTGGCCCAAAAACCTAGGACTAGTTCACAACATGTAGGTTTTTTTAAAAAAAATCCAAAATACCCGAAAATTTCGCCAGAATGACAGTCGAATCTGAGGCTTGTCCGTCTTGAGGAAAGGATTCCAATGATATGAGACACTTGAGTCTACGCCTAACAGTTTAGTAGTTATGAGCCATTTTGTACTTTTGACCCCTGTAACGCCCCCGTCAGGCCGATCGGGGAGAGCCTTGGTGACGTTGTAGACGGTGTGAGTACTACCAGCCCTCAAAGTTTCAAGTCTCTACAACTTACGGTTTGGTCTGCCCGATCTCTTTTAGGGGAGAATGCTGATCCTTGAAAATTTTTTAAAATTACAATAGGGTTTCAGAGCTACACACTTGAACCCCTAATAAGTACATGTAGTGGTTAACGATTACAGAAATGTTATTCATTTTAAAATGCTAAAGTTTGTATGTTTTATGTGAATGTAAGCAAACGGTTCAACCACATTTTATTTTATTACCCGCCAATAAACTCCATCTAAAAACTCTATTGTATTCAAACATAGAGCAAATAAATTAGTCATCAATACGAGGTTATGTAAAAATAATATAATGCATTCATACAACATAGTGATGCTATTTTACATTTCTTGTGATATGCTCTAGCTCACAAACTTGTGGACATCACTGATGTCTTTTTCTGCGGTTGATCCATTAATTGTATGAATATATGAGAGATGATATATGTCGGTTGGACTGCATCTTTCAACATCACCTCTGATGTTCATATTTTCCCGTTTGAATGGACTGTCCTGCTCTGAAAGATAAGCAAAGGAATGTAAATCACTGGTTGATTCGTCACACTACATTAAAGAGCATCACAATAGTTATTGTTCAAGTTTTGTGATGAAATTGACAGTTTGTTTCATGAAAATAATATAAAATACTGACTTTTTTGTCTATAGTATTGCATTTCTGCATGACTGCCCATCGGCAATTCCAGCTGAGAATGATGGAAAATCACATATATGTAGGGATGATATATAGCTAATCATCCTATTAATGCTGCGAAGAAGCATCTACACACACACACACACACCTCCATCTCCCAAATATTAAATGGAAAAAGAGACAGAGAATGAAAAAATACAAAAGCGCGAGATGTGTGTGTATGTATTTTTAGTACCAGGCAGTTAGTTAAATGAGGCATATTGGGGAGGTTTTGTGAAAGGAGAGGCAGGAGGCAAAATGAGGATGATGGCCATCTTCTTCAGAGTCTAGCTTTTGTTTGACAGCAGAACAAGGGTAAGAAAAGGGCCATTTTGTCCGGGTAAGTGCATGTCATTTGATGTCGTATGACTGCAGTACAATGCTTTGTTACTTTCATCTCTACAGTTCTTGATTTTGAGTTTAACCATCACCTCACCAGCAGATCTCTCTTTTCTGCTGCCTTCCACTGGATATGGTTATTTCTCTGTCTGTAAGCTTTTGTAATGTCCTTAAGTCTCTTCTGCTCACAAAGGCTGCATTTATTCAATCAAAAACACTGTAAAAACAGTAATATTGTGGAATATTATTGCTTTTTAAAATGTTTTCTATGTGAACATATTGTAAAATGTAATTTATTCCTGTGATCAAAGCTGTATTTTCAGCATCATTACTCCAGTCTTCAGTGTCACATGATCCTTCAGAAATCATTCTAATATGATGATTTGATGCTTCGATTTATGATTATTATCAATGTTGAAAACAGTTGTGCTGCACAATATTTATGGGGAAACAGTGATACATTACAAAAAATTAATGTACATAAAATAATCTATTTAATGACCCTAAAAGTTTGAGTAAACCATCAAAATATGAGGAAAATATTTATATATATATATACACTAAACTAATATATTTATTTGTTTTTGCATAGAACAGCAAAAAGCTGACAGGAAAAGGCACACAGTAACCACAACATAATCAGTTATTAATATTTTGTTGGTTCTCTCTTGTTTCTTGTTTCGTTCTGTGTTCAGAATTTCTTTGTATGACAGCCTGGCCAAAAATTATGTCAGCACAATTTTGGCTGTCATGCTCATGCCCAGAACTGAGGTAAAACTCAAACAGGTGGGCTTATTTGCAGATATGACAGGAACACAATGCATAAACAGGTAAGTGATGGTGAGATCGTTAGCAGATGAGATGGACTGGTATCGTTATCTTTGAGTGTTTGTCGTACAGAATTGTTGGAGCACACACACACACGAGGGAACAACGCTGAGACGATGGATGACTGGAAGACGACTTGGATGAGGTAACAGCAGTAGCTAACAGTAGCTGGGTTTCCATCCAAACGTGAAGCAAATCTTTTAAAAGTTCACAAAAAAGACACACAGACACACACACAAAACAAAAAAAACAAAACAAAAAACAAAACAAACAAATTGAGCGGATGACGGTGGTGTTGGTAACCTAGTAACCAACAGTAAATAAAACACCATCAGCGAAAACAGCCAATTGGTCACATGGGTTTAACGTTCACTACGTCAGAATTTATTCAGCAAATGCGTTTCCATCTCTCATAATTCACATTAACTCTTTTTCGCACAAGTCAAAAACCACCTCAAGTGAGCATACAAATTTAGCAAATTAAGGATTTTTTTTTTTTTGCGCATACAGACAGGGTGATGGAAACATAGCTAATGTCGTCAGGAACATAAAGCAAGTAAGTAGTCTGTAGCATTAGACATGGTCAGACAATAGCTGTTTCCATCCACCTTTTTTATGCACATTTTGGGATATCGCATAAAAAAACAAAACAAAAAAAAAAAACACTCTGGATGGAAACGCCAAGATTTGCATAAATTCTAAAAATGCTCATAAAAAAGATTGAGTTGGATATTTTTTTTATCCGATAAGAAAACATGCTGATAAACTATGATGGAAACACTTTTACCAAATAAATTCCTCAATGTGCATAAAAAAAAAGCAAAAAAAAAAAAAAAAAAAAAAGCATGTGATTTTGCGGGGGTTATTAATGTTTATAACTCATGAATAAATGGTTCACAGGTTTCCACTTTACATTAAGGTTCACTTTCACAGGTTATTAATGTTTATAACTCATGAATAAATGGTTCACATGTGTTCACTTTACATTAAGGTTCACTTTCACAGGTTATTAATGTTTATAACTCATGAATAAATGGTTCACATGTGTTCACTTTACATTAAGGTTCACTTTCACAGGTTATTAATGTTTATAACTCATTAATAAATGGTTCACAGGTTTCCACTTTACATTAAGGTTCACTTTCACAGGTTATTAATGTTTATAACTCATGAATAAATGGTTCACATGTGTTCACTTTACATTAAGGTTCACTTTCACAGGTTATTAATGTTTATAACTCATTAATAAATGGTTCACATGTGTTCACTTTACATTAAGGTTCACTTTCACAGGTTATTAATGTTTATAACTCATGAATAAATGGTTCACAGGTTTCCACTTTACATTAAGGTTCACTTTCACAGGTTATTAATGTTTATAACTCATGAATAAATGGTTCACATGTGTTCACTTTACATTAAGGTTCACTTTCACAGGTTATTAATGTTTATAACTCATTAATAAATGGTTCACATGTGTTCACTTTACATTAAGGTTCACTTTCACAGGTTATTAATGTTTATAACTCATGAATAAATGGTTCACAGGTTTCCACTTTACATTAAGGTTCACTTTCACAGGTTATTAATGTTTATAACTCATGAATAAATGGTTCACATGTGTTCACTTTACATTAAGGTTCACTTTCACAGGTTATTAATGTTTATAACTCATGAATAAATGGTTTACAGGTTTCCACTTTACATTAAGGTTCACTTTCACAGTTTATTAATGTTTATAACTCATGAATAAATGGTTCACATGTGTTCACTTTACATTAAGGTTCACATTCACAGGTTATTAATGTTTATAACTCATGAATAAATGGTTCACAGGTTTCCACTTTACATTAAGGTTCACTTTCACAGGTTATTAATGTTTATAACTCATGAATAAATGGTTCACATGTGTTCACTTTACATTAAGGTTCACTTTCACAGGTTATTAATGTTTATAACTCATTAATAAATGGTTTACATGTGTTCACTTTACATTAAGGTTCACTTTCACAGGTTTTTAATGTTTATAACTCATGAATAAATGGTTCACAGGTTTCCACTTTACATTAAGGTTCACTTTCACAGTTTATTAATGTTTATAACTCATTAATAAATGGTTCACAATGTGTTTACATTAAGGTTCACATTCACAGGTTATTAATGTTTATAACTCATGAATAAATGGTTTACATGTGTTCACTTTACATTAAGGTTCACTTTCACAGGTTATTAATGTTTATAACTCATGAATAAATGGTTCACAAGTAACTAATACTGGAATTAAATTTTTCATTATTAATATCTCTTCAAGTTATGGTCATTATCTTATGTTTTATTTTCAAAATAAAGTTGGAATTTCATCTTAAACAAGAAATCAGTTTTTATACACTGCTGTGGATAGGCATCATGACCTTTTTGGAGAATATCATGGGTAAGACAGAAACTTCTGGTAAGCAACATAGTAAGAAAAGTGGCAGTCATGAGATATTAATAAGAAAACCACAAATACAACACCCTTCAGTCTAATTATGATAGTCAATTTTTGTTGCATCATGAAATAAACCAGGAATCTGGTTTTGAGTTAAATAAGTGTTAATAAATACATTTATTACTCATTTATAACGTGAGTTAAAAACGGCTCACTATTTGGCAGGTATTGCATTAAAGTCGCCCTTTTTATTCATGCAGTTATAACTGCATTATTAATGATTTATAATGCATTTGTAAATGACTTATTACTCATTAACAAACACCTCTATAAACCCTTTACAAAGGTAACCTTAATGTAAAGTGTTACCGACATCAAGTTATGGTAGCTAACGTTAGTGAAGTGTTGGTCACTTAAGCTAGCTGCAATTAGAGTCTAACTAACGTTATTATCTTCCAATAAACATTAACTAAAGCTGGTTACATAAAATACAACTATTGACTAGATTCATGAGAGGTCAGGTAATGCATTCAAATGTCAAAAATGCAGAAATTTCATCAACTTACCAGCGAGCGAACTTCGGGAATCACTGAAAATGAATGTGGTTCAGTGTATCAGTGTTTGGAGCTATCGGCTGCCCCACGACACGCGTTATTCCCGCATTCCAGAGTTCCTATGGAAGTCTATGAGAGTGTCGGCTCTGGTTTTACCCCGTGTGTCTGTGGGTAAAAGGCCCCCCTCCCACCCCATACATTTATAAGATTTTTAAACAAAATAAACCACTTTTATGATTTATTTTCACACAAAATCTGTTGCTCCATAAATGTTCAATACAAATATATATATATATTTTTTTTCTTCTGCAATCATGCACTATGGGAGTAGTGAGAAGCACATTTTTCTTAAGGTATGCCTTTAGCCTCCTCCTGGTACACTATATATGTACGTACATTAAATAGGATGTGAACCCATATGGGAATGCCAACAGACAGTTCTCTCCATTGTAAGCTTCTTAGTTGTTAAACATGAGAATGACTGTATGTCTGCGGGTTCAGCAAATTCATAAGCTTGTTCTGGTTAAAGCAAATTCATTTACATAGTAAAAGAGCCTCGTACTACAGCAATTGTTCACCGTTAATTATGACCAACATGATTAAATATTTCAAAAGATGAAACAAAGCTGTTCCAGCAGCATCAGTGCGTATATTGTGAGGAACGACGCTTGAACCGGAGAAAGCCCCTCCTATCACCTGATTCTAATGCAGTGCGGTGTAGTTCAACGCCCTTGGCTAAGTGTGGAGAGTAAAGAGGAACCAATCCAGAGCGGCTCGGCTGATAAGAGCCATCTCACTCGCTCGCTCTTAGTCAGGGATTCACAGTCTCTCGTCTCTCCCTTGGCTAAGAGCCTTTCGTTCAGAGGACTCAAATGAACCACATCATTAACGAAGGTTAGTGCCAAGGGCATGCTTTGTGTTGATTATTTTAAAACCCCCCTTTGACCACAGACCTGTCCCGACTGTAACCCGCCACACTATTATCCCAGTGCAGCAGCAATTTAAACAGCTAATGCAATCCAAGTTTGTCATGCGGTTTTTAAAATTGCCTGACAGAGGTGAGGAAAAACATCTTTGCTTTGGAAAAAGTGTGAAGTTTTCAGGGTGTCAGGAGACTGCAGGTTCTTGTGTTTTCTCTTCAGTTTGACATTCTGCTCTGTTTCCATCAGCTCTCTGACCCGGCTGACCCCACCGGAGGCTGTTTCTCAGTCAGCGCTGCTCGAGACTGTGAGCCCCTCTAGGACGCCATCATCCAAAAACACTAGCATTCATGAATTCACACAGGTGCTCGCAGTGGCTGTACATGCTGCTTAGCAGTTAGGGGTGGGCGAGATATGACTTGAAAGAGTAAACCAATAGAAATATGTCAGCGGGTAGAAAATTTCTAGTATCTTTCCTTTTGCTTTTGTGCACCATGCCACCAACTGACAGAAATAATGATTATTTTTTATTTTTTATTTATTTTACTAAACTGAAGTATATCATATACAGTATTATTCTCCAGGCATGTTCAGAAATGCGATGCACCAGTCATAATAGCAGAACTCATTTAAGGCATGACTTTATTTCAGGTATTCATTTCTATATTTCTGGATCTGTAAAATGCAAATTACATTAAGTAATGGCAGTGTGTTTTTTTTTTTTTTTTTTTTTCGTATTGTACTGTAAAATACTCTAAGTGCTAGACTGTGGTTTTGTGTAATAAGGAAAAAACATTAATAATACAGCATTCAAAAAAATAAATAAATAAGATTCCAATCATTTTACATTGTCTCAATGCATGACAATTAGACTTTTTTTCTAATAATGGCACTTTTTTGCATGATTCAGATCAAATTAATTTGTATGAAATCACCACTTTGTTACATAGTTACGTTTTCCCGTGGGATCAGGTTGGTAATTCTGTAAGTAAAATCTGGATAAATCATGCATTATTTCTGTAGTTATTAGCTATAGTTGCCAAAGACATCTCCAGTGTGTCATGGAGGGATTCATTCAAAACAAATAAAACAAAACTAAAAATAGAGAATTTGGCACAATGTACTTGAACTACCAAAATTTTTACCTTAAATAAACTGATAACCAAATAATACATTTGGCACAACAGAAAGCCACATGATGAACCAGAGCTCAATATAAGTGTCCTTTCCATAAAACATGGCCAATACTCATGTAAAGATTGTGCAAAACAAAACACCATCAGGACACCAACACACGACACTAAAATAATGCAATAAACATTCACTAAATAACATAACATGTAAAATTCCCTAATGCACATTACTGATAACAAAAATAAGAAAACACAAATCCATTTAAATAAAATATAATCCTATGTGATGCGTCATGCAGGGACTTCTGGGAATGTCCTTTTTCAGTTGTTTCCTGACTTGCAAAAAACATACATTTGACAGTATTTTACAGTAAAATTACATATAAACCCTAGTGGGGAAAAAAAAAAAACTATACCAAAATGTATTTAAAATACATTTAACACTAAGTATACCACAAATCCATTGACATATTTATTGACATATTGCTTGAGACTAACTGATATAAATATTATAATTAAATTTTATTTGGAGTACTTCTTTATTGCACAATGCACATTTATTTATATTAAAGGGTTAGTTCACCCTAAAATGAAAATTATCCCATGATTTACTCACCCTCAAGCCATCCTAGGTGTATATGACTATCTTCTTTCAGACGAACACAATCAGAGTTGTATTAAAAATGTCCTGGCTAGGGATGTAACGATTCACTCAATTCACGATTCGATACGATTCACGATACTGGTTTCACGATTCAATTTTCTCACGATTTTTTTTTTTTTTTAACAAAATGAGATTTAAATGAGTATCTTTTTATTATTTCTCAGACACAATGCTGCATATTTCTTTGTGAAATTGAAATATCTTTATAACAAAACTAAATTGAAATAAAAAAAAAAAAAAAATCCTAAATCAAATAAATAAATAATACTAATAAAAAAAAATCTCTTCATATGCGTACATGATCAAGATGTTTATTGCTCTATTACAGGCTGAACTATCTGTAGCCATTTAAAATGGGAGGCAACCACTGCATTTTAATCACAATCCCAACAAAGATGCTGCGTACATGCAGCATGAGCAGTTTTTATTTAAATTATAATAATTTTTAACATTTGAAGCAAAAACAGAATCTTCAGACTATAGCTTTGTGAAATTATGCTACATAAAACTTCATAACAGCAGACGGGCTGCACGAGGACGCAAATTCACTGTCTTGACAGCAGGTGGCGCTTATGAAACAGCAGCAATACAGCGCTTCCAATGTTAGCGCTGTAAACAAAGCAGAGCTGAAAAGAAAATACCATCTAAACTTTTCTGAACACAGTCAGCTCTCCTCAGATATACATTCATATAAACCCTCGCCCACAAATGTATCACGATTAATTTATCATCTCAACTTACTTGAATCGTCACGTTTTAACCGATTTTCAACCGGTTCCGGATGCATCGTTACATCCCTAGTCCTGGCTCTTCCAAGCTATATAATGGGAGCGAATTATGTATTTTTTTAAAGAACAAAAAAAGCACATCCATCCATCATAAAAGTAATCCATACAACTCCATGGGGTTAATAAATGCCTTCTGAAGTGAAGCAATGCATTTTTGTAAGATAAATATATCCATAATTATAACTTTATAAACGTTAATCACTAGCTTCCGATGACGTCCGTCCGTGAGTTCGCGAGAGAGTCGAGTTCTGGTGTATGATGTAGGAGTAGCGTAAGCTTAGGTGAGAGTAGATGCGGTACAAACAAAAAGAGCTAGGCAACAAACTCAAGCTCCTCCGACATTTCTCTTTAAAAAATCTTGTTTTAGACTTCTAATTCATGACCGGTGTTTTGTTTTGCTCTATCCTCTGCACTTCGTCAGGTTAGAGGTCACTCTTCGACTGGAACTTGACTCGCGTACGCCCGTTACCTGAAGCAAGTGATTACAGTTTATAAAGTTACAATTATGGATATTTTTCTTACAAAAACACATCGCTTCGCTTCAGAAGGCCTTTATTAACCCCCTGGAGTCATATGGATTACTTTTATGATGGATGGATGCACTTTTTTGGGCTTCAAAAAAAAAAAAAAGGTACCATTCACTATCATTATAAAGCTTGAAGGAGCCAGGATATTTTTTAATATAACTCTGATTGTGTTTGTCTGAAAAAAGAAAGTCATATACACCTAGGATGGTTTGAGGGTGAGTAAATTATGGGATAATTTTCATTTTAGGGTGAACTAACCCTTTAAACCTAAAATGTGTTTTAATATCACTATTAGTAAAGACATTATGATCACTGTATAATATCAGTCTTTAGGTACACTTTACATATCTTGCATTTAAAGTATACTTGCAATAGTTCCACTTCAGCACAATCAAATATACTTGAGTATATCTTTAGATGGACCTCAGCACTACTTCAAGATAACTAAAGTGCATTAAGTACAAAATAAGTTTTTTTTTTTTTTTTAACAGACTTAAAGTATATCAATTTAGTATACCAAAAGTACAACTGCGGGGTATTTACAGTGGCAAGAAAAAGTATGTGAACCACTTGCAGAATCTGTGAAAATGTGCAAAATTTTAACAAAATAAAATCATACAAAATGCATGTTATTTTTTTATTTAGTACTGTCCTGAGTAAGATATTTTACATAAAAGATGTTTGCATATAATTCATAAGACAAAAAAATAGCTGAATTTATTAAAATGACCCAGTTCAAAAGTTTGTGAACCATTGATTCTTAATACTGTGTGTGGTTACCTGGATGATCTACGACTGTTTTTTTGTTTTGTGATGGTTGTTCATGAGTCCCTTGTTTGTTCTGAGCAGTTAAACTGAGCTCTGTTCTTCAGAAAAAAATCTCCAGGTCCCAAAAATTCTTCAGTTTTCCACCATCTTTTGCATATTTGAACCCTTTCCAGCAGTGACTGGAGGACATGGAGGACAACTGAGGGACTCAAACACAACTTTTAAAAAAGGTTCAAACATTCACTGATGCTCCAGAAGGAAACACGATGCATTAAGAGTCGGGGGGTGAAAACTTTTAAACAGGATGAAGAGGTCCAAATTTTTCTTATTTCACTTGAATATCATTTTTTTTCATTTAGTACTGCCCTTCGGAAGCAACAGAAAATACTTGCATGTTTCCCGGAAGACAAATTAAATACAATTTACTTTGATCTTCAAATTCTAAAAGTTTTCACCCCCCGACTCTTAATGCATCATTTTTTTTTTCTGGAGCATCAGTGAATGTTTGAACCTTTTTTAATAGTTGTGTTTGAGTCCCTCAGTTGTCCTCCATGTGAAAAGATGGATCTCAAAATCATTCAGTCACTGCTGGAAAGGGTTCAAATATGCAAAAAATGCTGGAAAATAAAAAATAACATGCATTTTGTATTATCCCCCTTATTTTGTTAAAATTATTAACATTTTCACAGATTATGCAAGTGGTTCACATACTTTTTCTTGCCACTGTATAATAAGTACATAAATATGTAAATGTATTTGTAGTATACTTAGCATAAATTAAATGTATTTCAAATACATTTTGGTAGGGATGTAAAGTTAAACCATTTACATTTTTCACCTTATATGGTAAGTTGACTTGAAGTTAATCAATTAACAGTTTTTTTTTTCTCTGTAAAAATCACAACTTTTTTACTCTGCTACTCAACCTTAACCTCACAAAATTAACTGTTTTACTGAATGAGCTGGACAGGTTGTATTTTTTTAGATCCATTTTGCAGACAATATAGCTATTTATCAATGGCTATGGCATTTTTTTTTTTTCTGATATAGTTTCAGAGCACACCAGCTGGGATGTTGTTTTTTTCACCACTAGGGTAATCAAACCACCGAGTGGTGCACTTTAAAAATGAACCCAGTGCCAGGGGTGTGTGTGTTCACTTTATCCACCACTCTCTAGAGGGCAAAGGCAGACCCAAAGAGTTAAAGAACTGTATGGAGCTGTTTCGTACTTTAGACTTCTCCTCAGCAAGCCTGTCACTCATAACCTTATTATCCCCCAAACAGGCGATTCCCTGAGTGACTCCAGCACAGTTCCCTGACTCTGCGTGGTTGATGTTATTGCTTCAACAGACGCCTGTGAAGAACTCTCGCCTTGAAGCCAAGGAGGCTGCAAAGGCACAACAAGCGTCGATAGATCACTGTTTCCCATTCTGAGCGCTAGTTCTAAAACAGCACACTCCTCCGAATGCACGAAGCGTTTCTCTGAGGTATTTATTTTGATGCCAAATGCATAGCGCCATACCAGCCACCCATAAAACATCTTTAAGCGAGCTGTCGCTTCTTTAGAGGGAGAACACACTCTGTATTTCCTGGAAATGAAAATAAAGCCTGTCTGTGCGACTGAAAACTCATGATGTAATTCTCTAGCAAGCAGAGTAAGAGAAAGAATAGCATATAACAGGAAGTCCCTGTTGCCACTTTGAAAATGGTGGAAATTATTTCCATCTGCATTTATGCATTTGGCAGATGCTTTTATTCAAAGTGATTTACACAGCATTAATCAGTGTGTGGGCACGCGCTGCCTGAGAATAAAACCCACCACCTCAGTGTTGCTGGCGCAATGCTTTATACCAGTTGAGCTACAGGAACATTAAAAAGTTTGTCATTCCACAAAACACAAAGTATAAAAAAACACTGATTAATAAAATGGTTTTTTGCAGTGAATTTGAACTGATGTTGAGATGTAGTTACATCTGTGTTAATTTCCACCCCATTGTGTAGTATATGCCAAAAAGGTTGTATCCGTAGGGAACATCTTGTTCATCCATTGATTGCCCACTGGTTTGGGATAATAATCATTACCAAGACAAGGTTGACTGGTGCGTGAGCCGGAGGCCATTAGTGTCTCATTTTGGCCTGGAGGCCTGAGCAATGGAAATCTATGAATCTAGTGGACCTCATCTGACTTCTGCCGGGCACACACTGTGCTAATGTTTTTTTTTTTCTTTTCTTTTTTTGTCCTTTACGATTTATGCATCTAAAAGAAATGTCTGTCAGAGTACGGTATGCATCTTAGCAGGGATGGAAATTAACAGGAGCTTGGGGGAAAAATGCCATCATAATGAACAAAAATGCCACCCAAATGTAGAGATTTATTTCGCAGTGTAGACGGCTTCAGTGATTATAACGGGAGTTTGTGCGATAGTGCACGGACCGCTGGCTGAACGTCTGATGCATATGGCACACTTAACTGGAAACACTTCAGGAGTTTTGAAGTCGTCATCTGGTTGGTTGAATTCTACAGGATGTCCTGGAGACGTGTGTGTTGCGTTCTTTAACGGTCCGCCTGGAAACAAATACCGTGATGCCAAACCCCCTCATGGAAGAAGAATGCTGTTGTGTTTACGATTGTCTCAATGAGCGCTTTCCAGGATTAACTAAACGCTGGATTTTCAAAAGTACAGTTGCAAGAAAAAGTATGTCAACCACTTGCAGAATCTGTGAAAATGTGAAAAATTTTGACAAAATAAGAGAGATCATACAAAATGCATGTTATTTTTTATTTAGTACTGTACTGAGTAAGATATTTTGCATAAAATATGTTTACATATAATCCATAAGACAAAAAAAATAGCTGAATTTATTAAAATTAGCCCATTCATAAGTATGTGAACCATTGATTCTTAATACTGTGTGTGGTTACCTGGATGATCTACGACTGTTTTTTTGTTTTGTGATGGTTGTTCATGAGTCCCTTGTTTGTTCTGAGCAGTTAAACTGAGCTCTGTTCTTCAGAAAAAATCTCCAGGTCCTACAGATTCTTCAGTTTTCCAGCATTTTTTGCATATTTGAACCCTTTCCAGCAGTGACTGAATGATTTTGAGATCCATCTTTTCACACTGAGGACAACTGAGGGACTCAAACACAACTATTAAAAAAGGTTCAAACATTCACTGATGCTCCAGAAGGAAACACGATGCATTAAGAGTCGGGGGGTGAAAACTTTTGAACAGGATGAAGATGTCCAAATTTTTCTTATTTATTTTAAATATCATTTTTTTTTTTTTTTTTTCATTTAGTACTGCCCTTCGGAAGCAACAGAAGATACTTGCATGTTTCCCAGAAGTCAAATTAAATACAATTTACCTTGATCTTCAAATTCAAAAAGTTTTTACCCCCCGGCTCTTAATGCATCGTGTTTCCTTCTGGAGCATCAGTGAATGTTTGAACCTTTTTTAATAGTTGTGTTTGAGTCTCTCAGTTGTCCTCCATGACAAAAGATGGATCTCAAAATCATAGAGTCACTGATGGAAAGGGTTCAAATATGCAAAAAATGCTGGAAAACTGAAGAATCTGCAGGACCTGGAGATTTTTTCTGAAGAACAGAGCTCAGTTTAACTGCTCAGGACAAACAAGGGACTCATGAACAACCATCACAAAACAAAAAAACAGTCGTAGATCATCCAGGTAACCACACACAGTATTAAGAATCAATGGTTCACAAACTTTTGAACTGGGTTATTTTAATAAATTCAGCTATTTTTTTGTCTTGTGGATTATATGTAAACATATTTTATGTAAAATATCTTACTCAGGACAGTACTAAATAAAAATAACATGCATTTTATATGATATCTCTTATTTTGTTAAAATTATTCACATTTTCACAGATTCTGCAAGTGGTTCACATACTTTTTCTTGCAACTGTATGTGAAGTTCACGGCTCCATTGTTGCAGTAAACTTGAACAACGTTCTTAAATGGATAATTTATTAGATGCACGCCGGTCTGTTATTGTAGGGACATCGACTTTCATTTTCACGCCCCTAAACATGACATGAAACAAATCGAACTGTGCTTGGTTGCGTTACATGTCAGTCAAACGTCCTCTTGGGCAGTCCTTGGCCAATGAAAGCTGCGATAGAGTCCAGACCTTCTGCCGTCAGTCTGAAGCTCTGGCTATGCGAGACTATCGTCTGATCATCGTCTTGCGTTGAAGTTTCATCCTAGTGTTTCTATGTATGGTTCCTGGTGTTTAGTAAATGTTATTTCATCGTTCATCTGCGTCAAACATCTTTGTCTGGATTATCCAGCGTGTGACAACAGGCATATTTACTAAAGCAATCATCAAATCAAACAAACTGTCCTTACAAAAGTAAAAAATGCCCCTGAAAATAAATTCCAAGTTCTGATCCTGCGACTTTGCTCTTGATTTACAGCATTGAAAGGAAGATTAACATTATCAATCCATGTCATGTTCTGACATCCTCATTGATATAGAAAATTAAAATGGTGTCACACAAACTCAAGCAAGCCCTTGCACCAATATCGGCAGCATGATAGTGAAGGGAATGTGAAAAAAAATGATGTTGTGTATCAAACAAGCTCAGCGCTTTAACTCTCTCTCTCTCTCTTGCACACACACTTCATCAATCGCTGTGCTCTTATTGGTTCTTCATTAGCAGTCACGCTGCAGGATTGCAACCCAAAATTTCGGACACTGCCAGAAATCTGTCTGAAGCAAAGATTCATTACAAAGCCAATCAATTAGCCGTCGGTGAGCGTGTCAGAGTAAGTGATCCAAGACTGCTGATTTTGCCCTCTGACAAAAGAAATACTTTACCATCCCCAATGTCTGTCTCAGATGAAAAAATTGTTGCAAAAAATAGTGTGAACCTGTATCCAAATGTGGCAGCGTGGCAAACCCACCAGAAGAGGGCTCTGCATGTCAGCAAACAGCTCCTCTCGCTGGATAAACAGATTCTTTTCTTTCCCCGAGGGCACCTTCATCATCAGCCTCCTCCTCCTGCACTGGGCAGAACAGATCCAGTATTAACAGGAAGGGCCAAGGGTGCAGCGCCTTTGAATATTTCAGCGCACCGCTGGTAGAATGGAGGCCCCGTGACCTGATAGGTGAAATAGAGGCGAGAGGTATGGAATAGATACAGTGAGTTGATGCATAAGTCAAAAAAAAAAAAAAAAAAAAAAAAAAACCAGAAGGTGTGAAAATGCATGAATAGAAGATCTCAGAGCGCACCCTCATTTGCAGGTTGATGCCTGGTGTAGAATCAAATATAGGGCAGTACAAATTCAGCCTAAGTTTCTTCATTTGAGGCAGGTTAGTATGACAAAATCTCATAAAACTAGTCTCACAAACTGTTTGGTAGAGAAAAAGGTACATTATATGGTACATTATATATAAAACAAGCAAAATTATCTGCCAATGGTGTAAGAAAGATAATCTTGTTTCTGTTTGGTACAGTAACAAGATTTCAAACAGAAACAAGATTATTTTTCTTACCCCATTGACAGATAATTTTGCTTGTTTTATGTATAATGTACCATATAATGTACCTTTTTCTCTACCAAAACTCACTTCATTTTGATGTTTTGATGAAAAAAAAAAAAAAAAAAAAAAATATATATATATATATATTTTACTTATCTAGTAAAAGCATCTGGATTTAAGAATTTTTAGATATTTAGACTGGAAACAAGACAAAAATACTAAATAAAAGCATTTTTTGCAATATATATATATATATATATATATATATATATATATATATACAGTCAAACCAAAAATTATTCAGACATTTTTGATATTTTTGATATATTTTTCCTAGTGGGTGCAGGACACTATAGTTCATTTATGTAAGTGAGGATAGCAAAATAAAGTAAGGTACATTATATGGTACATTATATATAAAACAAGCAAAATTATCTGCCAGTGGTGTAAGAAAGATAATCTTGTTTCTGTTTGGTACAGTAACAAGATTTCAAACAGAAACAATATAATATGTTTTATGTATAATGTACCATATAATGTACCTTTTTCTCTACCAAAACTCACTTCATTTTGATGTTTTGATGAAAAAAAAAAAAAAAAAAAATAAAAAAAAAAAAAAAAAATATATATATATATATATATATATATATATATATATATATATATATATATATATATATATATATTTTACTTATCTAGTAAAAGCATCTGGATTTAAGAATTTTTAGATATTTAGACTGGAAACAAGACAAAAATACTAAATAAAAGCATTTTTTGCAATATATATATATATATATATATATATACAGTCAAACCAAAAATTATTCAGACATTTTTGATATTTTTGATATATTTTTCCTAGTGGGTGCAGGACACTATAGTTCATTTATGTAAGTGAGGATAGCAAAATAAAGTAAACTGTGACATATTATACCCAAAAATTCTTCATACAGTGAACTACCAGTAAAACTGATAAAAATTTGGAACCAAAAATTATTCAGACACTTTGACCTGACCATGTTTTGCGTAAGTGTTATCTGACATAATTAAGATTATTTTTTTCTGACACATTTTAACTCTGAGATCTTGTCATATTTTATTACCATTTTTTTTTTAAACTATAGTGAATAAACTGTATTAATGAATGAAATGTTCAAGGTGTCTGAATAAATTTTGGTTTGACTGTATATATAAAGTTGCATATAATAATAATAATAATAACAATAATAATAATAAAAAACATTGTTTCAGGCATTTTGCCTGTATGATTTATAGCTTAAAACTGTAACGACAGCAAAAAATGCTTTTTTTCGCTTAACATTTTTGTCTTATTTCCCATCAAAATATCTAAAAATTCTTGAATCAAGATGCATTTCCTATGTAAGTAAAATGGCATTGTTTTCTGAAAACAAAATCAAAATTAAGTGAGTTTTTGCTTAAACCAAGCAAAATTATCTACCAATGGGTTAAGAAAAGCATTTATTTGCAGTGTATTTAATTAACTAAAATATTGTTAATACCAACCTACATGAACTACTAAATATCAAAATTGGTTACCAAGTTCAGTACAACCTGTCATCACTCAGTAAAGTATCTATCCATCTATCCGATCAGTTTTTAGAAATCACACAGGACAGACTGAAAGTATTATTATTTAACATACTTCATCAATTTCAAATGAATTCCTTGTGCTCATTGTTTTTGCTAAAGTAAAAACATGATGTTAGCTAACTGCATGATCTGTATTGTCTTAGAACTGTACATTTCTGAAATATGGACATTACTTGAACACAGTCACCTCTGATAACAGATCACTCTCAGTTGTAGTGTAGAAACATGCATTTTCTATAAAGCTGCTTTGAAATTATATATATTGTGAAAAGCGCTATACAAATAAATGTGAATTGAATTAAATATTTTATGAACCACAAATAATTCATAAACACTTCTTTAAAGGTGGATTTTTTTAAATGCTCTCAATGTGCTTATATTGTACATTTAAGTGTCTATCCAAACATATGAAAATGTGCTAGAACCTCACTTTACCTAGAACACCTATGAATACTAATGAGATGTGTGTTCTTTGAGTGACTGATAAGCTCAGTGCTGCTCTGTGGAGCTGTGCAGATCACACCCACACTACTCAAATAAATATAAGCTCTGTTAACCTTGTGCCGTGGCATGTGGAGTCAGGAGTTTTTGGCAGTCAGACTGTTTAATGTTTTCTATTGGCCACTTATTATAAGAGCAAGACAGGATTGGACGGCATTCTGTCAGCAGCATTCAGTGAAGGTGAAACGGCCAGACTTATCAAAGCGAATATTAAAATGCATCAGCGCTACTGTAGCAGGCGTGCTGACAGAAATATACATACAGTGTGCATATATGTCGACACTAAATGTGGATAGAAGCATGTATCATTTAGATCTTAAATGTTAAATATGATTCAGAGGTCACTGAAAACAAAACAAAAGCTGAAAAAAAAAAAATATTTTTATGAGTGTCAGGAAAGAATGTATTTTCAATGTATTAATTGTAACAAAAAAATCTCTCTCTCTCTCTCTCTCATATATATATATATATATATATATATATATATGAGAGAGAGAGAGAGAGAGAGAGAGAGAGATTTTCTGTGTATATATATATATATATATATATACACAGTCAAACCAAAAATTATTCAGACGTTTTTGATATTTTTGATATATTTTTACTAGTGGGTGCAGGACACTATAGTTCATTTTTGTAAGTGAGGATAACAAAATAAAGTAAACTGTGACATATTATACCCAAAAATTCTTCATACAGTGAACTACCAGTAAAATTGATAAAAATTTGAAACCAAATTTATTCAGACACTTTGACCTGACCATGTTTTGCGTAAGTGTTAAGATTAATTTTTTTTGACACATTTTAACTCTGAGATCTTGTCATATTTTATTACCATTTTTTTTAAACTATAGTGAATAAACTGTATTAATGAATGAAATGTTCAAGGTGTCTGGATACATTTTGGTTTCTGTATTTGAAACTGTTTCATTGATTCATGTTTTAAAATGTAGTTAAATACAAAAATAAAACAATAAATAATTTTTAATGGACAAATAAATACATTACTAGTATTGAGGTCAGTAAGATATTTTAGTGTTTTTGGAAGAAGTCTCCTTTGCTTTTGCAAAAATACAGTAAACACAATAATATTGTAAAAAATAAATAAATAAATAACTGTTTTCTATTTAAATATATTTGAAAATCTCATTTATTTCTGTGGCGTTAAAGCTGAATTTTCAACAGCTAACATTAAAAATGCCTTTACTGTTACTTTTGATCAAAGTAATGGTCTTTGCTGAATAATAATAATTAAAAAAATCTTTAAAAAAATAAATAAAATAAAAAATCTTACTGACCCCAAACTTTTGAAGGGTAGCACTATTTAAAACTATAAATTTAATTTGTTTTAAAAAAAAAAAAAGAGAGAAATATTTTTAATGCAAATTTAAAATTGCATTTTGAAAAATAAATTTTCAATGACAGTTTTTGTCCCTTCGCATAAGTTGCATGTGAAGTAAAAAAATTAAACAACTATTAAATAATTTTCAAACATGATAAAGAAATTCTGCACACTGTCCCAACTAGCAAAAAAAAATATATCAAAAAATTATTTAGCATCATCTCAGTCCCATGACCTTCAACAGGCATTTACAATCGATATATTATCATACAAATGTGAAATCATAAACTGGATTCAGTCAAGTATTTCATGGCTCAGGAATTTATCGTTTAACGATGTGCTACAATCCGACGTGAAAACCCAGCAACGCCCTCCCTGGAATTAGTGCGAGGAGTTTCCTTTCATAGTAGGAAAATGCTTGAGGAAAGATCTGCCATTGACCCAACCATGGCAGCGAGAATTTAAAAGATCAAGAGGTGCGTAGAGGAGGGGGTCTCGGATGTTAATTGCTCTCCATCTCAGAAACATCCACTGCTGGGTGTCTCGCTTTAAGGGCCGCGCTCAAAACCCGAGGCAAAACTCAAAGCTCTCGGACTTAAAGGGAATATATATCCTAAGAGCAGAGTGGGAGGGGGACGAATGAGGGCGTATGGGCACGGATGGTGGGAATCAATAATTCATAAGACCTCTTCTTATTAGGGGTCTCTTGACAGTCTCGCGGGTGCTTATATGGGGGTCTCGGTGCTGGATGAGAGGCTTCTCGCAGGGCAGCGGAGCAGAATACTGTTGCCTTCCTCTTCGCATGCTTCTCGCTTTTTCATTCATGATCACAGAAAATACAAACCCCCGATTCATGTATCCTAGCATGACAACGAGCCGCGGTCCGGAGCCCATCGTTTGTGAAGGTTGTTTCTGTTAAGAACCACACACAGCTTCTGAATTACCATGAGAGGAAGACAACCGTGTGCTTTGAAACATGTAGTGTCACGTGCTCGTGGTCCAAAGCAAGAGGGGAGAGATGCTTTCTAATAGTATGTAATTATGCCTCAGCGCTTTGAATGGTATGTAATTTTCCCTAGGTGATTATTCTACTCTCTCTTTAAATAGCCCTAAATGTTAGTGAGATGTGTTTGGGGGTTTTGTGTGCATGCTGTCCGTGTCTATACCCCCACAGAGTGCTCTAGAATCAGAGATCAATGTATTCATAAGTGTTTGAATGTAAAGTGTACACGGAGGATAAACACTCAAAATGTACAGAGTCACAGTGACAGCATGTCCAACATAAAACTTGTTATGCAATATACAGGTGCATACTCAGGTAAAATAGTATAAACTTTGACATTTTTTTAATATCAAATGTATTTATAAATTAAATTTGCCCCCGATGAGTTTAATTAAAAGTCATCTGCACTGTTTGTACCAGGATTATTAACATATTCATTAATTAAAATAAAACAAAATATTCTAAATAAAATAAAATATTATATATATACACTGATCAGGCATAACATTATGACCACCTTCCTAATATTGTGTTGGTCCCCCTTTTGCTGCCAAAACAGCCCTGAACCGTCGAGGCATGGACTCCACTAGACCCCTAAAGCCTCCATGGATCGGACTTGTTTGTTCAGCACATCCCACAGATGCTCGATTGGATTGAGATCTGGGGAATTTGGAGGCCAAGTGAACACCTTAAACTCGTTGTTGTGCTCCTCAAACCATTCCTGAACCATTTTTGCTTTGTGGCAGGGTGCATTATCCTGCTGAAAGAGGCCACAGCCTCCAGGGAATACCGTTTCCATGAAAGGGTGTACATGGTCTGCAACAATGCTTAGGTAGGTGGTACTAGTCAAAGTAACATCCACATGGATGGCAGGACCCAAGGTTTCCCAGCAGAACATTGACCAAAGCATCACACTGCCTCCGCCGGCTTGCCTTCTTCCCATAGTGCATCCTGGTGCCTGGTGTTCCCCAGGTAAGCGACGCACACGCACCCGGCCATCCACGTGATGTAAAAGAAAACGTGATTCATCAGACCAGGCCACCTTCTTCCATTGCTCCGTGGTCCAGTTCTGATGCTCACGTGTCCACTGTTGGCTCTTTTGGCAGTGGACGGGGTCAGCATGGGCACCCTGACTGGTCTGCAGCTATGCAGCCCCATACGCAACAAACTGATGCACTGTGTATTCTGACACCTTTCTGTCAGAACCAGCATTAACTTCTTGAGCAATTTGAGCTACAGGAGCTCGTCTGTTGGATCGGACCACACGGGCCAGCCTTCGCTCCCCACGTGCATCAATGAGCCTTGGCCGCCCATGACCCTGTCGCCGGTTCACCACTGTTCCTTCCTTGGACCACTTTTGATAGATACTGACCACTGCAGACCGGGAACACCCCACAAGAGCTGCAGTTTTGGAGATGCTCTGACCCAGTCGTCTAGCCATCACAATTTGGCTCTTGTCAAACTCACTCTTATCCTTATTTTATATATATAAAATTTATACATTATTTATTTATTTCAGCTAGCCAGGGCAACATTTCTCATTTTCATTTAGTTTAATCTGATGTACTAAAATAACTGTAGAAGGTCCTTAACCCATCAGCAGGACCGGTGTCTGCTCCTTTGTGCAAGGAGGAACAGGATGAGCACTGCCAGAGCCCTACAAAATGACCTCCAGCAGGCCACTGGTGTGAATGTCTCTGACCAAACAATCAGAAACAGACTTCATGAGGGTGGCCTGAGGGCCTGACGTCCTCTAGTGGGCCCTGTGCTCACTGCCCGGCACCGTGGAGCTCGATTGGCATTTGCCACTGAACACCAGAATTGGCAGGTCCGCCACTGGTGCCCTGTGCTTTTCACAGATGAGAGCAGGTTCACCCTGAGCACGTGACAGACGTGAAAGGGTCTGGAGAAGCCGTGGAGAACATTATGCTGCCTGTAACATCGTTCAGCATGACCGGTTTGGTGGTGGGTCAGTGATGGTCTGGGGAGGATATCCATGGAGGGACGCACAGACCTCTACAAGCTAGACAATGGCACCCTGACTGCCATTAGGTATCAGGATGAAATCCTTGGACCCATTGTCAGACCCTACACTGGTACAGTGGGTCCTGGGTTCCTCCTGGTGCACGACAATGCCCGGCCTCATGTGGCGAGAGTATGCAGGCAGTTCCTGGAGGATGAAGGAATTGATACCATTGAATGGCCCCCACGCTCACCTGACCTAAATCCAACAGAACACCTCTGGGACATTATGTTTCGGTCCATCCGACGCCGCCAGGTTGCACCCCAGACTGTCCAGGAGATCAGTGATGCCCTGGTCCAGATCTGGGAGGAAATACCCCAGGACACCATCCGTCGTCTCATTAGGAACATGCCCCGATGTTGTCAGGCATGCATACAAGCACGTGGGGGCCATACAAACTACTGAGTACCATTTTGAGTTGTTGCAATGAAATTTCATCAAAATGGACTAGCCTGCTGTATCATTTTTTCACTTTGATTTGAGTGTCTTTGAATTCAGTCCTCTGTAAGTTGATAATTTTCATTTCCATCAAACAATGTGGCATCCTTTCGTTCCTAACACATTACCCTGTCCATATCAGTATAGAAATCCTGCATGATATTTTTCCCCATTGAGATCTGATGTGTTTTCAAAGTGTTCCTTTAATTTTTTTTTTTTTTTTTGAGCAGTTTATATAAACTAGACTAAACTAAAATAAAATAGATATAAATAAAACACACACACACACACACACACATATATATATATATATATAAAATTAAGATTTAAAAAAATAAATAAATAAAAATTACAAAAATTACAAAAACCCACAACAAAATTACTAACAAACTTAACATAAAAAGGGGCAAATATAAAAATATGAATAAAAACTATAATAGTATATCAATTATACTAAAATAACACTGTATTGATGAATTTAATTATTATTTAGGTAATCATCATCAAAGATAAACAATTATGAAATATATGCATATTTCACACAATACTTGATTTGTGTTTGTATTTTCACAAATTTGTGTTTATTGGTTCCGGCAAGTAAAAATGACACAACAGAATGAAACTGCAGGTAAATGCATGAACTGTGACTGTGTTCAAAATTCAAGTACTTGCAATAAACATTTCATTAATCTCCTTTATAATACGTACAATAAAATCAAAGATTTGTAAATCGTTATTCATGCGTAAAAGGCTTTATGTTTTAGATATGCATTGATTCAGTGTCTATCCAAACATACACAAACGTATGTGTGCTAGAAGCACACTTAACATACAAATAGCTGGAATACTAATGAGATCACACTGTCCCTGATGACGGAGCGGCGCTTCAAAGCACTGACGCTCTGTTAGAGTAGTTCAGCGCACGCCACATTAGCTATGCAGGTGTGACGGGTGTGAACTCACTGTGTTCAGATGGCTTTGTGCGTGCAGGACTGCTGGATGGTTTATTTTCGACAGGAAGAACATGTGTCCATCATAGAATAGGAGGAGGGAATGGGGAAGATGAGGAAGAGAAAGGAAAGGAGGAGCTGCATGTAGCTAAATAGTCGGTGAAAGGATGAATGAGAAAATTGTATGCAATTATAAAACACTGAAGGTCTCCTTCACAGATGTAGAATGAATTGCCCCAATCCCAAACCCCCAACTGTAATGACATGTTCAATCCATAAAGCACTAATGATACATCAGTGCCGGAAATTGACATTAAACTCATGATCTACATAATGCTGGATGAGATAAAGGTGTGAGGCAAAAAACAAAGATTATGCAAAATGCGCAGTAGATGCCAAGCAGCTAAAAAAAGCATCTTTCTCCATTGACATATGACTGCTGTTCAAATGTAGTCATCTACTCTGATGGAATAAAATATTATGCAGGCTACATATAAACTGCAAATATTTCATTATGTTATCATAGATTTTTTGGAGAGCTCTTAACATAAAATGCTATTTATTTAGCCAGTTTATGGCTTGTGTAGCAAAACTACATTTCCCATCATGCTCTAAAGGAGCAAGGGAAGTAAAACACACAAACATTTTACTGCATCAGAACAAACAACATGAAACTGCACCCATTTTATTCTGACCAAAATCACTTAAATGCACATCATAAATAAGAACTTCCCGGAAGAACGTGAAGGCTAGGCTTGTCGCAATAATCAATATATCGACTTATCGCGCAATATATGTACATGACCTCAATCATTTTTGGTAACGCAATATATCGCCCATTATGTTTACAGGATAATGAATGTCACCAGCAATTGTTTTTAAAAGTTAAACTTTTAAAAAACTCGCCTCTAGAAAAATAGATTCAGCAGCAGATATGGCCTGTTGAGGCACCTGTGCCTTTGTTCATATTCAGGTTCAGGTTCAGGTTGGACATCTGACTGCTAAGTAGGGTTTGTGTTTTCAGCAATAGTGCACCCTTACTTTATACTGAGAAAAGAAGGTTAGGGAAAAAGCTGTAAATGGAAAATCTCCATAGTGCCTTTTGTGCATTTTTTTTTTTTGGTTACTTTGCAGTTTTTTTGAAAATATTTATCATTTATTCAAGTTTTTTATTTAGGATATTACATTTTTTGATACTTTCCTTGATCTAAAGAATTAAATGGATGTAGTCATTTGAAAGTGTGTAGGCCTACTTGCATTATTATGCTGTTATATTATGATTATATATTCAGTGACATAAAATGGTTATAAAATGACAATAATATCGTTTATCGCAATTATTTCTGGAACAATATATCGCACAACAAAAAGTAGTTATTGTGACAGGCCTAGTGAAGGCAGCATTTCTTTGTGTGGTTATGTTATATTAATAATTACTTTACTTTGTTACTTTGTTATAGTAAAAATATTCTAATGCAATTATCTTGTTTTATTAAAATCAGCATAAAGTAAATTCACAAAGTAGTTATGTATTTACAATAAAGCTCATTTGTCTTCTTCTACTGAAAAATAGACACTGTATAAAGCATGCAAGAAAGAA
This sequence comes from Mylopharyngodon piceus, assembly GCA_039654765.1. Lineage (NCBI taxonomy): Eukaryota > Metazoa > Chordata > Actinopteri > Cypriniformes > Xenocyprididae > Mylopharyngodon > Mylopharyngodon piceus. The sequence goes on from CM077445.1 coordinate 380,919, forward strand.
ATGTAGCATTTTTTTCTAGTTTTGTAACGTATATCTATAGCTAAAAGCATTATTTTATACATGAGTGGAACAAAGAGAAAGTAGTAAGAAATTGCTGAACGTCTCCATTGAATTTTCACCAAAATCACTTTAAAACACATCAAGTACCATGTCATTAAAAACGTCCTTATTTACCAGTGAATTGCTACTGGTTTAAATTATGAAATTATGAATTAAGAACCAGTGGAGTGCACAAATCAAGAACTTGAGTAAAAGTACAGATACCATATCAATTTATAACTCCAGTAAAATAATTAAGCACTCTTTTTCAGTTTTACTTTAGTAAAAGTACAAAAATACTTGATTTTGTAAATATTAAAAGTAAAAAAAGTAAAAAGTATTGATCGATGAACCATTATTTATCACTAGCCAGCACTAGTCAATAGTCAGCACTAATAAGAAAGATTAGTGCATACATTTAATGTTTTGCAAATAAGCAAACTTTTTTATTTCACACTATTAAAACATTATACTTTAATATACTACTAAAATATCGATTTAAGTTACTGATAATTCAAGTGTGCAGACAAGTGAAATAATATATCATATAGTAGGCTTATACAAAATTTGTGTAAATATGTGGCGATAAATAGTATAAAAATACAATGTACAGATGCCACGTGGGGTTTCAAGAGGAATAGTATGAAAACATACTAGTTTATATCATTTAAACTGCTACAGAAGATGCATGGGCATTATTTTGTGGTATATTACTGTAGCTTAAATCTCCATACAGACGGTGACACAAAAATGTCTTTTCAAGCATTTCAATGGGCTTAAACAGCTGGTCCTTTTACAGCAGATTTACTTCACAAATGATACATAACCCAAATATGATTTCATTAATAATCAGTACTAAAATTCATTGTTAACTTACTTTTCGCGCCATCAGTTGCATGCACATTCAAGCTTCGACGATTGTTCTTGGCTCATTTTGACCCGATCATTGAATCAGTGAGTTGTTGACTCAAAAACAGCTTTTTTTCCTTTTCTTTTTAACTTTATTAAATCAATTCAAATAACAAACAGGCATTAACATATTATCATTGGTAAAGACATTAACAAAAAGACCAAGCAGCATACTGTAAACAACACAATAATAACATAATTTTTTTTTAAATGCCTCAAAACATGGAGAAACTTTAACAAATCTACATTTCTGTAGGTAAAATTTGGCTACAATCAACACGTTATGCAAAAAATCAATGTTTTTGTTGTCCAAAAAAGACACCAAATTTAACAATGTGATAGTCAAAGGCAGGTATTACAATTTTTTTTGTCTTCAACCCACTCATACAGTCTGTCCCAAAAGGACTTTAACAATTGGACAATTATAAAAAAGATGTTTCTGAGATTCAATATCTTTTTGACAGAATGTACACACATTGCTATCCAAATTAAACCTCACTCTTACATGGATAAATGTCGTTAATTGTTTTGAAATGCACTTCTTTCATTTTATGTGACAAAGGAAATGACAAGTATCTGCTTCTAACATTGATAGTGTCAACTTTGGAAAACCTTAGATTTTTTTCTTTCAACAGGAAGAGGAAAATATTCTTTCGTAATAAGTGATCTCAAAACCTTGTTATTACATTTTTCATCCAAGAAATTATACTTGTCAATAAACAAATCCAGAGGTGTGGGTATTACAGAAGATTATTGCTTAAGATTTCTCAAAGCTACAGAAATAGCTTTGACAACTAAAGAATATTGTCTATATGAACAATCCAAATTAAACTTTATCTTAAAATTATCATGACTTAACATATTACCATCTTCATCCATTAAATGTAGTATAGCCCAAACTCCTTTTTCCATCCAGTCTTTATAAAATAAAGATTTCCTCGCAGGTAAAATACATCTGGTGTTCCAAATTATAGCCTTATGTGGAGTAAAATTATGCTTGTACAGATTGCAATTGAATCAACGTCCAGTGTTATTTGTGAACCAATTCAGCAGGTTCATTGGAAAGAATCAACTCGTTCATGAATCAGATAACACCCTTTCTTGAGTCTCAGAGGCGGGTGGCGATTTCTTCAGCTCGAAATAACAAGAACGATATGTTTTTATGGAATGTAGTGGAGTAAAAAGTACAATATTATGCTTTGGAAAAGTAAACATTTCCTAAAATAATAATATACTGTGATAAAGTACAGATATTTGAGTACTTAAGTACAGGAATGAAGTAGAAATACTTTTTTTACTGTCCACCACTGAACAATTATTTGTGTAGGCCTACTTTGACCAAAGAGTGGATATAATGTTTGCGGAAAAAAAATATGAAATATTCATTTTGTTCTGACCCAAATCTCATGATATATATCACATCATAATTATGACTTTCAAAAGCATAAGCAGGCGGTTCTCAGGAGCGCTGGGCAGCGTGAGGCCGGATGGTCTGACAGTCAGGCTTTGGTGAGTGTGAGACGGAGGACTTTAACTGATGAATGCAGAACACGTCACAGCAGTGGAGTCTCTCCTCTGGCCTCAGCTCATTAGAGCACAGCTGCAGCACATTAACTCCAGATGAATTGCTCATCGGCCATGAGATGGGGTCTCCTCAGAGATCTCACGACCCGTCAGAGCGGCTCCTCAGGTCCTGCTCCCTGCCATCTCTTCCTGCCTGTTTTCCTCGTTTATGCGTGACAGACAGGAATGTGGTGTTGAGTGTGAACGTACAAACCCCTGCCTAGCTGAAGAGTCTTCCTGCTTCAGTGTTATAGACAGAAACATCTCCTAGAATACAAGATAATACTATTATAATAATATTGTGAATCTCACAAAAAAAAGTGCCTAAAATGAAAAGAAAGAAAACTATTTGCTGTAAGAAATTGATTATTTTCTATTAATATTTCCTTTTTTACTTTTAGTACAAATGTTGTAATGCAATGATATTATTTAATTAAAATCAGCAAATTAAATACAAAAAGTTGCACCATGATTACAGTAATGAGAATGAAATTTCATTAACCTTACAATGACTGATTGAGAATTTATTAATTATTATTTTTAAGCATTTAATTAAGTATATATTTGAACATCTTGGTTTTGCTATTGAATATTTCATGGTCGTATTTCACATATTATACACTATAAAAAACAGTTTTTCCTTCCACCGTATGACATTTGAAAGTGAAGATTTACACATCTGTAAACATCTCTGCTCAGCTGAGGATCAACGGGGCATCAGTCTGTGAATGTGATACTGCGTTTTCTGTACCGTTTGGCAGGCAGCGTTCAGAATGAGGCGGGACTCGGTCCAAAACAGGCACGATAGCTCAGTATCTCTCACCTGCTGCTTGCATGCATAATCTGCTCTTGTTTTCCTCCTTCCGGCCTCAAATGGCTGCATTTGTCACCGTGGTTACACAGTCTCTTATCTCATTAGTTGAGATCATCATGGCTTCTTCAAAGGGATTCGCAGCGAGTGTGTGTGTGTGTTTGTGTGTGTGTGTACATGTACGCATGTCTGAGTCAACTGTATTTTGGTATGTGCATGTATATATATGTACATGTGTGTGTTTATATCTGTACATCAAAATACAGATGTGGTTTTTTGAGATGAAACACAATTTGCTGAAATTATGGCATACAGTTTTGTGACCCACAGTGAATTATATTATTTTGTTTGGCTGAATCATATGAAATGTTCAGGTTATATTTGACCCATATATTTTACCCATAAATAAAGACACACACACACACTTTATATATAACTCTTACATATATATATACCCAAGTACCCAAGCTTTGTGTGCATGCAGCCCGGTTTTCTATCAATGCATACTCTGTAAATGTATAGTCGAGTCTGTATATGCATCTGGATTTGTTGAGCCTGGAATTTAAAAAAGCATATACAAGCTAAAACGTTATTTATTGGCATCTATGGTTGAAGTACCTTTAACATCCATAGAAACATATTTCAACAAAAAGTACTTAATTCAAAATTTTTTGCTCTGGTACCAAAATTGGTACCGAGGACCACAAAATTTTACTGGTATTAGTACCGACTACTGAAATGTTGGTACCGTGACAATCCTAAAGTGTACCATAGTGAGCACAAGTTGACTGCCTGCATTTGTGAACATGAAAAATTCTGTCATTAATTCCTCACCCTCATGTCGTTCCACACCCGTAAGACCTTCGTTCATCTTCAGAACACAAATTAAGATATTTTTGATGAAATCCGAGAGCTCTCTGACTAGTCACCTCCATAGACAGCAATTTAACCGACACTTTTAAGGTCCAGAAAGGTACTAAAGACATCATTAAAATAGTCCACGTGACTGCAGTGGTTCAACCTTAATGTTATGAAGAGATGAGAATACTTTTTGTGCGCAAAAACAAAACAAATATAACGACTTTATTCAACAGTTTCTTTTCTCCCATGTCAGTCTCCTACGTAGTTTACGTCCAAACGCCAGCTCAGTATAGGCCGACACTGTACACATGAGCAGCACGACACATACATGTGATGCTGACACAGGATGGTGACACATTTTTGGGTGAACTAACCCTTTAAATACCCTAATTGAAATAAGGTCTAATCCTGGCTTAATCTGTCTGGCCATTTTAGTCTAGTTTTAGTCAATGAAATTATTATTTTGCTCAAAATTATAATCGCAACAACTGTTGTCATTTGAGGAATTTATTTTTACATTTCATCACAATTATTGCACTTTCACATAAGCACAAATCAAGAGAATGTCAATTCATTCGCATGGTTTATTTTACCTCATCTATTTTCCTGATAAATTATAGGCTATTTATCATATAAATTAACACACTCTTTACAAGCCCAGCCCAGGTGAGAAAAAGTAACGCAAAAGTAATGTAATGCATTGCTTTCCATAAAAAGTATGTAACGCAATTTGTTACTTTTTTAGGGAATAACGCAATATTGTAACATTACTTTTAAAAGTGACTTTCCCCAACACTGTTTAATGGGCCAAAAAGCCCCCAATGAGGTCCAACTAGTAGAGACTCAAAAACTGGGCCGGTCGATGCTCAATGACAGTCCGACGGCTGACTGCTGGCTTGGTGTGTCAGGGCCTTTACTTATAGTTAGTACAATGTCTAAAGTGGACTATCAAAAAAAGTATATATAAAATATTTTTATTTTGAGTTCCACAAAAGAAAGAAAGTCATATAGTTTTGGACTGACATGAGGGTGATGATGACAATGGTGATTTTTGGTCATTTTTGGGTGAACTTTCCCTTTCATGAACAATCGCACAATACAAGCGGTAGTAGACCATCAACACTCCTGGAACACAGTTAGTGTATATTGCACACTGTAAGGTTTTCTTTTCCTTGATTTTTCACTATGTGTGGAAATAGTTGTCATTTTGGGTTTTTTTAGCAGACATTTACATCAAAATATGCTTTAAACATAAATAAAAAAGTAATAGAAATTTAAATAATAAAATAAGTGTTCAAAACGTGACAACGGCAGAGATTAGTACCTCGGTAATATTTTATTTGCAGAGTTGATAGAATGCTCAAAACAACAACGTCTCAACCTGTATTTGAAGTGTTTGTCATCTAGAATAACACTGGTGCAATCTTGGCTGTGTGTAAGGTACGCTCACATATAATGATGGAGCTTTTTGCAGGTACGAGGTGATTGAATTTAAGGAAAATATTTCTGTAGCACCTATAATGGTCTCAAAGCAAATGAGGCAGGAAAACTAATCAGTCCAAATAATGATTTTGCTACTACAAAGTAATTTCAAAATCCATTTTATTCTTTCTGGCCATGGAAGGCAGGTGTACATAGTGATATGTTTTGCCAAATAGATTTACATATACATAGGGTCAAAGTCTATTGTGAGGTTAGGAAAGGAAGGACAGGACATTATTTTGAAAAGAACACTGTAATAAATAAGGGAATATGCTAGTGTTTACAGACGGCAGATGTATGATCTAAACACACATATTCACCTGCCAATGCATTTTAAAATAGGGTACTAATGCTTTTTTTTTATCAACATTCATAGGTGGTATACAAAGACCTGAATTTTGAAAGGAAACTTTCAAGATTCAAAACTTTTCATTTGTTGAAATTAAGTTGATAAAATGGCTCATTACAAAGTCTGTGTTGACGCGGAGAAAGAAAAAGAAGGATCTAATCGCAGCAGTAAGTGTAATGACAATCAAAAATAACAAAATATTCAGGCAATTTTTAACTCTCAAAACACACAAACAGAACAACCTCGACATACAAATGAGAACGGACAACCAAGGATACAAACAGAGGACTATAAACACTGGTGAACAAAAGAAAGAAACAAAACAAGCAGCAACTCAACTACAAACAGGTGTGTAACGCAAATCAGTAACCATATCAACTAATGAGGAATCAAACATGCAGGCAAACAGGGAAAACCCAAAAACTAAAATCACAGACAAAAGCCCTATTCGGACGGTAATTGTTTTTCACGTGGACGTCATGCATTCAGATGGAGATTTATTCACGGTGGAGGAGTGAATTTTGTGAGAGCGTGCGCACTGCTCACGCGGCCGGTTGCATAAACGTCTGCTGTGAATAAAATGAAACATGCCTGGAGTAATGAGAATAAATTCATATTTATTGAAACAATAATATTCTATATAGACTTGCTTAGGACTAGAGATAGGTCCCAAGTGCGAAGTGTGGTCGGATGAGAAGGGTTCAACCGTCTCGTCCCGCGTAAAAACTTTATCACCAAATCGCTCTTCTCCACTGACTGCCCATAAAAACTACTATGGAAAGCTGATATAGCAGCTACATGTACTTTGAGTCTAGAGGTTGTGCAGCTGTCATCTAACACCATGTCTACACCAGACACGACCGTTGTCGCGTCGCATCGCGCCACAACAGCTAAAAGCTGTCTACACTGAACGCGACAAACCAACTGTTGCAAAGCACTTGGACTACGTCAGAAATAGAACGGGGAATCCGTTTACTGTCGTGACTTTGTGTCACGTCGCATCGCGCCGCATCCAGTGTAGACAATATCACTGATTATAATGGGTTCTATTGTCTTTTGACACGTTACGTCGTGCCGCTCACGTCTGGTGTAGACACGGTGTTAACGTTCTTGCAGAAAGGACAAAATGAATGAGGTCGAGCAGCTCACTGGATCTACACCCTTTGAGTCGCACCAATCAGTGAAAACCTTCCATTTATGTGCGTAGAGGCGTCTGGTGGATGAAGCTCTTGCCTCAGAAATCATTTTAATCACCTGCTGGGACAATGAGACTGAAGCTGGCAAACTCCGTTGAGTGGCCAGACCTACAAGTCCCACAACCTCGGGTTGGGGTGCCAGATCGAAACGTTCGCTTGAGATAGGAGGTCCTGATTCTGCACAGCACCTGATGCAGGATGTTTTACCAGAGGGAAAGCATACTTGCGCGTTCTCAACCAAGGGTGGGCTTGCGCATCAACTCCCAGTGTGGAGGGCTCATTCAGGGAGAAAAACAGTGGACAATGAGTGTTCTCTGCTGACGCAAAGAGGTCCACCTCTGCTCGTCCGAATATATTCCAGATCATATTCACAATTTGAGGGTGAAGCCTCCATTCTTCTTGGGTCACTCTCTGCCTGGACAGCATGTCTGCCCTGTGGTTCAGGCAGCCAGGGACATAAACAGCAGAAATTGAAAAGAGATGTTGATCCGCCCATATCAGCAGGCTCGTCGCGAACGAGAGAAGAGAGTGAGAACGAATGCCTCCCTGGCAATTTATGTATGCTACCACTGACATGTTGTCTGTGCGAATGAGAACATGTTTGTGATGGACTTGAGCATAAAAACTCTCAAGCGCCAGGTGGACTGCCTTGAGCTCTAGGCAGTTTATGTGCCATTTTTTCTCCACATCTGTCCAGATGTCAGATGCTGGGCGGCCATCGCAAAGGGCTCCCCAGCCTGTGCATGAAGCATCTGTTATGACCACTTTCCACTCACATATCTATCCCAGCGGGGCATCCCGCTCGTAGATTGCAGTGTCCATCCAGGGGGCCAGTGTCTCTACACATCTGCGTGTTACTAACTACTTACTGCGAGCTGGCACACATCGAGCTGACACAGGAACGCGCCTCTTCAACCACAGCTGGAACGGTCACATGTGAAGCAGTCCTAAGTGACAAACCACTGAGGCAGCTGCCATCAAACTCAACGATCTCTGAAAGCATTTTCTCTGAAAGCTCATTGAGAGAGCCATAATTAGTTAGTCATCCAGGTAATTCACTACTTGTATTCCACTCAAACGAAGAGGGGAGAGAACCGTGATCATGCACTTGGTAAGGATCCATGAAAATAAACCAGTCCCCGGGTTGAACAAGCGATAGTATCTGTTTTAACGTGACCATTTTGAAGGAGCATTTTGCAAGAGCGCGATTGAGATGATGCAGGTTTAGAATAGGGTGAAGACCACCGTCTTTTTTGGGAACCAGAATGCACATCAAGGCTGCCCATGGTACGGCCAATCGACTGCGCCATCATTTTAGTAGCTCACAGGGCAAGGTCCATGGCATTGCAAAGTTCTTTGAAGATCTCAGGATCCGGGCCCTGCTCGTCCAGGCGTTTCAGTGCCTTCGCTTGGAAGACCTGGAGGACAGCCATCGAGTGGAGGGCTGCCGCTGCCGCGTATGCTTTTCCAGTGATACTAGCAGTATTTGGCATGACTTGTTAGGGTGCACGGCTGCAGACTTCACCCACAGCAATGCAGAGGAACAAATATGCGTGGCGATGGCTTCCTCAATCAGATGGAGCTTGAAATATGCGCGCAGATCTGCGCCATCCACTGTCGTCAGGAGAGAGGAGCCTGAGATGTGGGAATGGGGCGAATACGGGTCATGCCACGTTTTAGAGACCTCATTGTGGGAAAGAAAGGGGCAGCCCTTTGCGGGCCAGCTCCAAGGCTTCGGCCAGGTTGGAGAAACCATTAATCTAGTCTGCTCCTTTCAGGCTTGGTGGGAGGGTCCACTCCAGGTTAAACTCTTCCACCACCTTACTGATCACATGGAGAAGCTGCTGGTCTATCTGATCTGGTTCATGTGTCTCGCTGAGAGACAAATTTGTCCATATGGCTGGTTTTCTCTGACCATTCCACCAACTCAGACACTGCCATGGACAAGGTGTCATCGCCAACCTCCTCGGGGGCCCCGAAGGAGACAAAATCACCTGCACTCAGCGGAGGATGAAACCTGGGCTCTGGGTAATCCACCAGAGAGCTGTGATCTGGAGAGCAGGGGGAACGCGGGCATTGCACTGCCATCAGCTCGCTGCCAACCATGCCAGTATCCGACATGTAAGGCCGCTGCCTCTCCCTCCACGGCTCTGGAGGAGTGGCGGTGGGGAAGCTTGGTGGACCTGAGGTGGACTCTTCGCTGAGTACGAGGGCTATCCTCCTACGGAGAGTCCTGACATTCATGGCATCACAGTGAGGGCAGTTGGGCTCCTCAATGGCGGCCTCTGCGTGGGCACAGCCCAGGCAGTAGACATACCTGTCGTGATCATCGGGGAGCTCTAGAGGTCCCGCACAGGTAGAGCAAAGTCTAAACGAAATAAGTAGCTTCACAGGAACACTTAAGAGGATTTCTTGCAATAATAATCCACTTCTTGTGATGACTCGATGGCGAAGGAGAGGCTTCTAATTAATCAGGTTTGAAGGAGAAAGATTCTGAGATAATGCCGCTCTGCACTGCGTTGTACAGGGCGCCACGCCCCATTATTTTCATGCGCTTGACCACCATTGGCCATTGCAATGCAATGGCGTTAAGCAAATCAGTCTTCAATATTCTAATGAGGAGAAAGGTGTTTTCCCAATGCGTCAGCATCAGCTGTATGCAACGTTGAGAGACCATCTCGAAAGGAAACTCCCAGTTTATATACACAGAGAACGTAATCAAAGGAGAAACAGAACAGGTGTGTGGAATTAGGAACTATGGAAACTAATTAACAAACAGGGAAACTAACTAGGGAACTAAGGAGCCGTTTACATGACACCATTTTCAACTAAAAATGGAAAACTTTTTATACATTTTGGCCATTCATTTACTCAAAAACAGCGTTTTGGGGGCCTGAAAATGCAAACTTTTGAAAACGGGTTTCAAAGTGCAAGTTTTTGAAAACGATACCGTTATCGTCTCCATGTAAACGGTAAAGAGAATGTTACATTTCATGTCATTTTACAGTAAATTACTGTTAAATGTACTGATTTTGGAAGTAAAAAAGAACAAATCTTACAATTTACAGTGAAAGACATTCCCACAATTTCCTGTGTGACATTTTACATTTGATGGTTTTTAATTTTAATAATTGTCTGTTTATATAAAATTCTGCAAAATAAATAAATAAAGAGTGTTATCATGATGGTGTTTTGTATTTGTGTGTATGACTCTGTGCACCTTCTATATATTAATATTTAGGCAGCAGCTATTTGCACTAAGTGAAAATAGTAGTATTATAAGTGTAAGTGTAGTTAGATGCTATTTATATTTAGTGAAAATAGTGGAAGATGCTATTTGCACCTCAGTGTATAGTAGTATGTTATAAAACAGTATGCAATAATAACATATTCAGTGTATATGATTATATTTATTAAAATCATAGATGGATGCTGCCTTACTTGTGCCTCCTGTACTCTGAGCCCTAACCCCTACCGATAAACATTTTATTCATACTATTAAATAACCACATTTTATTTCCACTTCTCAAACATTTTCTTATGTTTTATTTAAACAAAAATTTTTTTGCAGATATGCGATGGGAAAAGGGAGACAAATGAATTCAGAAAAAGGTGGATTTAAACTCGGGTCGGTCACGTCAAAAACTAACATTACCCATCATACTCTCCACAGCACTGATCCTGTTATCAGACAGGTTTCTTTTGTAATTTTGTCTGGCTCAGTCAGACATTGGTGGGTGGAGTTAGTGTAAAGATCCTCTGCCAACAAGGCGGGGTTTCAGACACTCTATAATAAGCACCTCAGCTTGTGGAAAAGCTACTTAACTTTGATTTCTGTGTTATTATGGTGTATTTCAGTATATGTTAAAGGTACAAAACAGATTTTAGTGGCAGCCTGTCCTTGCTAATTCAGCAGAATTATATTGCAGAAATATTCAGGCAATCACAAATGTCTTTTTTTTTCTGTAAAAATGACAGGAGTTTTTTTTTTTTTTTTTTACAGATCAAAGCAGCTTCACATTAATAAACAGGAAAATAACAGTATTGTAAAATAAAACTATTATCAATTTTAGCTGTAAAGCAGCTCTACAAAAGACAATAGTGTCATTATTCAGCTCAATTTAGTTCAATGTCCTTTAAATTCAGTTCAATAACTGGGTCAGTGTTGCAAAGTTCATGTATAAAATTAGCCTATTTAATTTTTTTTTTTTCCTCACAATACTCCACAAATCCTTCTAACTATCTTTACAAAGAGTTGAGATGAACAGTTTTGAGCTTTCCTAAACTCGAGAGCTCCTTAGGAGATGAGATGCTAATATATGCCATTAAATCAATTTAGCGGGAGGATGTTTGAGCTGCCCTCAGTCAGGGAACACATGTACAGGGCTCATTCTTATTAATTTATCAAGAAGTGAGTCTGACTCATCTGTACCTTACCTGTCTGATCCTTTAATAGTTCTGTGAATATGAAGAGTCCTGTGTGCTGCTGAGCCCCCGATTAGCTTTTAATATATTCTCTCTCTAGACCACACAGACACGGGTGGAGAACATTTCACGCTCCTGTAGAATTTGAAAGGCTCAGACATTCAACAATGTTTAGCACCAGCTTTGCATACACCAAAGACATTTATAAGATGTGACTAGTCAGAGAAGACGTGAATGTCATACCGTCTTAATGTCAAAGGTCACGTCTAATTTTCTCAACCCTGACGTGTTTTCAATGTTACTTCGGCTGAACCCATCGGAAAGAAATATCGCAAATGACATTTCTCTTTAATATCTCCATTGTTTTTTCAACTAGACAACAAAAGCATTAAATGGAGGGTAAATGCAGACTCAAAGTGTCTTGCTTCTCCAATGTTTCTCATAAGAAATGACCTCCTCACACTTGAAATCTCTTCCAAATCTTTGGGATCCCAACGATGTTCCATTCCATTATGATCTCAAGTGCTTTTTTTATTAAATTCTTCCAAATGATCTGATCTGAGTGCTTAATTTTACTGAAAGTGCAATTGTAGTGTACTTCAAATCTTTAAAGTATGCTTTTAACTCTTTAAAAGTATGCTAAAGTGTACTTCTTTTTCACAAGGTTAGCCTGAAAAAGCAACATCCTATAATATCTTAATCTGAGAAAATACTGAATCCATCGCTCACAGCCTTGTTGTTGTTGACGTCATATTACATACGGCCTCTACTCTGACTTGGGTCTATAGGAATAGCATGTAACTAAAAACTGTGCTTTTGTGACTAATGTGTGTGTGTAAGACACTGCATTAAATGTTTAATTTTTCAGTTTTAAACACTGTTAATTAGCCATGAATGGCAGAGCGAGTGCGCACTCATAGTCTCCCTACTGCTCATCTTCTGATTCATGGAGTTTCCTCTTTTCTCCTTCGCTTCAAGTTGCTTTGTAGTTTAATGATTATTCTTCCTTAAAGTCGAAAAAACAAATCACTCGTAGCTTTGTTCAATTGTACAGAAATTCTAAAATAATCTCACTGCGAACAGAGCTGTAAGGCTTTGTTTACCAAGGAAATTAATCAGAATTTGTTTATCAGGAAAAACTGTCCTAATGCCTTATTCTCTTTGAAATAATGAACTGTGAGGAGATGAAAACAAGTCATTTTCCTAATCCATTGCCTCTTTGCATTGCTCTATTACCCACGAGTGCATAAAGTTCTTATTTTTTTGTTTGTTTTTGTGTTTCGTCAGAAACTGCTTTGCAAGACCTTGTGTCAGTCTCTTTCTGCATGTGCCTCACCTCAGGGTTTCTCCTGCTGGTCTCGTGTTTGGAGTCTTACGGTCAGATATGAATGTTCAGTTTATATAGTATATATCACAGGAGAATCTGCATCCAATCCTTGTTTTTTTTTTCTTCTTTTTTTTCTCAGAACCAGCTTGTATCTCTGATTTTAGAGCCAAATGATGATAGTCAAGTCAAGTCACCTTTATTTATATAGCACTTTTACAGTGCAGATTGTGTCAAAACAGCTTTACAGTGATAACTGGCAAAAAATTTTGGCTGCACAGCAGCTCTAGAAGAAAATGGTGTCATTGTCCAGCTTGTAATTATTACAACTAACTATATACAATATTACTAACTATATACAACTAACTATTTTACTACATAATTTGTTTTACAATCAAACATAGCCACACTGTAAAAAAAACAAAAAACAAAAAAACAGATAATGTGCTGGCAGAAAATTACCAGGACACTATCCAGTAATTTTATGGACATTTCCATTAACCCTAAAACACAACGCAATGAAGTTCAAAATTCAAAATACAGGTAAAACACCTGTAAAAAATAAATACGGTCTTAGTCTTACTTTTGAGAGCGTGTTTTAACATTCAGCACAATTTAAAGGGGATCTATTATGCCCCTTTTTACAAGATGTAATAGAAGTCTCTGGTGTCCCCAGAATGTGTCTGTGAAGGTTCAGCTCAAAATACCCCACAGATCATTTATTATACCATGTTGTAAATGCCCATTTTTGAGCGGAAGGAAAATCATGCTATTTTTGTGCATGTATCTTTAAATGCAAATGAGCTGCTGCTCCCCACCCCGCTTTCCAGAAGAGGGCGGAGCCTGTACAGCTCGTGCCTCGGATACTCTGCCAAAAACGAAACATCTGTTTGGTTTTGATTATCATGTCACGTGACATTGCAGTTCTTTGTCATCATGAAAGTTAATTATTTGCATGTTTAAACAGTCTAAACTTCTGATATGTTTTCTGAGTGCGTCCTGTGAGTTTTAAACTGATTTCTCTTACACGTTTTATTGCACCTAAACTGTCAAATATACAAAAAGTTATGTCAAAAACATACAAAGTTCAAAATATCTTCTTTTTTGTTATGCAGATAAAGGTCAGTCATACAGGTTTGACAACATGATAGTGAGTAAATTATTTCAGAATTTTGAGGTGAACTACAGACCCGATTCCAAAAAAGTTGGGACACTGTACAAATTGTGAATAAAAAAGGAATGCAACAATTTACAAATCTCATAAACTTATATTTTATTCACAATAGAATATAGATAACATATCAAATGTTGAAAGTGAGACATTATGAAATGTCATGCCAAATATTGGATCATTTTGGATTTCATGAGAGCTACACATTTCAAAAAAGTTGGGACAGGTAGCAATAAGAGGCTGGAAAAGTTAAATGTACATATAAGGAACAGCTGGAGGACCAATTTGCAACTTATTAGGTCAATTGGCAACATGATTGGGTATAAAAAGAGCCTCTCAGAGTGGCAGTGTCTCTCAGAAGTCAAGATGGGCAGAGGATCACCAATTCCCCCAATGCTGCGGCGAAAAATAGTGGAGCAATATCAGAAAGGAGTTTCTCAGAGAAAAACTGCAAAGAGTTTGAAGTTATCATCATCTACAGTGCATAATATCATCCAAAGATTCAGAGAATCTGGAACAATCTCTGTGCGTAAGGGTCAAGGCCGGAAAACCATACTGGATGCCCGTGATCTTCGGGCCCTTAGACGGCACTGCATCACATACAGGAATGCTACTGTAATGGAAATCACAACATGGGCTCAGGAATACTTCCAGAAAACATTGTCGGTGAACACAATCCACCGTGCCATTCGCCGTTGCCGGCTAAAACTCTATAGGTCAAAAAAGAAGCCATATCTAAACATGATCCAGAAGCGCAGGCGTTTTCTCTGGGCCAAGGCTCATTTAAAATGGACTGTGGCAAAGTGGAAAACTGTTCTGTGGTCAGACGAATCAAAATTTGAAGTTCTTTTTGGAAAACTGGGACGCCATGTCATCCGGACTAAAGAGGACAAGGACAACCCAAGTTGTTATCAGCGCTCAGTTCAGAAGCCTGCATCTCTGATGGTATGGGGTTGCATGAGTGCTTGTGGCATGGGCAGCTTACACATCTGGAAAGGCACCATCAATGCTGAAAGGTATATCCAAGTTCTAGAACAACATACGCTCCCATCCAGACGTCGTCTCTTTCAGGGAAGACCTTGCATTTTCCAACATGACAATGCCAGACCACATACTGCATCAATTACAACATCATGGCTGCGTAGAAGAAGGATCCGGGTACTGAAATGGCCAGCCTGCAGTCCAGATCTTTCACCCATAGAAAACATTTGGCGCATCATAAAGAGGAAGATGCGACAAAGAAGACCTAAGACAGTTGAGCAACTAGAAGCCTTTATTAGACAAGAATGGGACAACATTCCTATTCCTAAACTTGAGCAACTTGTCTCCTCAGTCCCCAGACGTTTGCAGACTGTTATAAAAAGAAGAGGGGATGCCACACAGTGGTAAACATGGCCTTGTCCCAACTTTTTTGAGATGTGTTGATGCCATGAAATTTAAAATCAACTTATTTTTCCCTTAAAATGATACATTTTCTCAGTTTAAACATTTGATATGTCATCTATGTTGTATTCTGAATAAAATATTGAAATTTGAAACTTCCACATCATTGCATTCCTTTTTTATTCACAATTTGTACAGTGTCCCAACTTTTTTGGAATCGGGTTTGTATTTTATTCAAGGGTGCAAAAAACAAACAAACAAACAAACAAACATTGAAAACTAAAAAATGTAATTGTGTCATAGTAAATGTTTCACCACAGATGCTTCATGCATTTTTCTCCAAAGGTTTTTGCATGCACCAGCCGAGCAACTACCATTAAGATGACAAACACACTAAAAATTGTGAAATGTGCAGAATAGAGCCAGATTGCGCAGTGACTCTGGCACCAACATAGTTGGATCAGAGTTGCACAGTTCAGGTTAAGTCAGGAGTGATTTCCCAGTTGTATGGTAGAGCTGCTTTACTTTGGTTGCAATCTTGCCTCTCCAGTGTATGTCAGCCATGTTTACCATTGTCAAAAATAGCCATGCTCGTCGTTTTACATGAAGACGTGTTCTGTTAGTCAGCAGCGCTGCCAGGGCTTGTTCATGCACAAACAGGCACTCGTACAGGCTCAGGTCCTGATTCTGTCACACTGGATTGGCCGGTAAGGGCTCGGATGGCGAGTATGGTCAGGGGGCCTGTTGGGACGGGCTGCACGGGTCACGGGGGGCTTCAGGCATGACTGTGGGCTGCAACACCCAGCCAAGGTGGACTGATAGGTGACCTGAACAGACAGCAGGAGCGAGGTGAAAGAGCGGGACTGCGGAGTGGCACAGCGCATACATGTGACCTGTGGGCCTGTTGAGGAAAGGATGTGTCATATCGCATTACCTCTGCTTTAAGACTAAGACTCCTGCTGCAGGGATTCACTCTTCTGTCTGGTGGCTGTACATGTTTGTGCATGAACCAGGACACAGGCTTTTGTCATTTGAAAAAAAAAAAAAACAGGCTGGTGTACGAACCTGTGTGAGTCCATGTTTGTTTTAAATTCATGCTGCCATCGAGACAGACAAGGATACATAAATTAAACATACAGTATGCAAGGTAGGTGATGTTTTCGGTTGCATTACGTGCTCAGTGTTGACAATGAAACCGCAAAATGTATAATTACTTGGGAGTCAATCAAGATGTTTCAAGGGAATCGGGATTTTTCAATTCACCAACAACGATGTTGGATGATTTTGAAGTTGGAGGAGAAAATGAGTTTGTCGCCCTACTGCGGTACTTCCGCCTACGTCACGTGTGACTTTCCAACGTGATTACGTAATGCGTGACGCATCACAGAGCAGTGCAAGACACGCACGAGTGTTAAAAAGTCTATACATTTTTTTTTTTTTTTTTTTTTTTTTAGAAAATGACCAATTGTTTCTCTAGATAAGACCCTTATTCCTCGTCTGGGATCATGTAGAGCCCTTTGAAGCTGCACTGAAACTGACATTTAGACCTTCAACCCGTTGAACCCCAGTGAAGTCCACTATATGGAGAAAAATCCTGGAATGTTTTCCTCAAAAACCTTAATTTCTTTTCGACTGAAGAAGGACAAACATCTTGGATGACATAGGGGTGAGTAAATTATCAGGAAACTTGAATTCTGAAGTGAACTAATCCTTTAAAGTCTGCAGAAATTGGCCAAACCATTTCCATTAGAAGTGCATCTCTGCCCACAGAGGTTATAATAGAGGATATGGCGTCCACTCCACACATAATTGCCCCCAACACACATTGCCAGAACTTTGGGCACCATCTCGCCCGCGCTGCAGATAAACAGATGGAGTGATGAGTGATCAATCACACACGCTATGGATTTCTCTGGCAGCACAATTTGTGAAGGTAATGAATGTGTCAGTGCAGTCAGGTCAGTGTATGATGTTCTCAATCTCTGCCGCCAGGGTCACTGCCGGTGGTCTGACCAGCTGCTAGCCTGAGGGGGAAGTGATGCTTCGCTGCTTCCTGTGACAGTCGCAACTGCTCTTCTGGTGAGTGAGACGCCACACCGAAGCTGCAGGCAGCGTCTCCGTCTCTCTAGCACACGCGGTGTCCCTCCTGCGGGGCCCCTCCAGGCCCCCGAGTGCTCAGATGATGAAGGTCTGACACCAGCTCCCTCTTCCTTTCCCAGGGGGATGTAGGGAGATAAAAGGTGCTGTTTTTCTTGCTTTTCTTTTATGCATTTAACTTGAAGGAAGGCTACACATGTGTAGTCATAATAAGAAACTATTAGCAGGACAAGATGCTAAGGAAATAATAGTATATGTAATGAGAACAAGGCATTGAGCTAAACCCGTGCATGCTGATTTTTTTCCCCAGAAGTATATTTCCCATTCTAAAATGGCATGTTAAGATTTCCAAGAACTACAATTTTATGTAATTTTATGAAATCGACTCTGCTACAATTACCATTTCCATCATCCAATAATGACATTTTTTGAAAATCACTTAGTTTACTTTTAGCGTACTTTTATGGTTCATTATTCACTTTTACATGGTGTTTGAACATAAATGTGTCAGCAGTGTGTGTACACAACCACCCTATGTTAAAAATCCACCCACTCCTTTTTTTAATCCCTATAAATCATAAGCAGTGTCTCAGAACAAGCCATTTGCAGATTCTGTACAAAGTGAGGTCAGTTTGAACAGGCCCCGCCCACGACTGCTGACGGACTCCGCCATATTAGCATGAGTAAACATGAGCAAACATTCGGCCATCATCCACTACAACAGGCTTGTACCAATAGTGGATAAAAGCAAGATGACAACATCATTTATAACCATAATTAAACTGAACTATACCTGTTCTATCTCCATGCTGCATATATTCTCTGGCTCTGTAGGCATCATTTTCTGACTCCGGTTCGAACTGAACACCATTACTGACAGTTTCTGACATTTTCAGTGCGTGAGATTGTCCTGTTTTGTTGTTGTCGGTATAGTGGAGCATGAGCTCTTGAAGCTCCTCCCTCTTCTGGAAAGGGGGCTGGGAGCAGCAGCTCATTTGCATTTAAAGGGACACACACAAACCGTGCGTTTTTGCTCACCCCCAAAAATTGGCAATTTTAACATGTTATGAAAATTATCTGTGGGGTATTTTGAGCTGAAACTTCACATACACACTCTGGGTACACCAGTGACTTATTTTACATCTTGTGAAAAGGGGCATAATAGGTACCGTTTAAAGAGGCCATATTATGCCTTTTTACAAAGTCTTGATTAGAACAGGTTTTCATGCTTGAATGTTCAAAAACACATTCCCCATATTCTCCATTGTTGCAGCTCCTCTCTTCCCAGTCTGTCAGTAACGTTCTGTTTAGTTCCTGTAATATACACTAGCGTTCAGAAGTTTGAGGTCGGTAAGATGTGTTAATGTCTTTGAAAGAAGTCTCTTCTGCTCACCAAGGTGACATTTATTTAATAAAAAATGCAGTAAAAACAGTAATATTGTGAAATATTATTACAATATTTATATAATCAACAAATAATTGTTTACTATCATAATATATGTTAAAATGTAATTTATTCCTGTGACCAAAGCTGAATTTTCAGTCTGTTACATGATCCTTCATAATTATTTTTTATTATTTGTATTTATTTTATTATTTTTATTTATCAATTTATCCTTCTAATATGCTGTTTTGCTGCTCAGTTATTATTGTTGCTCAATTGCTAGTAATGGTTCTTATAATTATAAATGTGGAAAATGTTTTTGCTGCTTAATACTTTTGCTTAATATTATTTTTCTTTTTTCAGGATTCTTTGTTGAATAAAAAGTTCAATAAACAGAATTTTAAGATATTAGAAATCTTAATGCAGCCTTGGTTGAACATAAGAAGCTTCTTTCAAAAACATTTTTTAAATATCCCAAGCTTGTTTGCCTGAGTGTAACGTACAGAACAATGAACACAGACAACTTGTTGTCTTCAATAGGTATTATCTGGTCTATTTGTCCTGTCTTTACAGATTTGATGCCTTTTGTATAGTGTCCACTCAGTTTCACTGTGTTAGAGTGGCTGAAGCCTATAAAGTGGGCATTATAAGTGCTATTACTACTTTTTTTACGCAGGAGGCCGTATTTCACTGATGCACTAATAGGTCACTGGAGTGTCATTCGATGAATAGGAGTCTGGTCGAGAGAGGACGGTTGCTATGGAAATGGGCCAGGTAACACAGGTAAGGGCCGCTGCTGATTGCCTGAACTCAAGAGGCCCTGATGAGGGGAAAAGACCACTATACAATCACCAACAGCACACACATCACTTAAAGAGAGAGAGAGATTCGGTAGCGGTCAAGAAAACACAGAGCCTGTGATTTACAGATCATATGTGAAGCTGCAAAGAACATTTTCTGAGAGAATTGATTAGGTGATCTGTGAATAAATAGCTTGTAAGGTATTGTTTAAAATCATTTACAGAATAAAAACACAAGGCTGTTGAACTACTTATTGTATATCTGTCAATATTAATATATAACTTGTTTTTCTGTATTGAATATTATGGTTAACACTTTAAAATAAGGTTCATTAGTTAACATGAACTAATAATGAACTGCAGTTCTACAGCATTTATTAATCTTTGTTAATGTTAATTTCAGCATTTACTAATACATTATTAAAATCTTGTTAACATTAGTTAATGCACTGTGAACTAACATGAACAAATAATGAACAATTGTATTTTCATTAACTAACGTTAACAAAGATTAGTAAATACAGTAACAAATGTATTGCTCATGGTTAGTTCATGTTAGTTAATACATTAACTAATAATAAACCTTATTGTAAAGTGTTACCAACACATACATTGTATATGAATCAAATAAAAAAAAAATTGTTTTTAAGTAGGGATGCACGATATATCGGCCACCATATCGGTATCAGCCGATATACGTTCATATTTAATGTTATCGTTATCAGCCTGATAAGAAAATGTGGCCGATATATTAAAGCCGATAAATAATGGATTATTTCCTTCAGCTGAGACACTTCAGATGTGCACTGTTCACCATGATAGTTTTGAATTGCATGAAATATGATTGAAATCACTTCAAAAAGGAAAATTTTTGCAGCACAAGTCTGTCATATAGGCTACATAATATTATAATAAGAACATTATAATTGTGTGTTTAGGACATGGCTTTTAATGGTGAGACTTTTGTTTTTGTAATCAGATTCTCAAAAATTATATAAAAATTTGGATTTAGATTTATCGGCCAATATATTGTTTATCGGCTTTCAAATATAAAGAATTATCGGTTATATCGGTATCAGCCAAAATTTTCATATCGGTGCATCCCTAATTTTAAGATAGTAATAATTTTATTCAGCAAAGATGCATTAAATTGATCAAAAGTGACAGTAAATACATTTATAATGTTACAAAAGACTTATGTTTCCAATAAATGCTGTTCATTGGACTAGATTAATCAAAAAATCATTATCTTAAGGTGACGTAGTTACATTATTAATAATAATAATAATAATAATAATAATGCATTTTATTTAACGGCGCCTTTCATAACACCCAAGGTCACCTTACACATCATGGCATCACAACAACTTAAAACACACATGCATCATAGAAACAGTAGAATAAGTAGTAAATCATAAAAAAGCCTGGGTAAAAAGGTAGGTCTTAAGACGGGATTTAAAAGTATGCAGACTGTCACTATTACGGATATCGAGAGGGAGAGAGTTCCATAGACGAGTGGCCGCATGGCTAAAAGTTCTTGCTCCCATGGTAGTTAAGCGTATAAGAGTGAGAGATCTTAAAGTGCGTGAAGGGGTGTAAATATGAAGAAGATCCGTAAGATACGTAGGAGTGAGACTGTGAAGTGCTTTGAATGTCAGAAGCAGAATTTTGAAATCAATTCGATATTTCACTGGTAGCCAGTGAAGTCGCTGGAGAGTTGGTGAAATGTGCATAGTAGAAGAGGTTCTAGTAAGAACACGAGCCGCAGAGTTCTGAACCAATTGAAGTTTATAGAGAAGTCTGGAAGGAAGACCAATAAGAAAAGCGTTGCAATAATCAATACGTGAAATAACCAGTGCATGGATGAGAATTGCAGTATTGTTCATTGTGAGGGAAGGACGGAGACGATTAATATTACGCAGATGAAAGTATGCAGTACGTGCAATATTATTAATATGGGCTTCAAATGAAAGTGTGCTATCTAGAATAACACCCAAACTCTTAACCTGTGAAGAAGGATAAATGGGATGTTGATCGATATCCACAGAAAAACGGTCAGATTTTGTCAGAGCAGATCTTGTGCCTACAAGTAGGACCTCGGTTTTATTGCTATTAAGAAAGTTAGCTGAAAGCCAGTCTTTAATTTCTGCTAAACAATGGGACAAAGGCGGCAGAGGAAAAGAGTTTGGAGGGTTTGGAAGACAGGTAGAGCTGGGTGTCATCGGCGTAGCAGTGAAAGTGAATACCATATTTCCTGAAAATGTGACCAAGAGGGAGTAGATAGATAATGAATAGAAGCGGGCCCAAAACAGAACCCTGAGGAACACCAGTAGTAACTGTAGATGATCTCAATCGAAAATGTTTCAGTTGGACGAACTGAGTGCGACCAGAGAGATAAACCAGGACAGGGGGTGCCAGAGATCCCAATAGAAACTAACCTGTCAAGGAGTATCTTATGCGAGATGGTATCAAAGGCCGCACTCAAGTCGAGGAGGACAAGTATGGTTAATAAACCAGAGTCAGCTGCCAGCAACAAATCGTTAGTGATTTTGACAAGAGCAGTCTCTGTACTGTGGTGAGGACAGAAGCCAGACTGAAAAAGCTCAAACAGTTTATTAATGGAAAGATGATCATGGACCTGTGTTGCAACACATTTTTGGCAAATTAGAAATTGGACGGTAATTATCTAGGTTAGATGGATCAGCCCCTGGTTTCTTAAGGATGGGAGTAATAATAGCAGATTTGAAAGAGGAGGGTACAGAGCCAGAAACAAGTGAACAGTGGATAATTTTAGTAATGTAGATAAAGATGGTAAGCAGGCTTTGACTAAGTGAGTTGGTAAAGGGTCAAGCCAACAGGTAGTAGACTTAGATTCCTTAAAAGTAAAATTTTCCAGGAGCAGCGGCAGCTAGTAGCGCCAGCGTTCACCCCAGATTTCTTTATTTCGCTCAATGTTCGAAATGCCTTAGTGTTTGCGTTACGGTTTGTTGCGTGGTTATGTCACTGGCTATCAAGTGACTTATACGCAAAGCTGAATTAACTTGCAATGAAAGTGTAGGCTACAGTGCAACAAACAAACGTTTTTTGCGTGTTTAATATGCGAATAAGTGGCATTTACTAGCGCAAAGTGGCAGGTGTTGCTTGGGTGTGGCCACAGTCTGTGCAGAGACTGTACCCAACAGTACTGGGCGGCCAAAGGTTCAAGAGAACGTCCGATGTGCAGAAAAAGATCCACAAAGAGCCTTCCCTTTAACCTGGCTCTGAAAAACTTATGCCAAGCTTTCCTGTATTATCGGGGTCCTTCAGAGGAGCTGTGTGAGGTTCACCGGGAGAGGTTGAGTCTGTTCTGTCTGCATGATGAACAGCTCGAGTTTTTGGTTTGCAGAGAGTCACTCGAACACAAAACACACACGTGCCGTCCTGCTTGTGCTTACTCAAATAATACTGAGTAATATTAATTAATTACATGTACTTACTATAGAGCATGGATCGTGGAACCGGGGGGTAGGGTTGCCAACCGTTCCGTATAATACGGAATCGTCCCGTATTTAAGGCATCAATGAAGCATTCCGTATGAAAGGCATACGGAACGCTGTTTGTCCCGTATTCTCAGGCTTACGCTCTAAATTGAGATTTAATCATTCCTTTGAGACATATTTGCGAACGTAGCCGTTCACGGAAGGCTTTAAGACCAAGCAGACTCCTCTGCCGGCTGGTCGCTCCTGCTTCACAGAGAGCGGGTCTTGCGCTAACAGCAAATCCCTTTCTCTGTTCGCGTTTTGATTTCAGCAACATTCAGCCACGCAAGAAAACACGCAATCTCCCTGAGGGAAGACGTGATCAAAAAGGGAAGTCGTCTTTCACTATTGCTAATGTTGTTAAATAGAGAAAAAACATGTAGGCCTACTCTCATTTAAGTAGCGTAGGCTATTCTTGGACCTCACTGAAACACAAAATAATAAAGTCTCAAGCGCCAAAAGCAAGTTCTCTAAGTTCTCTTTGATTGAAAAATATGCATTTTCATTTATTCATACATGGTTGCAACAACATTTAGATCAAACTTTTAAATGCCATTGTTCAAAAAAAATGCTTTATTGGCTGAAATTTCGAAGATGTTCAGTTATTATGCTTTCAAATTTTATGGCATCTATGTAGGCCTATCTTCCTGACAATTTTTCTTTTTTTTTATGTTTATGGTTTCGAATAGAGGTTGGTTTAATATCTGTTGGTGTGGATAAAGAAAATGGGTAAAATTCAACAATTTGAACATTTAGCCACATTATATCTATGGAATTGAACCATATTATAGCGCCTTTAAAATGAAGATTACAAAAGAAAAGTTTATTAAGAATGAGAATATAGACAGATATTGAGATATCTTTAATACTTTTAGAATTACAGGCACACAAACTTTGGAAAAATACAATTTATGGCACTCAGACAGGAATGTTCAATTGTTGATAGAAAAAAATGATACACATTTCGTTTAAACATTATTTGTTCTTCAGAAAAATGTGCGACCATTGAAAATGTGTACCAATTTACTCATGGAGGCGCATTGAGATGCCTATCTCTGGAAATTAACCATATTGGGCCTTAAAAATTAAGAAAAGAAAAGTTTAAGAATTAGAAACTAAAAGGATATTAAGATATCTGTAATATGAGTTACAGAAATGCAAACTTTGGGCAAAAAACACAAGAAGAAATAAAATAATGACGTTGTTCTAAAGTCATTTTAGCCCCCCTGTAATCTGACTCCAAATCTCAGGTGAAAAATTGTAATTCTGACCCCTCTCCACAAAATATTGGATTACTCAGTAAATATACATCCTTTACATTTAATATTTTGGCTTTCTTCTTCATTTTATGTTTGTCTTTCTTCAGAAAAAGAAAAAAAAAGAAAGAAAATCAAAAATTTGAGCAGGGAAAGTTTCTAAAAATTGGTTGATTTTGACACAAAATTACCCAAATGTGTTTATGTCTGAGAACCTTTTATACATCTTTTATACACATATTTAACTGCAGATACTGAAATGACATACACTGTGTGGTACAGTACAAATATTTTGAGTGTCCCTTATTCTGTCCCTTATTTTCCTATAAAGAACCACGATTGTCCCTTATTTTCCTTTCCAGAAGTTGGCAACCCTACCGGGGGGGCCGCCGAGGCCTGGGCAACTTTTGAGGTCTGGTACAAATATGATATACAAAAATACATAGGCTACAGGTCCATATGCATGCATGATTAATCATTAAAATATTAATCTCGATTCAAACACACTCGCGATCTTATTCCTAAATGACAACAATTCCGCAGTCTATTAAACCAAAAAAAAAAAATCATAAATCATAAACTAGCGCTAAGACCCAGAACCTACCAAATTTACGGTCAGGAGCCGCAACTGGAAACTAATGTTACACTTGATAAAGATTGTATATTGATGAAATATAACTATATGATGAAATTCGTTCAAAAACTCTGAATGAAACAAGTCTTCATTCATTAATTTCAAAGGATTTTACATAATTCATTTAAATTAATAAATATTTTTAATAGACTCATAACATCTATTGACATTTATAAATCGACTCATAACATTAAAAGAACATTTTGTCAGAAGCTATTATTTTGTTTGGTTGTCTGTTTTGTTTTCAGAATCATGGGAGAACCGTGATCTCTATCTATCTCTAAAAAAAATACAGATTATCCAGTCATAAATTAAGCTTAAAAGAAAATATAATATATCTGGCATCCAATTTATAGTAGGTCACTATTAGCACTGATATTAAAGTAGTACAGTCTTACAGACTAGGGTGTAAAATGTACAATACAGACTAAGATGAAGTCTATATGTAGCCTACAATAACAATGATTTGAGGCAATTAAAATGCATTATAAT
This sequence comes from Mylopharyngodon piceus, assembly GCA_039654765.1. NCBI lineage: Eukaryota > Metazoa > Chordata > Actinopteri > Cypriniformes > Xenocyprididae > Mylopharyngodon > Mylopharyngodon piceus. The sequence goes on from CM077445.1 coordinate 406,613, forward strand.
GGAGGATTATGAAATTTTTTTTCTTATTTAAAACGTGCGCTTCTCATCCAATGTGCGAAGTTCTGCAAACCACGCCACTCTATCACCCTGAAGGACTTCCTGAAGACTGGAGCAATAATGTGAAAATTCAGCGTTGCCATCAAAGAGATAAATGAGATTTTAAATATCTTCATTTTTTACTTATTTTTGATCAAATAAATTCAATCTCAGTGAGCATAAGAAACATTTCTTATTTCTTCCTTATTTAACATCATACATTTTCTTCGTTATTTTATATCTGATTTAAAAAAAAAATCTAAAAAAATTTATTCTAAAGTTCTCAGTTAACATTTCAGTGAGTCAAAAACTACTTTAATTTAAACTTAATAAACAAAATTAAAAATGAATAAAATCCCAGATCCTGAACTGCTCTTCATGACACAACTGGCTAAGCCTTTAAAGAAACAAGGCTTATGGCCCTTACAGGCCTCTTCATGTCTCACTATTGATTTAATTATAGAGCCGATATCAGGCTTAACTTAATGAACCATTGCAGCAGAACAGAAGCAAACTCTCTCTTAAACCCTGAAACCAAAGGTGAGAGAAACGGAGAGCTAAAAATGATTCAGAGACCTCTCTGCTCCGACAGATCCCTGATCAGCAAGGAAAGCGATCCCATCGTCTCCACATGAGATGTCTCCAAATGCTCCAATCAAAGAAAAAGCAAACCCTTGTGCGGCCTAAAAATAGTCTGTCTTTATCCTGCTCTGATTTGTAATACGGATTTGTGAGCGTTCCTGTCGCCGCACGGCGTGCTCTGGCTGAACGTCTGCCAGAGACTTCAGAGAGGTGTGTGTCAGGAAGAGAAATCGTTGACGGAGGCGGCATCCGAGAAGTTGTGGTTCGTGAAGGGGTGTTTACCACGTTGAAAAAGATGCAGCTTTGGAAATGGAAATTGCCTGCCTAACCACCTGTGCAACGTTAGCTTGATGAATGTAGTGAATAATGCTTCAGCTCGCACGACAGGGAACCCTCCGGCACACGGGGTGACAAGCAGTCTGCGTCTCTTTCGACTCAATTTGAAGTTTGAAGTGGGAGGCGGAGCTTGACGCCCACTGACCTGTCACTCTCAGCTCTGCCATTAGAGGAGAACCATCTTTATCTGGAGGATTTAATATGGCAATCATGCATCAAACTGACAGACAAATTATTTTATCAACACAAATGTAAACACGCACGTGCATGCACATAACAGACCCTCTGCTTTTAAACAAAAAATGCCTTCATGCCTTCTTTTTAATCAACATTTCAATATGAGTAAGTTAAAAAAAGCAACATTTTGAGCAAAAAGCTGAAAAAAATCGCATTTTTGTCAGACTACATCTGGATCGGATTCACAGGGATGATCAAAACATAGATGGAGTAGATCAAGTCCATTAACACCCCCGAATCTTCACAGTCCTATAGCTCGCCCTGGGTCAACATTTCATTCAGTAACATTAGCCAGTTTTGATTTATATGCTGTTTAATGTTGATGATCGCATTATTTTACATATGCATCTGCTTACATATTCTATCAATTGTTTCTGCTTTTTCTTTGCCTGTGTTTTGATCCAGAGATTCTCTACTCTTTCAGAAGATGCGTAATAGCGTCCCATACCATATAACAGTGAAAACAAGGAAAGCCGGAAAATTTTGTTAATGGCAGAGAAAGAGTTACACACTGTATTCAGTCGATGCACATCAGGTCATTTCATGTTAGAACAGGGTATCCACCTTATTTTTAATGTCAGAGTGGCACAGTCATTTGTAAATTGAATGTGTTTGGCTTCTGGTGTCGTCCACTTCCACTTATTTTTAGCTGTACAAAAGAGTTCATTATGATGCTTGATACTGCAAACTGGTATTTCTTACCATATTTAGGCTGTTCACTTGGTAGGTTTGATTCGATTAAAATTGCTCTGTTTGTGTGGTTCATTTGAATACTTGTGATTGTGAATGTTGCCATCCGAACCCTGGTGCGCACCAAACAAGTGGACCGAGACCCACCTTTTCAGGGCATCTCAGTCCACTTCCAAACGAACTCTGGTGCGGTTCGACAGAAATATTAACACAACATGGACCAAAGACATCTAAACCAACCAAAAACAAGACATGATGTCACACAATGCAACCTTAAAAATGACATAATGCTCAAGCATATCTGGTATTTCTTGTCATAGTCGCTGATCTGAGGAATTCCTGCCGCTGTTTTGACTCCTTTACACATTTTATGAGCTCTTCACGAGTAAAAATACCATCATATGAACACACACAATGTGTGCATTTAGCCTAGCACACAGCACTGGTTTGGATGCTTGTATCTTTAGGTTCAGTGTTAAAAATGACAGTGTGAACAGCGAATCAGGACTGACGGTATCATTTTCTTCATTTTTCAACAAAGAGAAATGAACTACACCCTTATTGTAAACACACTGGTTTGTAACGCAAATAGTTTTAATGTTTACTGCACTTTGTTATTCTTCTAGTTATTACCTATAGTGGTTAATGAATCGGAAGTCTCGCACGTTCAGAGAAAATGGCTTACTTCCACGTTTAAAATCAGGTGGATAGGACCATTTTTGTCCCAGTCAGTATAATAGCGCTGGGTAGTAACTGATTACATGTAATCTGGATTATGTAACCAGACTCCAAAAATTAAGTACTTGTAATTAGATTATATTACATATTAAAATTCTGACATGACAACTCTCGGAGAGATTGGCATGGTAATGGATATGGCAATGAAATATATTTGGTCTTGGAGGAATAGATCTGCTATGCTGCTGCTGCTGCAGAGCAAGTACCAAGATTTGATACTGCCAATACATTCACAGACATGCTGCTGCTGCACGTATGAATAACCCCCCAACAAAGCAGGAGACACAAGAAATAGACAAGACAATATGCATGCGGCTGAGTTCGAAAAAACAAGCTGCTGCATTGTTAGACATGCTTATACACACATACGAATGAACATAGATGGGATGAAAATAGACAAAACACCCCCCGCACAAGCAGATCTACCACCAAGACATGTACTGCTTCTTATTTATTTATTTATTTTTCCCCATGGGACCACGTTTTACTATCTATGTGTGCCTGGGCTACTTTGCCGAATGGCTTAACTCTAGTGTACTATGTGTTCTCGTTACCAAGAGATATCACATTGCAAGCTGATAGAGATAAGAAAATCCAGCAACCATCTGAGCAAGTATCATAATTGAAGTCATTTGATAATCATTGACATAACCCTTGTACTCTTATTCAATAAGTGAAAAGCCATTGGGAGCGATAAATGAATGACTCTGACATTGCGCGCATCATAAATCAACCACACACATTTAGCATAGCTAATGAAAACATAAAAATAAATTAACACGTCATTAGAGTTATACCGCTAAATATGGTGAACCCCGTTGAAAGCATGATGCTGTATCACTTTACTGTTCTCATATCCATGCTAGACGGTGTATCATCATCATAGCGATTACTACAATAGACCGCTTGCTGCCGTATAAACACATATGTGAAAACACTACCTGTTATATGCTTAGTAATTCACTCGTGCAAACAGTAAGGATGATGCTTAGCTTAAAACTTGTTATGATTGCTCATTTAGGATTTCATAAGCAGACCACACAGTACGCAGAGAGATATGGAGTAAAAGAGCATTAGATGTTGATTTCAGAAAGCGCGCTGCAGACTGCTACAGCAAATACTGCCTCTTATTTGAATGTTGAGCATCAAGCTCATTGGCTGTTAATTCAATGAGATAACGATGTGATCGCGATGCGATTGCTAGCAGACTGAGTTAAGGACCTATCAGCCTGTGCCATCTAGAGTTTCATGCCAGAATTACTCATAATCAGACTACAGTTACTGTTTTATTGATTACATGATTACATATTATTCACACAAAGGTTGATAAGTTATTGATTATGCCTTCATAATTAGTATTTATCTTTTCAATTTTCTTTTCTAAAAAAAGCCAATAGCGTACAATATATATTAGATATTACTGCATATAAATTAACAAAGTCTTCCAGTTTTGTGGAAGGGTACACACAGACCGGCCACTAGAGAAAATGGAGCATTTGACCACTGGATAAACAGAAATCATTCCACTTTTAAGGAGTGTTTTCAACTTCACATTTTAATTATTATTTTAATTATCACTCATTACTGTCGTTTGAAGGCTTTTGGCATTCAAACACATCAAACTGCACAAATTCACTTCATTTTGTATATTTACATTTATTTAATTCATTTTGTCAGCCGAAACCATTTGATGTAATATATTCTCTATATCATTGTCACTGTTTCTGAACTCCCTGAAACGCCTCCATTGTAGTCTTGAGTTTTCTTCCGGGAACAAACACGTCACAGTATTCCTTATTTAAATAATTCCCGCCCAAGGCATATGCAGAATGAAGGGGCGGGGCCTGGTTAAGTTAGTTAGTAGTGTGTTAAACTGGTGGTTATGGTAAAGGGGAGGGCATTTCTCCAAACACACTTGAAGCGCTTGACCAATCACAACACACTGGTCCAGCCGACCAATCAGAGCACATTGCTCTTTTCAGAAGGAGGGGCTTCATAGAGACAGGAACTAAACAGAGCGTTACTGACAGACTGGGAAGAGAGGAGCTGCAACAATGGAGAATATGAGGAAAATAAGCAACATTCAAGCATGAAAACATGTTCTAGTAGAGCCCAAAAACAAAAACAAGACTTTGTAAAGAGGTCATAATATGGCCTCTTTTAAATCAAGGTTAAACAGATTTAGAAAACCCCAAATATAGCTATACAATTCATACATTTCTCTGAAAGCAAACAGTCACATTTAGGAAATGAGGTTTGCTCCTGAAAGCCATACGTTGCTCTAAACAGCCCTAATGCTGCTGTGTTTCTACACTGAGGCCAACTGATTCAATTAGGGGGCAGCAGAGATACATGCCAAGTTACACATTCAGTGATGAATATGTGCTTTCAGTGCATATGAATATTCATTTCAGCCCGCTGGGTATGCATTCACTCAGATATAAGCGCTAAGGCAATAAATGCCATTAAGAGGAGCCTCTGTTGTTTGGCTGTATTTACAAGAGTGAAAGTAGCTTGAGGATAAAGACTCCAGTCATTTATCATACTTTGTCAATGTAAATCAAGGTTTTGGGGCAGTGTCCAGTGGTGTTCCCACAGGAGGATGAATGCCAGCGGTCGAAACCTCGGGGTAGCAGTGCCGTTCACGTTGAATCCAGCCAACATAACACACTCGCAGACAACATGAATCAACATTCCAGCCCAGGCTCATGAAAAATATGTGCCTGTTATAAAATGTTTGCAAAAAAATCTAAGTGAAATGGCCAGCGAGTGGCGCTAAAAAGCACATTCAATTTTCTCCATAACACATAAACAAGATGATGCCAACATTTTATTATGTTGGTTCATGCATGTATATTGGCAGTTTGGAAATGAAATGTCAGATGAGTGGAGCTACAAACTTAATGCTCTATCACATTTGAAAATAAAGTCCCATACACTAAACCTAACCGATAGTGTTAACAAAAGCAAACGTGAGATAAAAACACATTTGCTGAAGCAACCATGCCATTTTAGCTGCTTCTACAAGTCTTTGAGCTCTTTTATTAAACCATGTTTCACAGGACTCGTACCCGAGCGCTCTCATGCAATGAATGGTAAAAGTGTTTTGAGGTCATAACATAGTACTGTGCAAGGAACCGCGTGAAATAAGTGTTCATTTCAGCTGGAAACTGCTGGGATTTGTATGTACAGTGGAGATCAACATTAGAGAACAATTTATAAACATTTCAATCTTCATCGCTCAAAATTTGAAGGAATATTAGCTGTGGGTATACCACTGTTCTACTAGCTTGCTTTACAAAATAAACAGGGCACTTGTTTATTTATTTTAAAAACAGTGATCAAAATTGGAGGACAATAACCATTGTAGCACGAAAGAAGATTACAACTACTTTTTTGAGGGTTATAGCTGTAGGACGTGTAGAGGCCCTGAATGACTTCAACACATCTGCGGCCGCTGGACATCACACTTCTCTTGTGCGATCTCAGTCCACTCATCTTCCAAGTCTCTTCCACAGCTTTGTCGGATTTTCCACAGATTTTTATTCGGGTTTATATCAGGACTCTGGGCTGGCCATTTCATTATTTCAAATGTTCTTAGCTTCAAGGAGTTGCTTTACCAGTTTTGCAGTGTGACGGGGTCATTGTCTTTCATGAAAATCGCGGGCTGATTGGGAGATGCTTACAGGGAAGGAACCGCATGTTGCCGAAGGATAAACATTTGCATTCACCCTGCCATGTAGCTGTATAAGAGGCCCAACTCCTGCAGCAGAAAACACCCCCTAAACCAGTGGCTCCCAAACTTTTTAGAGTATCAAACCCCCTGAGGTATTTAACATCCTTCTGCGTACTCAATCTGTTGCACACCTTTTCCATTAAGGGACAATATTTGCTCCCTTAAATTGATTTTCTAATGCATTTTTTTACCTTTATAAAATAAATAATGATTTAAATTACATTTTTTTTTAATAAAGAAATATGCAATGATGATAAAAATGAAGTGATACTTTTAAATATTAAACTAAAACTGCCAGTAGATGGCAGTATGTCACTGTCTTGATGAGTGAGTCATCGGGCCCTATGCACCCACCCGGCATAATGTGACGCTAGCCGCGACACAAGTGTTTGTTGCTAGTTTCAGCCCGACACAGTTATAATTTTCACGTCCAGCGCCATGTTGTTTAAATAGCAAATACATTTGTGCCCATCTGTTCGCCCATGGGCGTGCTGGTCTGAAAATGAGGTGTGTTCAGGCGCATTGTTGGCGTGTTGCTATTTTGAGGAACTGAAAACGGCTGCGCCATTGACTAACTGAAACCTGCTCTAAAGTCAATGGCACAGTATTTTTTTGTTATTTAAAGAGCGCGTTAGTAATATGCACCTATAGGCGGATGCACAACGCTTGTACACTCTGCTTATTACACACACAGGGACGCGCAGCAGCACACAAACATGCCAAATATTAAAAATAAAAGGATTCCTCTCTGGAGAAGCGTTCAGTTTTTCGACTTGCAAATTCCACCATCTAAATAGCAAATCCAACATGGTGCGAGCGCACCTGGCTTTTAAAGGGAATGGGAGATGAGACTCTGATTAGTTTATTGCTCGCTACTCCCAAAACACCCCCATGACTCATTAAGAGACTAGGTACAACTCCTTTTGGACCATGCGTCTGGTGCACCGACCATTTTTTCCTTCGTAAAACTAGCAAAAGTGGATTCGGACCTGCCCTAAGTGCACCTGCGCCATGCGCTTCAGACCATGCACTTAGATCGTTAAAATAGGGCCCATTGAGTCATTCATTCAGTAATGAAGCAAGTGGCTGTATTTATGAATGGGTCATTAAATCATTGACTCTCATGATTGGTTCAAAGCCACAGATTTGTTCACAAAACGCCGCTGTGTGTTGCAGTTCTGCTGTGGCAAAATAAATTGCAAAATAAAGCAAACAATACTGGCAATACTGTCTTTAAAATGTATATCACTTAATATTACCCCTTTGATAACTAGTGTCACGTTTGCAATCGTGTGGATACTTGGGAAAAATTGCATTCTTGCTCGTATAATATATTAAAAACTCACACAGGGTATGTTTCTGCATCAAAGAGAGTTTGAGTCTGCTTAATGTCTATTAATGCTTATAAATGATGAATTGACTAATGTTTAACTAATGATTCATAGCATGCAGTTATTATAAAGTGTTACCTATTTAAATCCTGTTGTGCATTCATCAGTAAACATTATTCTAAAGAAAATGGGGAAAAATATATAATATTCTCTTTTCTTCTGATGTAACCAAGGCCACACAGGCAGAGAAAAGTTTGGTCAAATATTAAAATATTAGCCATTTAAATTTTTACATGCATGGTTCTTGCCTGTACAAAACTAGCCATGACGATGCTATGGTATTGTATATAGCTGCTAGGAAGTTTCCAATGAGTTGTTCTGGGTGGTTGCTAACTTGCCCAAGTAAATCTCAACATGTAAAATCAAGTTCTACCACACATACTTTTTACTTACACTAAAACATACTGACGTATTGACAACATCTCACGGAGTGGATAGGGAAAAGATTTCCAGTGATTAACAAATTAAATTTTACTCTGTACCACCGGAGAGGACTGTGAATGATACACATCGTCATTGGGACTACTTTCGAACTGTTACACGTTAACCATATTACAGAGATAGTAGAAGTAATAATAAAATTACAAATAAACAGTGTTGGTAAAAGTAATGCATTACAACATTGTGTTAATCCCTAAAATGTAACTAACTGTGTTACTTAGTAACTTTTTATATAAAGTAATGCGTTACATTTCTTTTTAAAAAAAATGAAACAAATTTGATGTTTATCTAAAGTAATTTTTCCTTATTAGTATGGTTGAATTGGATCACCGAAAGGTCAGCAGCAAAGACATTGGTTAATAAAAAGAGATTAAATAGATAAAGTATATTTGTGTAAATTAACATTTAATTATTGCAGGTTTGCGTAATATTCTGAGTTTGAGCTTCACTGTTTTTATTCATTTTGAGGAATACTGAAAGTGTTTTTGTGCAAGTGAGATGAGTAAATGTCTACTCATATTTAGTCTAGAACTACAATAACCATCATGTTCACACAGCGCACAACACCTCTGCACTTTTTCTCTCAACATGGGGACAGAAGAGCTGTCAGTCAATAAATGGGAAAACAAAGTAACTCAGTTTCTTGCAAATTTAAAAGTAATGTGTTACTTTTTTATAAGTTACTTTAAAAAGTAACCTACGTAACTCTCTTTACTTGTAATGTTTTAAACAAAATAATAAATGAGGTTGATGGAAGTGAAGAGGGAGAGAGAGGGGATATGTCATCGGAAAGGACCACAATTCATCTTGTAACTCTAGCCATGGTTAGTAAACGTCTCATTTTTTTTTCTAAATATATTTTTTTAAAATTCATATGGCAATCAAAACAAAAAGAAACTGTCACGTGAAGAATAATTTCTTTAATATCCAGTAGATTTGATTGTTGGCCTCTGAAGGATTAATTAGCTTGTGATGGACATTAATTTTCAGGCTGGCAGCATTTTAACTACAAATAAAGGAAGGTAAGCACCGGGGGCCTGTTGAGTGTGTTTAATATACTTTCCCAGCAGTGTGCTTTAGGTGTCAGTCGGGGAGGGACGGGTCAACCAGCAAATCAACCTGTTTGACCTGCAATTTGCACCAGAGGAGATCGGCAGCAATAAAAGCTAGCAAAGTCACATTTCTCTGACGCTCGCTCTTTATTAGTCAGCCTTTATTGCTAGGGAGAGCCGGCTTTGTTAAGGAGGTTTTCTGTTTCTCATTGTGAACCAGCCTCCTGTGGGGATCAGTAAACCTGCCACCCTCCTCTGTCTGTTAAAAGAGACGGATGTAAAGAGCGGGGAGCTCACATCACCAGGCACAGGGACTACAATGAGAAAGACAAACTTGAAAGTGCTGATATACTTCAGTAACCTCTAACTAGCTCTGGTCTGTCAGTCAAATCCAACAGACATAATTACAGACAGATGCTGAGGTGCCACAGAGGCCTGTTTTATAATTAATCAATAGCTGACGTGCATTTGAATTCGGTCTGTTCTTTATGGGGTTTAAATTAGTATATGTTCACTGTATAAAACTGGAGAGAATGGGTAAACCCATGTGGAAAAGAAAGTGTGAGTAATTGTATTGGATGTGCACTTTGTAGTGTACTTCAAATCATAGAAGTATATTTAAAAAAACTGTTCTTGCAGATAATATAATATTAATCAAACAAAAAGGCCACTTAAGTGTACTTGAAGAGTACACTTTTTTTAAGTGCACTTTGTAATATCACAACACTTATTTTGGTGTTGACTAACATACTAAGGCACTAGATTATGATTTTAACTGCAGTGTTATTTTATATTACATTTAAAGTTAATATATTTTAAATGTACTAAATTGAAACTTCATCATTACATATGTATATGAAAATATATTTGACATATAAGGTTGTGTAGTAACGCAATAAAGTTTTACTTTCACCTTTTTAACTTTAGTTAATGTGTAATGTTGCTGTTAGATCATAAACAACATCTGCAAAGTTATGTTACGCCGGACTGCTTCACAAATGAGGGTCAATTCAACGCTGGATTTGCACAAAAGATTAACATGACGGCACATGCTAGTCGATGAGATGAATCAACTTCACAGCAACTACATAAATTTATCCACTAACCGTTCAGAAACGTCCAGTTTCATTCTAAAAGTTGTAACTTCTTCCTGAGTCTCTCCATCAGTGTCGACTCCGGTTTGAACAATGTAAGGCTGAACACCGTTACTGACAATCCTCATTTTGGCTGCGTGAGATTGTCCAGCTTTGTTGTTGTTGAGCAACCGAAGCGTGAGCTGTTAAAGCTCCGCCCTCTTCTGGAAAGGGGGCCGTGAGCAGCAGCTCATTTGCATTTAAAGGACACACACAAAAACGCTGTGTTTTTGCTCACACCCAAATAGGGGCAAATTTGACAAGCTATAATAAATGATCTGTGGGGTATTTTGAGCTGAAACTTCACAGACACATTCTGGAGACACCAGAGACTTATATTACATCTTGTGAAAAGGGGTATTATAGGCCCCCTTTAAAGGTATATTTTAGTTTACCATAAATACTTGTCAGTACATTCAGCAGTACACTTTAACCATATTGTGACACTTCCACAAATCAGAAAAAGAGAAAACATTTTCAATTAATGTTTTGATGATTATTTATTTGTTTATATTTTTGGTTATGGTTATTTATGTAAACTATTTGTATGTAAACCATTTTATTTGGGGGCAGGGGATTGGTTACATTGAATTGGGATGTGTTATGGGAGAAAGGACTCTTATTGTAAAAGGCCTCTGGGTAAGGAAGTCAAGGGGCGGCCATTTTGAGGGAAGTTGTAGCTCATGGGGTGGCATGCTTGAGAGACAGGCCAACAAAGGTGCTGGGAAATGGCAGGCTCTCACCTGTGCGAGTGCAATGGACTAAGTTTTTATCTGGCACACTGACTGAAGGATTGCCTGATGGTTTTTGAGGCCTGTTACCAGTGGATTATCACGTTTTCTCCTTCTGGGATAATTTTTTCCTCTTCAGTGGCATTGCCTTAGGAATCCAGAAATCCCTGAGAAGTTACTGTGGGCGAGACTGTTGTTTTTTTTTGTTTTTTTTCCTTTTTTGCTGGGATTATCGTGTTTTTTGGACTGCTTTTTTATTTTGGACTCTGATTGCTGGTATTTGGTTCTATGGGACTTTATAGGTCTCATTCAAGGCACCCTTTGATTCATGGACTCAATTCATTCTTTGAGTTATGAGGGTTGTATGTGGTTTGAATGATGTTCGTTAATACATGCATGGATCAATGAGAGTCTTATGCTTTGTTCATGCTTTATTAAATTGAGAACGTTAAGGCGTACAAACCAATGCTAACCTAAAAGAACCCCGTGGTAACAATGAGACTTAGAGAAAGAAAAGTTCAATTTGTTACAATATCTCAAAGACAATAGAAGTAATTATGAAATGTACTTTAAGTTCCAATGAAGCAAGTTAAATAAGCACTCTAAAGTTCAACTAACTGCATTTAACACATTTAATTGTAAATAACATATAATTAAGGGCCCGAAAATTCAGTTCTCTACATTTAGTTCTTGTGATGCATCATGATTTTGTAATTGGGCCACAATTAAAAGCTAGGGAGATATAAATGCATATACTGATAAAATGTTAGGATAAAACAATAGATAAAATATATACTGATAAAATAGCTTGAATGTACGGTAAGCTCTGGATAAAATGTTTTAAATAAAATAATAAGTAAGGTTGATGAAAAGCCATCATTGGTTTTTGCTCTGTATGTTTGGATTTAATTGCCGTGCCTGTTTGGGTTCCAGCTGGGAATGCCGTGGATCACGACTGTTCAATATCAATGATTACCCATACTGAAATCCATGCGGCCATTAGCCGCCTGCCCTGAGCACTGATGAGCCTGAGTCTGCAACACAGACTGTTCTCAGCTCCGAGTTCTGTTGTGTCATATCTCTAGAAATGTGTGTTGCATAAAAGCTAAACATTAATGAAATCATAACAATGCAAAATTAAAATTAGGGCTGTCAAGCGATTAAAATTTTTCAATCTAATTAATTACACCATGTGGCGATTAATTCATTAATCACAAATTAATCACAAATTTAAATTTGGCTCAGAAATTACCCCTAAAAGATCATTTAAAGTCATTATTGTGTTAAATGAGAATTCATCAAATATACATAACAAAAATTAGCTTTAGAATTTTTTTTTTTATAATTACATAAACTTTTAGGCTTCAACGGATATGAAGGTGAGTAAATGATGACAGAAATTTCATTTTTGGGCGAACTATACCTTTAATGGCTTTCTTATTAATATGGAAATATGATTTTTTTTTTTTTTTTAATGAAATTATACTCTAAATAAGAAACTAAAACTGCCAGAAGGTGGCGGTAAATGTCTTAATGAGTAAGTCATTGAGTCATTTATTTGATTTATTTAAACGGCTGATTCATTCAGGAATTAAGTAAATGGCTCTCTTTATGAATGGGCCATTGAATCATTGGTCCACCCGATTTTAATATTTTTGTTGGCAAAATTGAGCAAAAACTGTCTAAAATATAACACACTATTAACTTCTTACTTACTGAACTGTTGTATAAAATCAGTATCTCATTAACTCAAAGGGCCTGTTTACACCTGGTCACTTTATGTGTTTTCCTGATCGGATATCTATCTGATTTATCAAAACGATTCCATTTACACTTGGTCACATAAATGTGTCTCCGCAAAACGGATATAAATCCGGTCCTCAATTCCCGCGCTATATGCAGATTTAATGTATGAGTTCACATCACCGAATGCAACAAATATGAGCTGCATTTTATTGATAATCAGCTCATTTCAAAATCAAAGACTGCAATAAGAGAGAGTGCAGCAACAGCACTGGTAAGACCATTCAGTCTCATTACTTTTAATAAAGATGAGCATCTGCGACTTACTTTCAGTTTCATTTGCAGCAGTTTGTGCGTTGTCTTGCTGAAGAGATACTCAGCTGCGGCGATGCGTGCATATATAACATGTTATTTAGTCTATAACACGCTCTCAAATGTTTATTTTTTTAGCATTTTTGGGAGGAGTTAAATTTACATATGTGGTTTCAACAACCAGATGCTGTCCTCAGTATATGTTCTGTATATAACTTGACAGCCAGGTAAACTCTTCCATAACATCAAGACTCTGAAGAGAGTTCACTCCTTGTCCACAGGTTTATTGACGTTGCAATGGAAAGGTGAAACTGAAACATACATGAGCATAATCAGCACTATGTACAGATTTCAACTCAAATCATATGAATTAAATCCTTACGTTTTTACTGTTACATTATTTTAGTGTTTTTTTTATTGTTTATGTATTTTAATAGACATTTCTGAATGTAATATATGGCATCATATTTTACCTGTAGTCAATCACTTATTTATATGTAATATGAACTTTCAAAGTCCAGGAACAGTACAACCATCAGCATATAATATTACTCTAGCACAATAGTAGTGTAGATAGTAAATAACAGACTTCTAACAGTAAAATTCACCAAATGTAACAACGCACCAAATAATTATGTGCAATCATAGATGTTGATAAAAACAATCAATACATACCCACGATGCTACAAAGGGCATAAGATGTATGCAGATGTCACAGGATTAGCTCAGACACAATAAACATATTGCTCTCTGTGCCATGCTTGACTACTTCCTGATTAATGGTCACATGACATGACTCCTTACTGAAACCCAGGATTCTTAAAGGGACCATGGCCAAATAAAACAAAGGATCACTTAAAGAATAGAAACAAGACTAACATATTATGTGATAACGGAACAAGATGCATTTAGACATGTTCAGTTTTGTCTGGAATGTGTTCCAGACCACCTCCTGAAGTGGTTTGAGTGATCGGATTTAAATCCGTCTCAAATGCATTTCGGAGGGCATTTACACCTGGTCTTTTCGCGGATAGCTATCCGATCAGAGAAAATGTATTTAGTGACCAGTAGGGCTGGGTATTGACACAATTTTCACGATTCGATTAGATTTCTGTTCACATGCTTGCGATTCGATATCGATTATTTTGGATGTAGTATATCAGTTACAGTACATTACAAATTTTCTAGAGGAAAAAAAAAAATCTCTCAACTAATGCTGTAAACTACACATGGGAGTCAGTTGGTACTACTTTACTATAATATTGAAGGTAAAAAAGAACTTATTTATATACAAACACTTAAATTACATTCAATTATGTTTTTTTTATATATATATAATAAATAAAGTTTAGAATTACATAATCATATTTCTACTCCAATTCGTTTTTTTGAAATATAAACATTTAAATCGTGGCTGTCATAACTGATTTATTCAAACATGCATTAAATATTGAATATGTAAAGGTGCATAGCTATATTTATCAGAATGCTGCTCTCTAGAGTTCATTTTTCTAGCTGACTGAGTTTATGGTCACTGAATGTTTTTCTGAGGTAAATGTGATGTTACGTGACATTGTTTACAAGCTGTTTTACTGACATCTTTCCGAGGTTGAAACACTGATTGAGCTATTACAAGAGACATGATACGGATTTCGGTAAGTTGTACTGTATATTTCAACATACCTTCAGATGTTTATTCATGTATATTTCGCGCTGTAACTGGTATTAAAGCGGAGGAGAGGATGTTCACATGCGCGCCGTGCTGCCGCTTCTCTTTAACTGAGGCGCTAAAGCGATCTGTCACGTCACATTAAACAGCGCCAAAACGGTATTTATTTTTTGAATCTCATAATAAGATGGACATCATTTGAAATCTGAGACTTTGCTTCATATTAAAAGTAACAAAGCACAAAGATTATTGCGATTTATTGGATGGGAGGCGCTACATGTTCTGTTCATTCATCAACTGAAAACAGACTAATCGATTCTTGGGATTTAAGAATCGATTAAAATCGAGAAATCTATATTTTTTACCCAGCCCTAGTGACCAGGTGTAAACAGGCCCAAAAACTCATTTTTGCACTGATATCTTGAATTGTAGAGTCATTCTAACTGCATATAGGCTCCATCACACAGTGAGTTGTTGCCCTGCTTCATGTTCGTCACCAATCAATTGTATGAAATGTAAGATGACCTGTAGGTCTGGGGCATTAAATGTGTTAATAATTTTAACATGTTATTTCCCCCCCATAACTAATTAATTAAAGCCCTATTTAAAATACAAGCAATCCATGTAAAACACTTAAAAAAAGATTTGTTTACCTGCATCTCATGTGATCATTAACCAACATCAAAGAACCGTGAATGTGAAGATATGTTGTTAAATATTAACTTAAGATCTTAAAAATCTTTAGAGAATCCATGGACTAGACCATTGGCCCTATATGTTTTTTCAAAGAAAAATAAAAACCATGGGATCAATAGGGTTAAATCTATGCAAAGGTCTCGGCCTGCAGGTCAAACGACTGCTCTTTATTTGTTCCGAAGGTCTTGATGGGCCTGGCGAAGCGGGATACCACAAATCAAACAATCTGCTTGATTGTATCCTTACAGGGAATTGATTTCCAACTCGCACGTCACAGCCCTCCGCTGATTAAACCTTAAAATCCTCCCTCCTCTCAGAAAGGAAGGTGACAGTGAAATCAGTCTTGGGAATGAAGCACATCTTGCATTCGACTTGCTTTCTACAGATGAAACAGAATTCTTAGCCTGAAATGTAAACTTTTGCTTTTTGCTAAAGTAATGTGGCATGACACTACAGAATGTCAAATATCTCTGTCCAACCTCTCAGAATCTTGGAGCATGACTGTGAAATGCTGCTGAGTAATTGTAAATGCACTCAGTTTGAGTTTGAGTTAATTAACCATCAGTTGTGCAGTCTGAACATGAAGAATTATGATTTGAGCTATCAGGGAGCTAATTTTGGCACATTTCGGAAATGTTTTCTCAAAGTTTTGAACAAACGCTCCTCCATTAACATTAATAGAACATTTATTCAAAGTTATCTGGTCTTTAACTCTTTCCCTGCCAGCGTTTTATAAAAAAAAAAAAAGTTGCCCGCCACCGCCAGCAATTTTTGATCATTTTCACAAAAAAATGACCCCCAGAATATTTTGTTTTATGAATAGTTAAGTAAGCAGTAAGGTATGAGAGGCTGTGCTGTATCGTGAATAAGTCACGGCTGAAGGGCGTTGTTAGGCATGATGCGAAGCGGAGTAACCCCTTCAGCCGTGACTTATTCACGATACAGCACTAGCCTCGAGTACCTTATTGCTTTTATAAAACGGTTACCACACAATACAGATATTAAAGCCAAAAATATGTATCAATGCAACTTTCATGAAGTAAACTTTCACCAAAAGCCTTCCTTCAGCCCAAAAAAAACAGTCCCTGACCGTGAACAGCATCAGAAGTTACATTATTACGCCATTAGATGGCGGCAAAGACTGTCTTTATGAGTGTGTCAGTCAGTAGCGAAGACTTTTACATTGAAAAGACTGAATTGTTGTGAACACGGAACAAGACACAACTGACAAATGCTTTGACTAGCGCTGTCAGCAAAGCCATTGAAAGGCAAGCCTGCAACCTTTAGCCAAAAAAGCGTAACGGCTAATGCTAACGCTCCGCCTCTGGCGGTACGCAGGGAAGGAGACCAGAGGCCGTTTTTTGAATGGATGTCAATGGATGAGAGGCTTCACTATGCTGATTAAACAGCTTTTGTGGGGAAATAGCTAATCATTTAATTAATCTTCAGCATGTTTTACATTAAACAATACTTTTGTTGGGAACTATATGAAGATTTTAGCTTGATAAAAATGTATTTTTTAAGAGAAGGCAGGTAGGGAATGTTGCGACAGGTAGGACTCATTTACGGCATTACCAACAGCAAATGTGCCGCATTACTGTTTAACAGATAGAACAATAGATGTTGTGTCAAAACCACTGGAAGGCAAGCCTGCAACCTTTAGCCAAAAAAGCGTAACGGCTAATGCTAAGGCTCCGGCTGTGGCGGTACGCAGGGAAGGAGTTTTGAACGGCGGGCACTGATGTCACTGCCATTACACAATAGGCTGAGTGGTGCTGCACGTGATTAAGTTAGCCGTCACGCTTTCTTCAATGGTAAAAGATACAGACCCTCTCATCTCCCTATAATATACAATCTCTGCTGTCAGTCACGGGAAAACCCCTTAACTGTTAAAAGGACAAGATAATACATCGGACATTTAAACAGATTTTTTTATTATGAACATAGGACTGACCTGAAGGAAAATGCTAAATCTGAATGCAGGTAATAAACTCAGTCACTCGATCTCTTTCTAACAATACTCTTCTACATAATACAGTAAGCTTCAATGAACAATATCAATTGAGAACAAACAGTTTACGTTGCTAAGAGTGGTTGCTAAAGGTGTTGTGTAGTGATACACAGAACCGTTGGGTGAAGCGATCATAGCCGTGTTTTATCGTGAATAAAACACAGCTACTGACCAATTAGAATCAAGGACAGGAACTAACCGTTTTATAAACATGCAATATATCAAAAGAAAGAACAGAGCCTCTGCTTTTAAACAACAACAGCAAAAAAAAAAAAAAAAGAAAAAATTCTAGCTTAATGCAATCTTTTTTTTTTTTTATCAGCACTTGAATGTCAGTAAGTTAGTTTAATAAAAAAGCAACATTTTAAACAAAAAGACTACAAAGTGGTTTTATCACTTGTTTCTGCTTCTTCTTTTCCTGTGTTTTAATCCAGAGATTCTGTACTCTTTTAGAAGATGTGTAACAGCGCCCCCTATTGTATAACAGAGAAACCAGGGAAAGCTGGAAATGGCGGAGAAAGATTTTAATAATGTTCTTTTACTGTATTTAATTAATTAAATATAGCCTTGATGAACAGAAGAGAACAAACCTTTGACCTGTACTGTATGAGAAAAAAGCTCAGATTGACTTTGGCAATTTTGAACTTCATTTGAGATGTTATTTAGATCTCTAGAGACTCTTTTCGTAGGCGAGAATTTGAAGTCACAATTTGCTCTCAATTTAATCACACTGTTGTCTAGGAGGAACAATTGATTCATTAATGAGATCTCGTTTGTGATTTATCTTGCCAACTATTCTTTCGAGTAATTAATCTACATTCCAATTACAAAAAAAGTACATCAACAAAAATTATTTGTGGCTTTGTGTGTCCAATTCCATTGGCAACGACTCAAATATCTGTTTTCCATTTATGCATCAAGAAATATAGATCAAACAGCAGTAGATGTGAGAGAAAACAAGGCTTTTCATCCGCTCTCCAGGATTGCTGGTGGGTTTCTCCCGCTGAGGTTCAGGCGGATTTGGGAAGTCAGTAGAGTCTAACTAATCAGGGGCTGCTTGGGGGAGCATTGAGACAGACATGTGGAGGGGAAATGTGACACCTGGAAATTACACAATGTAATGGAATCAGCCAAGTGGTAAATGTAGCTTTTAAACAGGTTTTGTGTTCTCCATTAACTGCACAGACAATGATTGGTTCTGACAGTGCAGAAAGTGCTGGTCAGCATGTTCGCTAACTCCTATCGCTCGCCCGAACTTCTCTGAGTTAGTGGGCTGCTGGGGCCCAGAGACAATTCGCCTGGAGTAATGTGAGGAAAAAATGTGAAGAAAGGAATCAGGTATGGTTAGATCAGACACCTAATCGAAAATTTGCCCCATTATAGTCAAATCTCCTAATTTTGTATAGTGCAGAATTTTGTTTAGAAAATTGATTTCCTTTAATTTATTGTTTTTAGTTGCTACTTTAAAAAATAATGGGTTAAAAACAACCCAAGTTGGGTTAAATATGGACAAACCCAGTGATTAGGTTGTTTTGACCCAACGGGTTGGGTAGTTTTATTTAACTCAACTATTGTTTAAAAATGACTATATGTCTGGCTTAAAATGAACCCAAAATAGGTTGGAAATTAAAAATCAGACACATAATTACTAGAGGCAACAATAATAATCAAAAGGTGAACATTTATTATTATAAAACGGTTAGTTTCTGTCCTTGATCCTGATTGGTCAATAGCTGTGTTTTATTCACGATATAACACGGCTATGACCGCTTCACCCAACGGTTCTGTGTATCACTACACAACACCCTTAGCAACCACTCTTACCAACATAAACTGTTTGTTCTCAATTGATATTGTTCATTGAAGCTTACTGTATTATGTAGAAGAGTATTGTGAGAAAGAGTTCGAGTGAGCGAGTTTATTACCTGCATTCAGATTTAACATTTTCCTTCAGGTCAGTCCTATGTTCATAATAAAAAATCTGTTTAAATGTCCGATGTATTATCTTGTCCTTTTAACAGTTAAGGGGTTTTCCCGTGACTGACAGCGCTAGTCAAAGCATTTGTCAGTTGCGTCTTGTTCCGTGTTCACAATTCAGTCTTTTCAATGTAAAAGTCTTCGCTACTGACTGACACACTCATAAAGTGTTTTTGCCGCCATCTAATGGCGTAATAATGTAACTTCTGTGGCTATTCGTGGTCAGGGACTATTTTTTCCAGTGGAAGGAAGGCTTTAGTGAAAGTTTACTTCATGAAAGTTGCATTGATACATATTAAGGCTTTAATATTTGTATTGTGTGGTAACCGTTTTATAAAAGCAATAAGGTACTCGAGGCTGTGCTGTATCGTGAATAAGTCACGGCTTCACGCCGTGCCTAACAACGCCCTTCAGCCATGACTTATTCACGATACAGCACCTCCTCGAGTACCTTATTGCTTACATAAGCAATTTAATAAATGTTTATTTATTTATTATTTATTAAACTTATTAATAAATGTTAATTTATTAAAAATATTAATAAATGCTTTATTTCCAACCTATTTTGGGTTCATTTTAAGTGAGCAATACAGTAATTTTTAAACAATAGTTGGGTTAAATAAAACTATTAACCCAACTGCTGGGTTTGTCTATATTTAACCCAACTTGGGTTATTTTTAACCCAACATGTTTTAGAGTGTAGAAATAGAGAAATATGAACATGAGGTGGTTTTTCAGGATATTCGAAAAGGAATATCTTGCAAAACTGCAATGGAAACAGTTTATCGCATTTACAGGTCACCTGGCGTACGTAAAAGTTGATCATTCTTTAAAGATGGCGTCGTATGTTTGGACAGAAGATGAGACAGGGCTCTTTATTAAACTTATAAAAGACAAAAGAGTTACGGGAATACTGGATTCTAAACAACAAAGACATGTTACAATTTATCAAGATCTTGAAGCAGACAAGAGGGAAAAACACCCAGAAACACCTTGTGGCCGCTCCCAAGTATACGGGGCTTTCCTTGCCGTTAATGCTTGGATAACATGCCTACTTCTCCTGTCATTTCACAATAGTTTTTTGTTGACATTTTGAAAATGACACAAGTTTTGCGCAAACCTGTAATGGAAACCCGGCCTCTGGTGTTTTTCGCAAAAAACTCCCATATACCAGCTGCATTTCAGCTTAAAATTGCAATGAATTGTATGTACATGAAGGTTTTCAAAAATGTAGGTAGAGTCATGCTTTTCCAGAGTTTTGGGGTGAATTATAATACTGTATGAACACAGAAGTTTTGACTTTAGTTACTCATCACATATGTACAGTATGTAAAGTTGATTCAACTTCTAAAATGACAGTGGCCTCTGGCAGTTAACTGTGGCACTGCATTAGAGACCAAATACATGTCCAGGCAAATAGCAGCCTTTATAACCCAACACCTCTGTTATGCTTTGAATATACACTGCAGGTTGATTTAATTTTCTTGGCATCGTGAAAACATGTGCTGCGGGAGGGAACCCTGGTTACTGGAGCCAATTCTGTGACAAGGATGAAGTGAGCTAAGGCCTTTCAAAGAGACATGCACAATCTCCAATGCAAATGAGCGAGGAAGCCAGTTGCAGTGGTTTGTGCATTTCAAATGAATAAATGACAAACGCTTCTATTCTCACAGTCGGTGAATGCACACGTTCACTCTCTCAACTTTTCTGCTTCTACTATATTCGTTTCCCACATCAATAATCAGAGAAGTTTCTTTTAAAAACCTCCTGATTTAAAGCATTTATTGTGTGTGTGATCCTCAATTGCATTAGCTCAATAATCCAAAGCATAAGAAGTTAAATCAGCCCAAGGGATGCTAATGTTAAAATTGTCATGATGGCAATTAGCTGCATTGCCTGCGGTACATTTGTAACTTGCTATTAACATAATGGACTAAAACTTTCATGGCATTGCAAAGCCCTACAAATCAGCATCGAGTCTCAAAGCACTATCTAACTGAGCATGAAATTCAGACTGACAGTCAACGAGCACCTTTGCTGTTTTTAGCATCTAGGTCATCTCTTTAGCATTGGCACTATGCATCGCTCTGTGTGGTTGCCCAGTCATCTGAAGGGCAAGATCAAATAAGTTCTTTGAGCGCTACTGAACCCTAACTGCATTGTCACGTGGATATTTAATGAAGCTTCAGTACATGGTGGCGCTCTCTTGTGAGGAAACATTACTCTAGCAACTTCTATCCTGATGCCACTGTAATGTCACTCTGATGCTGGATTCAATGCGTTTCGGAGGATTCCATTACCCTCTTTACCTCATATCCTTCCAAACCCATATTATTTTCTTTTTACTATTGAACACAAAAGAAGCTTCTGGTCACTTAGAGCATCGTTTTCCTTAGGAGATGCCTTATACATAGAGTATCTGATGTACATCAAGTTCCTCTTAAGAAACTTTTTCACTATCTCCATGTGGCATTTCGATAAATGTTATGAGGATATATATATGTCTCACTTCTACAGTCCAGTGATGAAATATGTGTGTCCTGGAAATGGGAAGCCTCAGGTGCCGCTTCACTCGCTTTCTCCTCGTGGAAAGGTGAAGTAGGCTTTTTCTTCTTCTTGCTCATCTTTCCGTGCTTTCTTGAAAAAGCATAATATTGAACTTTGTGCATCCACCATTGTCAACGCATGTTAATGAACTCTCACGCCCAATGAAAACTAATCACACTAAGAACACTGATTGTGACCAAAAATACCTTTTTGTTTTTTTTGTTTTTTATCAGGCCTACAAAAAATGACATATGCAAGAGTGAATTCTGTTTACTGCTTACTGCTTCATACACTAAAGGAGGCTGTACTGTACCAACAACCTCAGGAGGGACTAAATGCCGCTAGGTGGAACAAACTATAATTTGCACAACTGTCTTTTCAAAATAAATGAAAAGAATCCTAGCATTGGGGATTTGTTGCTTTTTCCTTTTGTACTGACCTCATATCGAACCGTGACCCCAAAACCGAGGTATGTACCGAACCGTGACTTCTGTGTACAATTACACCCCTAGTATGTGGATGACATCCGGATACAGGTTGCATGTTAATGGAAGAAAAACAAAGTGTTTTTTGAGGGATAATCAATGTAAATATTTATTTAACAATTATAGAGGTATTTCAGATATAATTAAGACATTCTCATGAATTGTATCAAAAGAATAATATTTTAGTGGAAAAATATATGAAATATTCACTTTTCATTCTAAGTTTTGATGAAAAGTCACATTCGATTTGGCGGTAGCATATAGTCTAGCTGCAGAAGTTCCAAAGCTTAA
Organism: Mylopharyngodon piceus; assembly: GCA_039654765.1. Taxonomy (NCBI): domain Eukaryota; kingdom Metazoa; phylum Chordata; class Actinopteri; order Cypriniformes; family Xenocyprididae; genus Mylopharyngodon; species Mylopharyngodon piceus. The sequence continues at coordinate 429,447 of CM077445.1, forward strand.
ATTAGACTTGATCAGAACTTCACGCAGCTCCTGTACTACTATCCGATGGAAATGAATGACTTCTGGTCTGTAGTTTGTCGTTTGTCGGAGATTGTGTAAAGGCTGCTTTACAACAGATATCTACAAAAAGGAATGCAACGTTGGCATGTAAACATCCAATACAATCTCATGGCAATTTGTAATTATTTTATGTTTTGGTAAAATTGGTTTGTTTGTTTGTTTGCTTACAATCTGCTTATGTGACCATTGATGCTTATGTTTAGAGGTGGACCTCAATTTTTTCATTCAAAAGTTTGGATACGAAATCACCACCTCATAAAATAGTTAGGTTTGAAACGGCTCCATTTAAAGATAAAGTTGTACAGTATTTAGTTGTCATGGCACAGCAACGGCTGATTTGAAGGTTTGATTCTCACTCATCCATCAAATTTAAAATATTAGGGTACAACAGGGCTAAAGGCACACCAGGTTAAAAGGCGCATTTGACTTTATTCTCTTTTAAACCACTAGATGGCACAAATTCAGCTCAGCACTTTTCTTAACAACCGCTTTTGATGATGCATGTGGAAATATGGCTGATCCTTGAAGCGATCGCGGACAGCAACGCAAAGTTGATTCTGCGCTAATTTGTTTTAACATTTAATGTTTTTTAAAATGTTGTAAATTTATGTAGCAAATGAGAATCAATAAAATTATTGTCTATATTTTGAGACAAAGTACTTGTTAATGACTTTCAGTTTTGTTCAAGTTAAAGAATTAGTCCACTTTCAAATAAAAATTTCCTGATAATTTACTCACCCCCATGTCATCCAAGATGTCCATATCCTTCTTTCTTCAGTCGAAAAGAAATTAAGGTTTTTGATGAAAACATTCCAGGATTATTCTCCTTTTAGTGGACTTCAATTGGCCCCAAATTGTTGAAGGTCAAAATTACAGTTTCAGTGCAGCTTCAAAGGGCTTTAAACGATACCAGACGAGGAATAACGGTCTTATCTAGCGAAACGATCGGTCATTTTCTAAAAAAAAAAAAAAAAAAAAATTATATACATTTTAACCATAGACACTCGTCTTGAACTAGCTCTCTTCTTCTTCTCTATTACAATTCCAGCAGTGTAGACGCTGCCCTCCACAGGTCAAAGTTTGAACTAAATTGTCATAGACAATATGCTAGTGCAAGTATATAACAATTAATTCAAACTTTGACCTGTGGAGGGCAGTAATACACTTAGCAGCGTCTACCCTGCCGGAATTCTAATAGAGAAGAAGAAGAAGAGAGCTAGTTCAAGACGAGCATCTATGGTTAAAACGTATATAATTTTTTTTTTTTTTTTTAGAAAATGACCGATCGTTTCGCTAGATAAGACCCTTAGGTCCGTGTAACGCTTCACAATTCAGTTTTCAGACCAAACAATGCAAATGCAAAAATGAAAAATTTAAACCAGGTGTTAATTTTTCTTGTTTTTCGGTGACATCATCAATGGATATTTGCCAATTTTTCCCCTTTTTTCAATTTTACTTTTGCTAAATTATGACTTTGGAAACAATCGTTTGAATAAATGAAATCTAACCGATTTTCTATTTTTCCATTTTTTTGTCTTGTAATTTGCGCCGTGGGCTGTACCATTAGCACAGGGGTGTGGCCGCGGACTACTATCATTTCATTGATTTAACTGCTTTATTTACACTGCATGCACGTTGAGGAGTAGTTTAAAACACTGAACACAGAAGATGACCTTTTTCACCCAAAGTGCTATCATTTTTATTATTAATATAATAACTGTGCTAAATATATAAGGTAGACTGGCCATCGCGAGCAGCCGGGAAAAAGAAATCCCGGTGGCCTGGCTGATTTGCCACATTGCCCAGCTTGTTTGTATTTACCTACTTATTCGTTATTACTTTTTATTAATATAGCCTACTCTTGGTCAGGGGGATGCATCCCAGTTCATTTTCATTGGGATAGACAGCAGACAAGGGCAGCTCGCGAGCAGCAGCGCTTGCCAAGATCCTTAACGTCAATATAGAATGAAAGATAAAAAGACTACCAAGCGAAAATATATATATAAAAGAAAAAATCATTAAAAAAAATTGTGCTCTTGACTTGCAGCACTATAGATATATCAGTTTTGCCTCATCTCCTGCGAACCGCCTCTACTGTAATGAACAATTAATAACTGTACTAGGGCATTTTAAGCGAACGAGAAGCGTGTGAAGTGCGGAAGCTCAAGCACCCAGCCAGCACAGCTATGTGGGGCCCAGATGGGTGTCACCTGGGCTGTCTAACTGGGGCCCAGCCGGTTTTGTCTGCAGTTTCCATGTAGGCCACACATGGGTTAGCCCAGATGAAATGAACACTGCTCAGTGTGCACACTACAGGCTGTTAAATGTAACACAGAAACATCCTGGAGTTAATGAGATAATTAGTTGATAACGAGCAGAATCACTGAAGGACAGAGGAACAACAAGAACTACGACTTCAGCCACAGCCTTAGATGGAATCAACAGAAGATAAAAGACATTAAATCTCTCAAGATATGATTAAACAACTCCACAAACAGCATTACCAGCTTCACCTATTACTAACAAAGATTGACTTTATTTCTGACATCTACAAAAGTTGTTATTGAGAATTACCAGAGGTTTAGATGTTGATGATTTGATGAAAATACTAGTTTGGTTTGATGTCACCATTATCGAGGTCAGTGCTTGCTTTAGTTGGGCAGTTTTACTCTTGAATTTTTTAGTGTTAGTTTTTCTCTGGCTGTTATAGCTGTATGTTATGAGAAGAAAGGCAAGAGACAATGTGATCAACTGCTGTCTAATGACTGAGCTTTATATGAACAAAATGTTATTAACTTTGTGCTGGATCTCTTCTTTAAACATCCTGCAAGATTTACTCACAACAATACAAAATCTGAAAAACACATTATACACTAAACACTTTAAACCTCCTGGGAGATATACTCGCACAGAGACATCAAGAATCAGCATATGAATCTCAACAATGGTGACATGTTTCATGCCGCAATGCATTCTGGGAGCTGTGGATGAGTTTCGTATGAGGCACCCAGAATGCATTGCGGCATGAAGCATGTCACCATTGTTGAGATTCATACGTTGATTCTTGATGTCTGTGTGTGAGTATATCTCCCAGGAGGTTTAAAGTGTTTAGTGTATAATGTGTTTTTCAGATTTTGTGTTTAAAACTTTTATTGTTGTAATTCTAGAAGAGATCCAGCACAAACATTTTGTTCATATAAAGCTCAGTCATGCAGTGAGGTTTAAGCACCTACCTGATGATTATATTCTTATCATCAAGCAGCTGATCACATTGTCTCTTGTCTTTCTTGTCATAACATACAGCTATAACAGCCAGAGAAAATCTATCACTAAAAAAAATCAAGAGTAAAACTGCACAACTAAAGCAAACACTGACCTCGATAATGGTGACATCAAACCAAACTATTATTTTCAACAAATCATCAACATCTAAACCTCATGTAATTCTCAATAACAACTTTTGTAGATGTCAGAAATAAAGTCAATCTTTGTTGGTAATAAGTGAAGCTGGTAATGCTGTTTGTGGAGTTCTTTAATCATATCTTGAGAGATTTAATGTCTTTTATCTTCAGTTGATTTCATCTAAGGCTGTGACTGAAGTCGTAGTTCTTGTTGTTCCTCTGTCCTTCAGTGATTCTGCTCGTTATCACCTAATTATCTCATTAACTCCAGCATGTCGACTGAAGAAAGAAGGACATGGACATCTTGGATGACATGGGGGTGAGTAAATTATCAGGAAATTTGAAAGTGGACTAATCCTTTAAATAAAGCAACAGTTTTTCAATACTGTACAAGTATGGTATTTGGGGTAAAAAGCACTGTTAGGGCTAAAGGCACAATAATTAACATGATAATAACCAGCTGGCTAACTTTTTCATTTGTTGACATGACATGATTAGGTTCAGATGGTAAATCAAATATAATGTTGGGAGTCCACCTTAGAGATAATCATATCAGGGTGATTTCATTTAAATCATTAAATGATGACTTTAAGGCCTATTGTGCACATTATTAAGAATTGCTAAATAGAAAGTGCTTGGCAGGTTATCAAAACACACCAGGAACGGATTCTCCAAATGTGCAACAGATGGAATCAGGGCGGTGATGAACAAGAACAGTCTGTCCATCAATGGGCCCTTCCTACTGTGAGAATGTGTGTTCAGCGGTGAAATACCACTGATAGAGGCACTGGAGAATATTTGACTACTTGTGTTTATATGTGCTACTTCTGTGTTTTGTCTTTTTCGGAAATATGTGGAAGTTATATACAAAAGTATTTATTTTTATCTCATCCGAGATGGTCATTGTTTTTAAAGCAACAAAATCTGGGACACCTGCATTAATTATTAATCAGGCCTTTATTTTCTCCTTCATGTGATTGATTATATTCTTTTTGAAGTGTCTAAGCTGGATGAGGTTGAATTATTAATAGATGAGAGCATAATGCCTAATCACAGACAGATATTTGGATATTTTTGTCAATTGCTTGACTTCCAAAATCATGCACGAACAAACTAAAACGCTGTTATAACATTAAAAGAGTGTTTGGGGATCAGGGAGGGCCAGAGAAATTCAACCAAAAAAGATTCAGTGGGACATAAATATCAGTTTAACCTCGTCTGAGCTTTTGTTCTGTTTACACTTTCTTTGAATGGCTGTGTAACTACCACTGACAACCAGCTGAGACTGTTTACTTCAGCAAAAAGCCTTTAACCTGAGAAATGACAGGCTCCATTGTCTATTGTCATTTATCTTTTAGTTGAAGCGAGCCCAGTAGCCGCGGCCGCAGTCGTGCCCTCGCCAGAGCTGTTGTACCCATGAGAAGGGCATCCGAATCCCAGCTGTTAGAAGGGCAGTGACCCTGGATGCGATCCCATGCGCTGTTGCTGTCTGCCTGGCATTTGAGAGGACAACAACACAACAAAAAGAGCTAATTAACATATTTTCATATTTTACAAGGTTCTGTATGGCAAACAAACACAAACGATGGAAACATTGTAGATTTTGAGGTGATATAATCCATGAAACTGATCATTATTAATAGTAAAAACCAAAATATAGAGACAACTATAAGTAATCCACTGGTAGGTTGACTTCCCCAAACGTAATTTCAGTTAATTTCTGAAGAACCAATATAAGGATTTGACCTATAAGTATGCCTTGTTATGGACATCAAATCTTTGAAAGATATTCAAACTTTGTTGCAATTAATAGCAAGTACACTAGATATGCAGGAGAAAAACTGTATATTCTGTTCTGTTTTTTTTTCCCACACTGATCTATTGTTGTGATTTAATCACTGATCTGACCATCCTCGCTCCAACAGGGGCATAAAAACAAAACAAGCAGTGATTGATCGCTTTACATGTCAGTCAGACAAATCTTCCTGTCTAAGTGGGCGGTTCTTGGCCAGATAAGTTGTGGACCAGAGCTTATTTCATTTAGTCGGTGGTCTATGTGAGACTAGCACTCCCGTTCATCTCAATAAGAGTTATTCTGCTGCCACGGGACTCCCCAGAAGTACACATTTTGAAATCTGCCATCTTTGCTTCTGGGCATTTTTTTTTTTTTTTTAGCCAATCACCTCTCTTGCTCTTTAATTCAAACTATTAACAAAAACTTTAATAGTATCTTAATGATACTAAAATAACTTTGCTTTACTTTAGCCAACTTTGCTTGACTTACCAATAAAGTTTATTTTGCAGCAGGGCCGTAACCACCACAGACACTGAGAAACGTAAGTAACCGGAGTCGACACTGATGGAGAGACTCAGGAAGAAGTTACAACTTTTAGAATGAAACTGGACGTTTCTGAATGGTTAGTGGATAAATTTATGTAGTTGCTGTGGAGTTGAGTCAACTCATCGACTAGCATGTGCCGTCATGTTAATCTTTTGTGCAAATCCAGGGTTGGATTGACCCTTGTTTGAAAAGCAGTCTGGAGTAAAATGACTTGCACAAATATAACACTTTACCGACTTTCTTTGGCATGTTTCCTTTATAACTGAAATTCAAGACAGCAGGCTAATTCAACGATCCATAAATACATGTAACATCATTCATAAATGTGTAATGGAAATTAATTTAAGAACGTGATATATACATATTTGTGTAAACATTTTAAATTTATTTAGGTAAGATGCATTTGTGTGAGTATTTGGGGAAACATTTATGCTTTTACTTGTGTATTTAGGGCCCGAGCACCGATGGTGTGAGGACCCTATTGGAATTGCTCCGTTTATTATTATTCTTCTCCAAAGTGAATCGCTTTTTGGAGGGCCTAAACATGCTCGAAAACTCATGAAACTTTGCACACGTGTCAGAAGTGGTGAAAATTTACGTCTGTTATGGGTTGCAGAATTAGACGTGGCAAAATGGCTCGATAGCGCCACCTAACGAAGTGCCCCTCGCGCTACATTTCACGTAGATTTTGAAATTCGGTACACACATTTAACAGCCCAATACCTACAAAAAAGTCTCTTGGAGCAAAATCTGAAACCGAACAGGAAGTCAGATATTTTGAATTAACGTCAAACCACTTCTAACCATTTCCAGACGTTGTACTTTAACGAACTCCTTCTAGAGCTTTAATCAGATCAACGTCATATTTGGTCAGTCGAATCTAAAGGCCTTTGCGACGTTAAATTGCGAAGATCTTGACTTTTCGCTGAAGGGTGTCTTTGTGGCGGCCTGACAAAGTTTGATGTTTCGCCATGAAATATGAAGTTGTTGTAACTCAGACATACAATGTCCAATCTGCCCCAAACTGCACATGTTTTATTAGAGTCCGGGCCTGAAGACATCTACATGGCAATATTCAGTTATAGTCATAGCGCCACCTGTGGGCAACAGGACATGACATGTTTTACACTGTGATCAACTCCTCATACAGATTTAACCAGATCAACATCATATGTTGTCAGTCTAATCTTAAGACCTTAGCGATGATAAATATCAAAGATCTAGAGTTTTCGTTGGAGGGTGTGTCCGTGGCGGCCTGACAAAGTCTGATGTTTCGCCATGAAACAGGAAGTTGTTGTAACTCAGGCATACAGTGTCCGATCTGCCCCAAACTTCACATGTGTGATAAGAGTCCTGGCCTAAAGACATCTATATGACAATATTCAGTTAGTCATAGCGCCACCTGCTGGCAACAGGAAATGACATGCTTTACACTGTAATTCACTACCAGAAACACATTTCAATATGCCACAAAGTACCAAACATGCTAGAAACACATTAAATCATGCAACACTTGGCTAAGTGCTAATGTGTGCGATTAACGCCACGAAACAGGAAGTTGTTTTAACTCAGGCATACAATGTCCGATCTGCTCCAAACTTCACACGTTTGATAATATTTCTGGCCTGAACACATCTATATCGCAATATTCCATTACGGTCAAAGCACCACCTGTTGGCAGCAGGAAGTGTGGCACTTTGAAATGACTTGGCCATAATTCTCCTGTATTTACTCGCTTACATGCATGTCACCCACTATTCACTGTTTTCCTAAGGCCAACGGGTGGCAGTTAGCCCAGGTGCGAGGGCCCTTTCATCGCTGCTTGCAGCTTTAATTATTAATTGTGTTTTGAATTCATGAATCGGCTTTTGTAAATGTGAATTATGCTGTGCATTTATGAATTATCTTTTGTAAATGTATTATTGTTGAGGCTGATCTGGCTCGATAGCAAACTACTCAAATTTTAAATCGAAAATATGCAATCATTTACATGGTTCATGTAATTCATAAATGAATGTAGCGACTCTCCTGTCAAATGCTGCAGACAGGAAATAAATATTATATATATTACAATTTCAAGAGCTCTTCGAAAACCCTTTGCTTTGAGCCTCCCCACCAGTCAACACAGTAACATTTGCTCATCCAATGGCATGAGTTGTGGGTGGGGCTATCTGTTTCTACAACCAATAGAAAATGAGGTGAGTGTTCAGAAAATCAATCTGAAAACAGTTGTTATTTTTGCAATTCCATTTAGTGACACTAGAGGCACAGAAATCACACATTTAAAGAAACTTGCAAATTAACTACAATTTCAGATAACATTTCTAAATAGTCTGCCACATGCCTGTATCTCATTCGCCTTTGAGAAACATAATTATCCTTTCTTCAATGGATTCCACTCTGCGGTTTCTTTTCTTTTTTCTTTTTTTTTGTCAGATATACCACAGTTTATTTCAGTGTGTGCATTTCTCTTCTATTTCAGAGGTCGGCTGAGAAAAGAACAGGTGTGCGAGTGTGTCTCTCCTCAGAACTGGTGACGGTTTATGTATCTTCCTCTCAGATGACTATGTGACTGGAAATTCTATTAAAGCAAACATTTAACCAGATTCAATCTTTAATGAGACCGTCTCTAATTTTATCACATTTCCTTTCTAAAGCATCGCTCCGACTCGCCCACGCTCGCCGAAGAGCGTCTCAGCGCCGGCCTTCCTTATCAGCAGAGACAGATGGGATTGTTGATAGTTGACAGACATGCTGATAGTTGATCTCATTTTTTTTTTAATCCAAAATCACTGAAAATGCACTGGGAATCCATACTGACTGAATCTTCAAAGCGACTAAAAGGCCAGTTACACAAGCAGGCATTTTTAAGATAACATTGAGTCTTTGGCTACACATAAGGCACGAGACATTTACAAATGTAGCTTAATGTCTTCAATTAGTAGAAATATCTGTACATTAGCACATTGCATATATTGCCATTTTTATTTCAGCTACATTGAGAAGACAGACCTTTGAAGCCAGGTAGGTGTGTTATATAATGCATCAAGTGGTGTGGGAGGATTTCATCTATTGTTTTCAGAGTGCTCAAATAATGCTCATTATTTCTCACAGACTATGAGTGCTCATGGTGTTGACACTGAATTGCACTGCTTTTGATTAGAGTTTGTCTGTTAATATGGTAAAATCACTGTCCATAATTTTGATATGATATACAATAATTACCTTTTCTGAAGAGTGTGAGTGGTTGCTAGGGAGTTGCTAGGGTGTTCTTTGCAAATGGGGTTTCAAGTGCATTGCTTTGACTGTTTTAGGAGGTTTCTAGGTGATTGCTTACCGGCCCAAGTGAAAAGGGTCCACTCCAAAGTATGATATTCTGGCCTCTAAATATAACCAAGATTCTTCAATGTACAAACCCGATTCCAAAAAAGTTGGGACACTGTACAAATTGTGAATAAAAACGGAATGCAATGATGTGGAAGTTTCAAATTTCAATATTTTATTCAGAATACAACATAGATGACATATCAAATGTTTAAACTGAGAAAATGTATCATTTTAAGGGAAAAATAAGTTGATTTTAAATTTCATGGCATCAACACATCTCAAAAAAGTTGGGACAAGGCCATGTTTACCACTGTGTGGCATCCCCTCTTCTTTTTATAACAGTCTGCAAACGTCTGGGGACTGAGGAGACAAGTTGCTCAAGTTTAGGAATAGGAATGTTGTCCCATTCTTGTCTAATACAGGCTTCTAGTTGCTCAACTGTCTTAGGTCTTCTTTGTCGCATCTTCCTCTTTATGATGCGCCAAATGTTTTCTATGGGTGAAAGATCTGGACTGCAGGCTGGCCATTTCAGTACCCGGATCCTTCTTCTACGCAGCCATTATGTTGTAATTGATGCAATATGTGGTCTGGCATTGTCATGTTGGAAAATGCAAGGTCTTCCCTGAAAGAGACGACGTCTGGATGGGAGCATATGTTGTTCTAGAACTTGGATATACCTTTCAGCATTGATGGTGCCTTTCCAGATATGTAAGCTGCCCATGCCACACGCACTCTACAACCCCATACCATCAGAGATGCAGGCTTCTGAACTGAGCGCTGATAACAACTTGGGTTGTCCTTGTCCTCTTTAGTCCGGATGACATGGCGTCCCAGTTTTCCAAAAAGAACTTCAAATTTTGATTCGTCTGACCACAGAACAGTTTTCCACTTTGCCACAGTCCATTTTAAATGAGCCTTGGCCCAGAGAAAACGCCTGCGCTTCTGGATCATGTTTAGATATGGCTTCTTTTTTGACCTATAGAGTTTTAGCCGGCAACGGCGAATGGCACGGTGGATTGTGTTTACCGACAATGTTTTCTGGAAGTATTCCTGAGCCCATGTTGTGATTTCCATTACAGTAGCATTCCTGTATGTGATGCAGTGCCGTCTAAGGGCCCGAAGATCACGGGCATCCAGTATGGTTTTCCGGCCTTGACCCTTACGCACAGAGATTGTTCCAGATTCTCTGAATCTTTGGATGATATTATGCACTGTAGATGATGATAACTTCAAATTCTTTGCAATTTTTCTCTGAGAAACTCCTTTCTGATATTGCTCCACTATTTTTCGCCGCAGCATTGGGGGAATTGGTGATCCTCTGCCCATCTTGACTTCTGAGAGACACTGCCACTCTGAGAGGCTCTTTTTATACCCAATCATGTTGCCAATTGACCTAATAAGTTGCAAATTGGTCCTCCAGCTGTTCCTTATATGTACATTTAACTTTTCCGGCCTCTTATTGCTACCTGTCCCAACTTTTTTGGAATGTGTAGCTCTCATGAAATCCAAAATGAGCCAATATTTGGCATGACATTTCAAAATGTCTCACTTTCAACATTTGATATGTTATCTATATTCTATTGTGAATAAAATATAAGTTTATGAGATTTGTAAATTATTGCATTCCTTTTTTTATTCACAATTTGTACAGTGTCCCAACTTTTTTGGAATCGGGTTTGTAAGTCTATGAGATTTGTATTCTGTGTTTTATCATCCATAGAGCATAGATCATACCTCTGACTGCTTAAAAGAAGTGCACCTCTCCTCAACATGCTAGCATTCAAATCTGTAGCACAAATGGTGCAAATTACACCAAAGTTGAATACTTAGTTTAGAGGTTTAAATCCCAGAATCTGAACATAGTGATGCATACTTTAGCAAACACCACTAATAAGTGTAAATAAGCTGTTATGTTCATGACTTGAGGCAATGTGTTCTCACTGGGTCAGATGTCATTCAGTAAATGGTTTCTATCCAAACCAACAGCAGTACACTAATTACAGGGACAGAAGTTTCTTTGGAGAGACCTGTGGTTAAACACCCTCTTCAAGGTCAAAATAGTTATTAATCAGGAGGAGTGTTTCAGTAACTCTCATGGGCTCCAGCCTCGAACCTTTGACCCCCACATTAACAGATCAGCTGCCCTTATCTCACTCGCCTAATCAAATGTTGATACCTGCAAAACGGAAACATTTTTCCTTTGTGTTTTTCGTGTACAGACAACAAAGACGTCTATGAATCTACGGAAACGATTAAAAATACTGTATTCTGCTGCCAAGCCAGTAGTTGGCAATGTCACTTTGTAAAGAAAAACTATGCGCCTACAGACTGAACATGTAATACACAGACGATAACGCTATCATTTTCAAAAACTTGCACTTTGAAACCCGTTTTCAAAAGTTTGTGTTTTCAGGCCCCCAAAACACTGTGTAAATGAACGGCCATTTAGTTGAGAACAGTGTCATGTAAACGGGCCCTCAAGGATTGGAGATGTCCAACATACACAACCAGACAGAAGTCTGTCATTTCACCGGTAGATCGAGTTAAGACATTTTGGTTATTAATTACTAGGTATAAAAACGTAAAAAAAAAAAAAAAAAAAAGTTCTTGCACAGATGAATTGTTCACAATAAACATGCATTTAGAAAATGAATTAATAGGGTGAATTTTCATGTCATGCCGACTTTAAAATATGTCAAGTTCCTAAAAAAGTGCACTTTGTATTCAGATTGGTTTCATATAATTATGAAAAAAATTATAATGAAAAGTTGACTCATTAAGCAAGGTTTTCTCTTGAATGCATGTGCATTAATCTTAATCATTACTTTCATTTTTTTTCCCTATATATATATATATATATTTTATTACAAATATCACAAATTGAACTTGAACTGGCCTTGCCTTGTCATAAAAAGGTCAGATTATCTAATATAACGTTTTTTAACCTTAATACAGTTGTGTCTGTATGAACGTTCATGTTATCAAGTAGTCCGACCTCATACAGGACAAAATTGAGTGCTTTAACAAGCTTTAATTTTTTTTTTTTCAAGCTAAATTATTTCCTGTGGCAATCAACATTGTGCCACAAACAGTGTATAGAGCTTACATTTTATTGAACGTTCACATTACTCCAGCGTATCTTCTATGTAATAACTGTACTGTGGATGAAATCATCTGACTATACTCACTGTAATCACTTTAATATAAAATGTGTTTGTCATTTGAGTGTTATGTAATGTAACATTCAGTACTAACCTTAGGTTGAAACCCATCCATCATGCGTAAGTGTTAATGGAAATGCTCTGGCTATTATTCCACAAACTGTCTGGCTGCAAAATAAGATTAAATTATGAGACATTCTGCGTAGTGACCAGTGCAAACGCCCGTGGGAATGCCTCACTAATGTCACTTGTCATGTTTGTCTGGTATGGCATATTCTGTGCGCGCATTAATCAAGTGCATCCTGCATAAATCATTTATGATGTAATGGGACTGTTGTGTTGGCTGATGTCTTTCCTGTCCCCTCCTCCTCAAAATAACAACAGCGTGGTCACAAGAGGCACCTTCAGCCCAATCTGTGTGCATCTGCCTGCCACATTTTAGCTAAAACATGATGAAGTATTAATGATATTTTCCTCGTTGACTGCCGCCAGCCAGGTCTGCAGTTGACATCTGTCTGACAGAACTTGAGGAGGCCATAGCCAAATCTCCACAGCCTTGAAGAATCACTTTTCCTAAGGGGAAACACTCTGGCTAGATACAATGATTCTCCCTCCTTTCTATCTCCTCATGTTCCTTCGTATGTCAAGCCGAGCACAGTACTTGGGGCTATTTTGGAACTGATTACTTTAATTGGCAATAAACTGCAATTATTTTGTGCAGCTGGAAAATGAAAGATATACTCACAAACAAGAAAAAGAAAGAAAATCTAACCTTCTGCCAATCTTTCCCAAAACCAGGTTTTAATGAAAATGTAATCAGAAATCTTAAAGACTCCATGAAATTGCTTGACAAGAACTATTTTCTTTCTTTTGTTGATGCATTTCATATTGGAACAGTAAATTAATAATTTTTTGTTGTTGTTGTTGTTTTTTGTTTTGTTTTGTTTTTTAAATCTACTTTCTAGTCTGTGACAAGTGGCATTAGGGGACAGGACAATCTCATTCTAGAGAGCATTTGTTTGGATAAATATTTGTATATGCTTGTAAGTGCAAAATGAGATATAAATATTTTTATATAAGTAGATATTTTTTTGTTTTGTTTTGTTTTATTTTGGCTGATCTCAGTTCCAGACTTGCACACAAACTGCATTGCAATCATTTCCCAAAATGTCATTTGTATGGAAATATTACAAAGTCTGAAAACAGGACGTTAACACAGGCCAGGGATGGACGCAAAGAGGAGAGGAGAGCACAGACATGCCGGCAGAGAAAATACTGTACAGCAAGCTCACTTTTCGCGATGCTTGAAATATTGGAAGAAAACATTGAACTGGGGGTTGTGGTTATTTCTGAAGGGAACTGACTGTCATCAGAAAGGTTAGGATAGGATTTTCTTTTCCTCTTACCTCCATATAATGCCTATTAAAGTAGTGTTTATAAGCGCAGCGCTGCTTTGTGTACAGCGATAAGCAAGGAAACGCTAAATCTCTGCTGTCCCATAAGCACCACCTACTGTCAGAGAGTGAATTTGCATTCCAGTTTTGCATCGCCTTGTGTTCAAACTAACACAAATGTTCGGGTTGAAGATTTGGTCCGATTTTCATATTTCTTCATGATCAAATTGTTAAAAAAAACAGACGTGCAGAACGAAAATGCAACCAACCAATACCATGTGCTCAAACATTACACAATAGCTGCTTTTCCAGTGCTGGGCTGGGCTAATAGCACCGAGGACCTGTAGCACCGAGCCCAAAACCATGCTGCGTTTCCACCTTCGGTCCAGAAGCTCCGCAGCGCTTCACTAAAACCCGACCGTAACACGTCTCTCTGGAACAACCCATCATTTCACCAACTAATGGAAATTTTATCATAAAACTAATCACTGGGAACTAGCGAGATCGCAAAACGGACAAAATAAAAGCGGCTGTTTGTTGCCATTTTTGTTGTTTACTTAAAGATTTAAAACCCAAGCATCAATGTTTTACCACAGTTTTACAATAATAAGTGATACATTGATCATAATGAATTAATTTGTGTCAAGACTGCACATTAGTCACAGAAATAAAGTGATATCAGACCGTCTGGTATAAAGACAAGACGTACTGACAGATAAAATAAATACACAATTGTGATATAGGTTATATGATTTGTCTGATTTCTTCAAGCAGTCGTATTTACCATGTTTACTATGGTAATGGTTAGCATGCATAGTCTATTGCATCGCATATAAATATTTCTGCCTTATACGGTGATCAGAATCCACATCAGATCACAAACAAGTTATTTCAAACACTCGCTGCTGTCTGAAAGTGAGTTTTGAGCTAAACTGATTTTTTTAAAAAAAATGTATTGCTGATGTTAGCTGGTATATGAAATCATCTGCGGCGCTGCCGTCTCCAGACTCAGATCGTAACCACTCCCTCAAGCCCGAGCTGGCCCACTTTGGATCAAGGTATTTGGCGGGCCAAAAAACCCCTGGCCGTTGGCCCAGAGGAAGCCCTGACGAGGCCTGATTAAGCCCCAGAAGTGACATTGGAAACGCGACTGGCCCTGGCACACACTAGCATGCCCGCCTTTGGCACGACAGTGGAAAGGCGGCTAATAAGACAGAAGAGCACATGGCAAACAAACTTCATGTGCCCCAGCAGAAAACACAACATACAGACTGACGTGGAAGGAAGTGAAAGGATGGACCAAGAGGGCTCTGGCTGAACTAGAACCCCAGCAGATGACCAGGGTGGGACAAAAGGGACAGACCAGGGTGGCTCTGCCAGTCAGAAACCCCGGCAGAAAACCAGGGTGGGACCAGAGGCGAGGAGCAGGGGGAGATCCTTGTCAGAAGGACGGCAAGGCAAGAGAGCCAGACAGAGCAGAGCAGGGAATAGGGTTGAGCGCACTGATCACAAGCGAGACCGACAGGGCAGAGCAGACATGCCAGCTTGGGCTGGGTAGGAGCGAGGGTAAGGAAGGGGAACCCCACAAAGATGACTGCTCCAAAGGAGGCACGGCTGGTATAAGAGAATCAGGGCGGTCCATCTTCTGGAGCGGCCTCTTTGTGTGACCCAGACACACTGGAAGATGGTAATATAGTTGGAGAAGGCAGCCTTTATGGCCACCGTGGCTGTGACGGGGAGAGCGGGCAGCTCTGGGGGGGCCTCCGTAGCCATGACAGGGATGCTTGAAAACACCGGAGCAACCCAACTTGAGACCACCAGACTCCCATCCTCCCACCCTTAGTCAGTTGTATCCCGAGCCCTCCAATGACCCATAAACAGAGTGGACCCAAAATGGCTTTTTGTTTGTTTCTGTGTGCCATGTGCACTTCTGTCAGTCTCTCGTCCTGGCCCCGCTCCCTTGATATTAGTAAATTTGCCCCACCTGCATTCTCTTGTTACCCTCCTCATTTCCTTCCCTATTTAATCTCCCTGTGTTCTCTATCCTGTGCCAGTTCGTTGTGGTTGTTCACCCTGTTTGGTTTGTCTGTTTGTGGCAGTTGTTCATTCCTGTTTTCTTCTGTGTTCTCCTTCAGCCCTGCCTTTCTGCTCCAGGACTGTTTACAAGGTTGTTTTTTGTTCTTGTTTTTGCTTTATTTTTGACTAATTAAAAGCCTTAAATTATTCTGTACCTGAATCTAGTTTTAATGATGCAAAGAGGGAAAATTAGACAATGTAATGCACTTATTATACATCTTTATCAGCAGAGACAATTTGTACCTGAATGGCCAAAGAAGCAGAAAAGGTCTGAAGCCAGAAGACAGAAATGCTGACAAAGACAAAAAACAAGCTTAAACACTGGTATGACATACACAAGGTGGTAAAATTGGATTTTTCGAAAGAGTAGCTTCTTTTTTGTTGTTGTTGTATTGGTACTTAAAGTGCATTATGAACAGCTATGCTCCATTAAAATGTATATCCCATCGTGCTATTCTTCTGTGGATATTGTGCAAAAGTTACACTGTTGTGTTGTGACAGTTGAAAGGATAAACTTTGCATAGACGAGGTTAATAAGCAATGCTATCACACCAGTCTCATCTCAATATTCCTTTAAGCTACAGATTTTAATGAATACAAAATCCATAAAGTGCATCAGCTTCTCTACAGGTTTATTTCATCTGTGACCCGTACTATAAGGACAACTTATGAGTTTATGAAATTTAAAAAAAAAATATTTCTATGGCTTCAAGTAATTAAATGTGTTGCTTTAAGTATCACATAATGAATAGCATCAGTTTTCCTGTATCTCAGAAAATTGAAATGCCAAAGAAAACGGAGCCGAGTGACTGAATGACTGAAGGGGTGTCGGGTGAATGTCTGTTAGCTGTTACATCAGACAGGAGTAATGAAATTGTACAAGGACAGATTTTGTCATTCATAGACTCAGTAGCATCACCAGCTAATGCATTCATATTTACTCTTCATGTGATGACATTGCTCTCTATGAAATACCTTATGCTGCTTAGTGCGACTGCTCTGTGTCTATGTATAGATAAAAAGCACATAAAAACAGTTTTGGTTTTGTTTACCCATTTTAAAATATTCTAATTAGGCATCATTTTATTACATATATGTGCGTGTTATCAGAATTTAAATACACAGACAATGTCAGAAATTTTATTTTTATTTTCATAAAATGTACTGCTTTATTGCTTGGAAATTGTCAGACACTTTTATTTAAGAAAATACTTAATACAATTCTTGTGTATATAAATTAATATGCTTTTTGCTCTTTTCTTTATGAACCATAAATGGCCTCCGAAGTGCCCAGGAAAAATACATTTTAAATAAATAAATAAACAAATACTGGCAATATCAAAGAATCAAAATCTAAAAATGGGGGTCTCTACCCTTCATGAAACCCAACATAATTTAATTATGTAAATATTTAATTGTATTATTTTTAGTTGCATTAGTGTTGGTTTGACACTTTCAAAGGCCAGTTTCTGTGATTTTAGACCCCAACCTCCATGGATGATTACGCTTTTCTTTATATGTCATTTTGTGTGTGTGTGTGTGTGTGTGTGTTTTATGTCAACAAATACAAAATGGCTTATGAATTATTTCAGTATCTACCATAGTTTTAACTGCAGTGGACAATGTATGTTTAAAAAATGGGAATGCTTATATTCTTGGTTTGTAAGCAAAAAAGAAACATATTTCCCTTTGTGATTTAACAATCTGGTCCTCTTCATTTAGGGGTCACACTTGGCTTCTTCGTGGTCAAAAGTGACCGAAGCCTTGAAATGTAACTTTTTTTGTTTTTCAGGAAAACCAATGTAAAATATTTTTGTTCAATAATTTTTTGATTATTATATAAAATTTTGAGGGTATTTTATGATACTATGCAATATTTATACAATTTTTATTAGCTAGTTTTTCCCCATTGAAAATAATACACCATTTTTTTTTTATTTTTTTTTTCTAATATATTTTTTAATTATTTTTCAATTAAAGCAGTATCCCATGTTAAAAGTTTTTGAAGGTAGATTAGTGCCATCTGGTGGGAGTAAAAAAATAAAAACTTATGTAATGCCATTGTGTAACCACTAGATTCCTAGACACAAATACTTATTTTTATTAAGTTGTGAATTTGGATTTATACTTAGACATTCTCAAAGACTACTTTTTGTCAAGGTTTAGATTTTTTTTTGTTTGAAATGTTGATTTGAAGTGTCGGTTTTTGCATTAATTTTACTACAGTCAAACCTGAACACAGAGGATGGCATTCTGTTACACATAACATCATCATAACATTATTCTGATGAAGCTACGATTTTTAACATTTCAAAATATAAAATGTTTCGGTCAAAAATGACAGAAGAGGGCCAGAGGGTTAATGCATGAAAGGGTTAAAAGAGCTGTAACATATAACAGTTAAAACAGCTCAAACATGCATTTTAGTCTGGGACCAGCTTAAGCCTTGTCTGTGAAACCGGGGGATAGACTCCTTTCTACCAAAGCACCACTGAAAACTCAGTAAAGCATTCTAGGACAAACTCTAGCTGATAAGTCCGGTAGATGATCCAGTCTAACCCTGGATAATGACCAGGCATGTCCAGAGTGGACAGCTTGAGATGTGTGAGAGCAGATAGACAGGGCAGAGAGACACAGGACAGCGAAGTGTGGCAGATGAAACTTGTATTCCATCATCTGTAGCTGACAGAAGCCCAGAAACACAGACGACAGACTCTCTCTCATTTACCTTTTTTGGTGTGTGAGTATGTAATATTGTGTTCGTGTGTGTGTGTGTGTGTGTGTGTGTGTGTGTGTGTGTGTGTGTGTGTGTGAGTCTGTGCACAGTAGAGATTTGCTGGCACTGAGACCTTGGACAGAGGAGTAATTGATTTAGAGAATGTTAAAATCAATTGGCAGACAGCTGGGGTCTGGGAGATTAGAAGTGAAGTATAGGTGGAGTGGAGAGCAGCAGACGGCCCCAGAGCAAACAGTAATCTCAGCATTATAGACCAGGGGGAGATGTACCTGTTTTCTCTTATTTCACTTTCACTCTCTCTCTTGCTCCTTTTCTCCTGTCGGGGACAGTCCATAGTCTCTTACACCAACCTTGTCTCCGTCTCAGCACCTCTCAGCAGCTTTATTCCTCGGAGGGAGATGGCAAAATAAAATTTGTTGAGAGTGAAAAATGGCCAATTGAGTGTCACGTGTCTCAGGGCAAGTGAGGTGTAATTTCAGGTGACCTTTGATCTTTTAATTTCAACAAATATACCAGTCCTTATGCTGCATGCCATTCATCTCTGAAGGTTGGAATTTCCAACTGCCTACTTGGAAATCCTAACATATGGTCGTTGGAATAATGGGCCTCTATCTATCTATCTATCTATCTATCTATCTATCTATCTATCTATCTATCTATCTATCTATCTATCTATCTATCTCTCTCTCTCTCTCTCTCTCTCTCTCTCTCTCTCTCTCTCTCTCTATATATATATATATATATACACTGTACACACAGTGCCCTCCACAATTATTGGCACCCTTAGTAAATATGAGCAAAGGTGGCTGTGAAAATAAATCTGCATTGTTTAACCTTTTTGATCTTTCATTCAAAAAATTCACAAAAATCTAACCTTTCATCTAAGTAAAACAATTGAAAGTTGGGGGAAACTCACATTATGACATAAATGTTTTTCTCCAATACATGTTGGCCACAACTATTGGCACCCCTAGAAATTCTTATGAGTAATATCTCTGAAGTATATTCCCATTCATATTTACATTTTTTTAGCACACCAGGGTGACTAGGAGCATGAAATTGTCCAGCCATGACTTCCTGTTCCACAGGAGTACAAATATGAGGAAACACAAAGGCCAAATTCCCGTAATCATTCATCACAATGAGTAAAACCAAAGAATATAGTTCTGATGTGCAGCAAAAGATTGTTGAGCTTCACAAAATAGAAAGTGGCTGTTAGAAAATAGCTGAAGCATTGAAAATCCCCATTTCCACTATCAGGGCAATAATTAAGAAGTTCCAATCAACTAAAGATGTTACAAATCTGCCTGGAAGAGGACACGTGTCTAAATTGTCCTAATGCGCGGTGAGGAGGAGAGTTTGAGTGGCCAAAGACTCTCCAAGGATCACAGCTGGAGAATTGCAGAGATTAGTTGAGTCTTGAGTCTCAGAAAGCCTAAAAAAAATGATCAAACAGCACCTACATCCCCACAAGTTGTTTGGGAGGGTTTCAAGAAAAATCCTCTGCTCTCATCCAGAAACAATCTCCTGCATATTCAGTTGTCAGACAAGACTGGAACTTCAAAAGGGACCGGCTTCTATGGTCAGATGAAACTAAAAAAGAGCTTTTTGGCAGCAAACCCACCAGATGGGTTTGGTGCACACATGGATAAAAAGTACCCCATGCCCACGGTTAAATATACTGCTGGATCCTTAATGTTGTGGGCCTATTTTTCTGCTGGAGGTCCTGGACATCTTGTTCAGATACATGGCATCATGGATTCTATCAAATACCAACAGATAAAAAAATCAAAACCTGGACACTTCTGCTAGAAATCCAATTATGGGCCGTGGTTGGATCTTCCATCAGGACAATGATCCAAAACAAACATCAAAACCAACACAAAAATGTGTCAATGAGCACAAAATGAAGCTTCTGCCATGGCCGTCCCAGTCCCCTGACCTGAACCCTAAAGAAAATGAGTGGAGTGAACTGAAGAGAAGAAGCACCAACATGGAGCTGGGAATCTGAAGGATCTGGAGAGATTCTGCATGAAGGAATGGTCTCTGATCTCTTGTCAGGTGTTCTCCAAACTCATCAGGCATTATAGGTGAAGACTCAGAGCTGTTATCTTGGCAAAAGGAGGTTGCAAAAAGTATTGAATAAAAGGGTGCCAATAATTGTGGCCAACGTGTTTTGGAGAAAAACATTTATTTCATAATGTGATTTTCTTTTCCTTCAATGAAAGGTTATAATTTTGTGAATTTTTTGAATGAAAGATCAAAAGAATAAACAATGCAGATTTATTTCCACAGCCGCCTTTGCTCATAATTACTAAGGGTGCCAATAATTGTGGAGGGCACTGTACAAAATAACCATTAATGGCAGTAAAACGCCAACAACTTTTATTCCTTTTCACACAAAATTTTGATTACAGGGGCAGACTGTCAATAAATAAACACTTATTTCCATGTAGTTCCTTGCGCAATATGTTACGTTATGACCTCAAAACACGTGATTTGTAAACGTATACATTTTCATGTTTTCATCACATAATCAGCTCCATATTTTAGCTTTTTTGACATAGTAAACTTGCTCAGTAGCTCACCTGATACAGCACTGTGATGTGAAGCACTCGGGTGCAAGTCCTGTGAAACACGAATCATGAGAAAAGAGTTAAAGACTTGTAGAAGCAAGTTACAAGAGCACAGTTGCTTCAGCAAATGTTTTTTTTTTTTCTTCTCATGTTTGCTTTTGTTAACACTATCAGTTTGTTACCACTCTCAGTGTAGGTGGATTTTCAAACCAATGAACCTTTTAGATATTTAATTCCAGAACTGCTGCGATACGTACAACAACAAACAAAGTACAACTTTGCCAGATTCACATTCATCTGTTTCTGATTAAACTGAATGCACTTTAGCGCCACATACTGGACATTTTGCTTTGAAAGGGTAAGAAGCAATGTAATATCATTTCAAAAATGTCACTACAGGCACGTTTTTCCAATGAGTCTGGGTTGTAAAATGTACAACTCACTGCAGTGTGATGTAATGTAAATATGGTGGCTCACAGTTTTTGATAAGCATTCATTTTAAGTAGCGCTGTCAGTCAATTAAAACAGTTAATTGCATGATGTGCAGATTAACTACATTTATTACAATGAATCTCACATTTGAAAAGAGCCCCCAAATGAAGACCTTACACATTAAAATGGCTGCTCAACTTTCAAGTGTAACACTACAGGATAATAAAATCTGTTTAGCAAACTTTTGCAGGCACTAGTGTGTAAAACATGTTAAATGAACTTCTCGTTTGATAATCATATACCTGCAGAACAAATGCATTGCACAACTTTTTACTTTATATATCACAATTTAGTTGCTAGATGATTTTGTTGACAATGAACACATGGAAAGCAAACACTGACATTTTGCTTTCTTACATGTATTTATCTGCATTATACATCTGTACCGTTTTTGTCCAGAAAAAAATAAAAAATCTAAACATCCTTTAAACAACATAAATTTACTTGAGAAGCAAATTTGTGTAAGAAAATAAGATTTTTGTCAGCAAGTGTTGCACAGACAGACGATGATGAATGATACAGTTCAAAACACAAGTCTTTAATAATAATCCACAGCATAAACAGAACAAAAGGAAGTTGTTTACACACGCACTATCGTAAACGAGACCAGACACCAAACACAGGAAAAGGTTGAACTTAAGTATGCTGACAAACGAGGTAATTAATGTAACACAGCTGAACTAAACGAACTAATGACATAAGTAACCATGACAACACAAGAGAAGCGGGGAAAATCAAACAAAGGGACACATGTGACTAATGAATACAAACTAAAAGTCCATGAAAATGAAACTAAAAGCAAACACAACTGAATACTTCTAACAACTTTATATAATAATAATACAGTATGTCTAAGAGTAAGTTCATTTGTCTTACCATTTGGGCAAATGCTTTTTAAATTAACCTCTAAGCACATACTAAATTTCCTTAGACTAAATTCTAAGGATGTTTAGAGGTTTTGTATTTTTATCTTGTTTTCCAGTAAAATGAAGAAAATTATATTTTGCTGTGTACAATAAGAACCAAACAGAGTTTGGGTTTTAAGTACTGCTCAAGACGAAAGAGGCCACTTAATTTAATGAAAGAACCAAGGCTACGTTCAAAGGTTATTTGTTTAATTGTTTTCAGCCCGATAGAACAACTTGAAAATATCCGAACCTTTGTCCCACTGCTGGAATATATCAAGTCTGTTGTCCGATAGATTGAATTAAATCAGCGGAGTAAATCTGTCAGTGTAACGGTGGAGAAACAGGCTTTGAAAGAAGACAGAGGCTGAAGATATACAGCAATAAGAAGGAGGAAAGAGTGCAGACTACACCATTCACAACAAATTAGTTACATCAGTGCAGGAGTCTGAATACTTTCCCTTAAGCTATTTTGAACCAGTCTGAAGGAATATGATAACTGAAGGATGATTTACTGCTAATGTGACCCCAATAATTAACATTATGATGAAGATTATTTCTTATACAGAACGTACTGTGGATGGTAAGGATAGCACTGCAGTACTGTATAGACAGTCTTAACTCTCACAGGTATTAGAAAATCATGTTAGCTTGTAGCTTTGTGTGGTTGTCTGTCAAAATAAAGAATTACGTCTATTTGTTTACTAAAACATTTCAAGATAAAGCATCTGCAATAGTTTGGCAGAATGGGAATCGAACTAAATGGAAAGAACCCTCAGAAAATGTCCATAGTGAGCATTAAATATTTAAAAACAGGCTTATGAATCATATGAAAGTTCCAGTCCTTCCTTCATGTAAAGTTAAGTAGCTTCTGTAAAACAGAATCTGGATGAGTAGATTACAGTACTGTTAAAGGGTTAGTTCACCCAAAAATGAAAATTCTGTCATGATTTACTCACCCTCATGTCGTTCCACATGTCGTTCATCTTCAGAACACAAATTAAGATATTTTTGAAAAAAAAAAATACAATGGTTCAGTGAGGCCTCCATTGAGAGCCAGTTAATTTAGACTTTCAAACGCCCAGAAAGGTACTAAAGATATATTTAAAACAGTTCATGTGACTACAGTGGTTCCACCTTAATGCGACGAGAATATTTTTTGTGTGCCAAAAAAACAAAATAATGACTTTATTCAACAATATCTAGTGAGGGGCGATTTTCGAGCTTCGAAGCTTTACGAATCTTTTGTTTCGAATCAGTGGTTCGGAGCGTGTATCAAGTCTCGTGATTTCAGTAAACGAGGCTTTGTTACGTCATAAGTGTTTCGAAATTTCAATGGTTCACGTGACTGGCAGTGCTCTGAACCAATGCTTCGAAACAAAAGATTCATAAAGCTTCATGAAGCAGTGTTTAGTTGTGCTAGTGACGAGTGCTAGATATTGTTGAATGAAGTTTTTTTTTTTTTTTGGCACACAAAAAGTATTCTCGTTGCTTCATAACATTGAGGTTGAACCACTGTAGTCACATGAACTGTTTTAAATATATCTTTAGTAGCTTTCTGGGCGTTTGAAAGTCTAAGTTAACTTGCTCTCAATGCAGGCCTCACTGAGCCATCGGATTTGATTAAAAAAAATATCTTAATTTGTGTTCTGAAGATGAACGAAGGTCTTACGGGTGTGAAACATCATGAGGGTGAGTAATTAATGACAGAATTTTCATTTTTGGGTGAACTAACCCTTTAATATAGACTTTATCATGTCTTTTGGACTGCATTCACATCCTGCTAGACAAGGATGTTCACAGCGTCTTCAAGAAGTCATATTGTGTGTTTGCATGTAATAACTCAATAAATGGCAGTTCTGTTGTACATTTCCCCTGTTTTACAGTGATAGCACTAACCATTGGTAATCTATATGTTAAATGGGTCTAAGAACATAACTGTTCAAGAGAACTGTTGCAACTGAAAAAGGTTTAATACAATGGCTTAGTGGGATACTATACCATTACACTCTGGATCGGAGAGGACAAACTTTTACGCTTTGTAGGGCTATAGCTAATAACTCTATGAGACAGCCTCAAGACCTGTCGTGGTTGTATGTTTGTTCTTCATGTTGCAGGTTGGTGGCGGGTTCAGATATTTTTTGGGGTTGTCAGTGATTATGGTAAATCCACCTTTACGCAACATAGGCTTATTGGAAAAATGTGCATCTACCTACATTTTTTGCCAAAAAAAAAAAAAATCCAAAAATGTACCTGTACTGTTCATAAAATTCACTGCAATTTCCAGCCGAAGTAAACACTAGGGGCAGTAAAATACCATCTTTTGTTCTTTTTCACACAAATTATGATTACAGGAGCAGATTATCAAATAATAAAGACTTATTTTTATGTGATTCTTTGCACAATACTATGTTATGACCTCAAAACACTTTTACCATAGTGCATACTTTATAAACTAATACAATATGGCATTTGCATCACATAACCAGCTCCACATGTGTGGCTTTTCTGACATGGTAAACTTGCTCAGTAGCTCACCTGATACAGCAGTGCACTTGTGATGTGAAGCGCTCGGGTAGGAGTTTTGTGAAACAGAAGTCATGATAAAAGAGCTCAAAGAGATGTAGAAGCAGCTAAAATTACATGGTTGTGTTTTTATCTCATGTTTACTTTTAACTCTGTTGGTTAGGTTTAGTGTAGGTGTTACGTTATAAACGTGATGGAGCATTAAAAGTACCAGTTATGTAACAACATATCCAATGTATCCAGCATATCCATAGTGGCCATGCTGTCCATGACTACAAGACTATATTCATAATAACCGCTCTATATATTGCCCTATAAGAGTGCCCTATATCAATTGCCATATATGCTACAGTATGAGGCGATAATATAATCACATACATACATACATCCTCTGGATATATGAAGATCTAAGTTTATTTATAACATATATAACACCCATAGTAAAACTTGTATATGTACATTAATGTTACTTATCTATAAACTTATGGAATGCTCCTAGGTGCATTAGTGGTGGGTATTTTTTGGGCATGTTACATTGTTATGCCTTTGTAAGTGTGTCTTTCCATCATCCGCTCAACCGATTCATTAAAAAAAAAAAAAAAAAAAGAAAAGAAAAAAAAAAAAAAAACTGGTTATTTCAGAAACTAAACAAGTGACTGTCTTTCTGACTAAGTCATAGAATCATTAATTCAACCAATTTGTTCAGTGAAGCTGTTTCTTTCTAAACGAAAATGACTGTCATTATGAATCAGTCATTGAATAATTCATTTAACCAATTTGCTCAAAAATGCTGATTCATTCATGAATGAAGCCAGTAATTATGTTTATAAGTGAGTTATTGAATTATTAATTTAACTGTTTTGTTCAAAACTGAATAATTCAAGAATGATAGTGTTGATCTGAGACCAATAACTTTTCAGAAACTGCTGAAGCCATGCTTACTAGTTGATGTTTTCTAATTAGTAACAGAAGCTTGGAGCAATTTGTCAGCAATTTGTGGTGTAAGAAAGAAGTTTAGGACAATTCTGATTTACATTCTTCACAGTTCAAGTGTGTTATGGCCATATGCTTTAGCATTTTATAGAAAGAATATGCTGATGTAAGAGATTTTTATACGGTGACCGGGAGGGGACATGTTCGGTTCATTTAGTTTTGTCGTGGCCACAACATATTAACTCGTGGGAACGTCATCTTAACTTGTGGGAACATAATAATAAGTTGTGATGTAAAGTCATGGCCTCGAGATCCTGTGTTGAGGGAGTGACATATTTCTCATGCCCACAAGTTAAATGTGTAAACAACCTGCATGGCCATAGCAACCTGGAATTACCAGAAATAGATAGGCCTATAATAATATTTATTTTTAGTTAAGAATGACAAAATAAGGGCGGAATTAAGAAATTATTATATTAATGTATTATAGCCTATTATATTGTGCGCAATGTTGCCTATAGACACCATTAAATTAAGTTTGTTATTATCAATAAATGATAAAAGAATATGTAAGAACATAAAATAATATAGGACTTCAAGAAAACATTTTTATCCATCCCATCTCACAGCCTTTTAAATCCATTCACTGATCGTGTCTTTATTTAGTTATTATTGATATTATGGCTATTAAAACAAAATAAAATTAAATATGTTAAATTCCCATAAAATTAATATATATAGCCAATGTTATAAATAACTAAAGTTATAAATATGGATATTTTTTTCTTACAAAAACCCATCGCTTCGCTTCAGAAGGCCTTTATCAACCCCCTGGATCCCTGTGGATTACTTTTATGATGGATGGATGTGCTTTTTGGGGCTTCAAAATCTCAGTTACTATTCCCATTATGAAGCTTGGAATAGCCAGAATATTTTTTAATATAACTCTGATTATGTTTCACTGAAAGAAGATAGTCATATACACCTAGGATGGCTTGAGGGTGAGTAAATTATGGGATAATTTTCATTTTTGGGTTAACTAACTCTTTTATGCAGCAGGGTGTTTTTCATACATTCATGTGTGTTGGCTTGTATTGTCATTCTTCTTGTTCCTGCTTTGTTGGGGGATTTATATATGTCTATTTATGCAGCAGCAGCATATCTTACATGCTCACAGCAGTGTGTCTGTGTATCTATTAGCAGTAACAAGTCCATACTTGCTCTGCAGCAACGCAGCTGATCTAATCCATCAAGACTAAAGACATTAACATTGCCGTGTTCATTAACATGCTAAAACTACAGTAGTAGCCAAAAGTTACGTCAGGCTTAGGAAAATTGACATCTTCACCCTTTATTCAAATATTATAAAAATGTTAAAGATTTTGTAAGCATATTTCATGATTGTGCTTAGAGTCAGTTCTTCTATTTGTGTATGTTCAGGGTTTAGATTGAGCAGGGCATGATGAATGAACCAACTAACCATGATATTTTCCCCTATTTTTGATTCAATTAAATGCTTCACATTTGTATAACCTCTAAAACTTTTATCAGAAGTGCTCCATTTTGCAGAAACATTTGTTCAGATAGAATGATCACATTAGGATGTCACACAACACGCTATAAATTTGTGCTGCTTGTCTCCTCAATGTGTGAGGATGAGTCACAGCCCGAACGCTTCTGAAGATTTGACACAGCACATCTGAACCCATGAAGCTGATGCCCCTCGGAATCTGTTAGCGTCAAAGGGAATTCTTGTACCGTAATCTCTTTTGCTTTTTTCCATATTTTATTGCAGCGTGCAGAATACAGTGATGAAAACAGGACAAAAGACATCACTCTTCTGTGCGAGATATCAAAAGGTCAGGCCTGAGGTTTTAACTTGTTATCTGGTGGGAATTATGGGTTTAGATCTTAGTAATAAGAGTTATCACAGGTACAGTGCCTGTGCATATGTGTTAAGCTGATGGATGTTGGCCTTTTAGATTGAAAAGATTCATCCATCTATACACTGAGCAATCACAAAATGCAAAAAGACAGCATGACTTTGACTAAGGTTACGGGTTCTTTTCCTTTTGCTGTATCTTTCCTTTGCCAGTAAAAGAATATAAGACTGGGGCTCGTTGTCACAAGCCCTATAACTAAGTAATATCCAATTGCACAAAAGCTTGGTTTCTCTAATAGTGGTTTTACTTGTTATTTTCAATTAGAATATATATACTTCCATTCAAATATTTGGGGTTGATAATTTTAAACAAAGGCTGCATTTATTTGATCAAAAATATAGTAATTACAGTTATATTGTGAAATATTATTACAATTTAATTACAATTCTATTTGTTTTTTTTAAATATAATTCATTCCTATGAAGCAAAGCTTAATATTCAGTCAAGTCACCTTTATTTATATAGTTATTTATATGTTTCAAAGCTGTTTTACAGTAATAAACAAATGTAAAGCAGTTCTGCTGTAAAGCAGCTCTAAAAACACAATAGTGTCATTGTTCAGCTGAAGTCAGTTCAATTTGCTGCTCAAGAAACATTTCTGATTATTATCAATATTGTAAACAGTTGTGTTGCTTAATATTTTTTGGGAAGCCGAGACACTTTTTTTCAAAGATTCTTTCATGAATCAGATGATCCTATGTTGGACAATTTCACGGTCTCCGCCTACTATTCTTCATCTAATCACCTGTTTGTGGGCAATAGTCTCTACCAGAGATCTATCATCGCTCAAAGAGTGATGAGGGGACCCGATTGCATATAAGATCATTACCTTATATGTGTCAAACTCCAATTATGGCTGCAACGGGTAAAACCCAATGCCCTTCCATCAGCAAGACCAAACTGGACGTGACTTTAAGACCCAGTGGTCGAGAAAGAGTTCCAGCTCGCCTTATCCTTATCGGACGATGTGGATATCGAAGAGAAGCAGATCTTTGAGTCAATTCTGAAGTGTGCCGTTCCGCTTTGCCTGCCTACCAGCCAATTGTGGATTTAGGACGAGGGCCTGAACCTCATACGCGAGCGGAAGAGACTTAAACACATCAACCTCGAGTTGGTACCGGCAGCTGAACCAAGACGTTTGACAAAAGTTGAAAGCCGAGTGAGAAGCTTACTGGAACTACGTCACAATCGACCTCAAAGAAATACTGTCTTGGTATAAGTATCGAGTCTTGAATCAGATTCTCAGGAGGCTATCCAGTCAAAGTTAGTCAAATAACATGGACCGCCAGCAGAACCACCACCCATCGAACCACCAAACAACCCACTCAACGACGACGAGCCCACCACTGATGAAGTGAAAGCTGCTGTATGATCGCTAAATAATTGAAAGTCACCTGGAGTGGACAAAGATGCTGCTGAAGTGATCAAGGCCAGGAGAAGCAGGATATTACCACACAGATCCTAAAGAAAGTTGATAGCCGTGAGTGCAAGAACTACCACGGCATCAGCCTCTTCTCTATCGTTGGCAAGGTATTCGCAAAGATTTTTCAGACCAGACTGCAGCAATATCGCAAGCAAACCAGCCGAGAACAACAAGCTGGTTTCAGTCCAGGTGGAGGCTGCTGGTTTCAGACCGGGTCAAGGCTGCTGTGACCAGATGTTTGCCATTCGACAGCTGATCAAGTAAAGACTCAGATGCGGGACGCGGACCATTATTGTCTTCTTCGATTTCAAATCAGCCATTGATTGTGTCCTCTGCAGAACCTGATTTCACCAAGTACAACATGTTCCTGGATCAACAACATTCCAATCAACCAATCAGATTTGAGGGACAAGTTTACAGTTTATGTCAAGTTTAAGCTTACAACCAGGGTAAGGTGCTTGTACATCAGTGTTATTCACCTATCATTTCCCTCTGATTTTAGGGATAACGTATGGGTAGGGTTATATTTAGGGGTAGTGATATGGTTAGGATAAAATTTTTAGACAGGAATATTGTTCCAGGATCAACAAAATATGTTGATCAAGGAACGCATCTAACTCTGCAAAATCAGGATGTGCATGTCATCTGGCCGGTCATGTGGAGGATGCTGGAAGTAGAAAGTGCTGCCGAAGGCTCGACTAGTTGTGTCTGGATTTGTTGTGAAATATCTAAAGACTTCCCAGTTCACACTGGAGTGCAGCAAGGGTACGTCTTCTGCTCCCTGCCATTCAACACGGTCATCAACGCCATCATGAGAAGTGCATTCGAGGGCAGGAGAGGAATCCAGTATGCTGAGGACAAGTTTGTGACTGACCTGATGTTCGTTGATGATAGCGCTATCTTCACCGACTCAGTGAAGACACCGACATGCATTACACTATGACCTAGCTGTATGGCTTGAAGATCAATCCAAACAAAGTACTGACAATGGATGGCTCGCCAGCAATTCTGCATTTCGCTGGAGTCCAAATAAAACAAGTGCAGGAATTTAAATGTCTTAAATCGCTAGTCCATTCGGGGAAGGTAGCTTCAGCAGATGAAATCCATTCAAGAATTGGTCAGGCGACGTTCGCCTCACTCAAATGGTGCTCTATGGAAAAAGACATTTTTACGGTTTATCTCACAATTCTGACTTTTTTTTCTCACAATTGTGAGTTTACTTCTTTTCTCAGAATTGCGAAATATAAACTCAAGATATAAACAAACAATTGTGAGAAATAAAGTCAGAATTGTGTGTTATAAACTCACAATTGCAAGATATTAACTCGCAATTCTGACTTCTTTTCTCAGAATTGTGAGATATAAAAACTCAATTGTGAGTTAGAAAGTCCTATTCTGAGGACAAAATGACTGACTTTTTTTCCTCAGAATTGCGAGTTTATATCTCAATTCTTACTTTATCTCGCAATTCTGACTTTATAACACGCAGTTGTGACTTTATAACTCGCAATTGTGACTTTATAACGTAATTGTGACTTTATAACACGAAATTCTGACTTTATATCTCGCAATTCTGACTTTATATCTCGCAATTCTGACTTTATAACTCGCAATTCTGACTTCATATCTCGCAATTCTACTTTATAACTCGCAATTCTGACTTTATATCTCGCAATTCTGACTTTATAACTTGCAATTCTGACTTTATATCTCGCAATTCTGACTTTATAACTCGCAATTCTGACTTTATAACACACAATTCTGACTTTATAACTCACAATTCTGAATTTATAACACGCAATTCTGACTTTATAACACACAATTCTGAATTTATATCACGCAATTCTGACTTTATATCTCGCAATTCTGACTTTATATCTCGCAATTCTGACTTTATATCACGCAATTCTGACTTTATATCTCACAATTCTGACTTTATATCACGCAATTGTGTTATCTCGCAATTCTGACTTTATATCTCGCAATTCTGACTTTATAACTCGCAATTCTGACTTTATATCTCACAATTCTGACTTTATAACTCGCAATTCTGACTTTATAACTCGCAATTCTGACTTTATAACTCGCAATTCTGACTTTATATCTCGCAATTCTGACTTTATATCTCGCAATTCTGACTTTATATCTCGCAATTCTGACTTTATAACTCGCAATTCTGACTTTATAACTCGCAATTCTGACTTTATAACTCGCAATTGCGAGTTTATATCATGCAATTCTGAAAAATAAGTCAGAATAAAAAAATTATACCTTTTTTATTTTTTTATTCAGTGGCGGAAACAAGCTTAGAATGTCACGTTTTTTACATGTTTCTTTTTTTCTTTTTCTTTTCCCCAGTGCAATAACAGTGGAAATACTCTGAACTGCGTTCATAAACAGGATGCAAAAGCTGACTTTATTAAATAAACCTATGAGAATTATTCACTGGAGTCAAATGTGTGAAAACTAGCCCTGGTTTACCACTATATTCAGAATTTTGTATTCATGTTATGCATGTCTGTTTAAATGTACATCAAATGGAATATGATTTCCACAAAAGTTTCCAGAAGCAGTTGAGCTGTAATTTTCCATTTGCTGTATTTTATATAGGCCTATAATCAGATGTCATTGTCATATGCCACAGCAGTCTGAAACACAAGCATATAGCATAATGTCATGCTAATCGGTTCGACTGTTGGATTGTTTCGGCTGATGCTCACGCCTGTGTGTTTTTACATGTGCATCAGCCCTCCAGATTTGCTGGGATTGAGGTTTTGCATTTCCTCAGCGGGGTGCTGGGAGCATACATGCATGCGCTGCCCCCCTGCAGTCAGGGCTTGTGCAGAGAGAGGTTTGGGCCGGGCTCAGGGATCCGGGCTGTGTGTGCACTGATCCAGAAGATGTCGAGATCACATCACGCAGAGAGCCCTGCTCCCCAGCCCTGCTTATAGCTCCCAGCCGCAAGCTAAACGTTTGGCAGATACGTGCGGTTTATGGTTGTCAGATTTTGTCCCACATGCACAGATATGTAAATCAGACTGACAAATAACTCAAGCCCTGGTTAGAGAGGAGAGGGCATTTGCACTCAGAGTCTAGGCTAATGTAGGGAACAAAGTGAGAATTTATTCAAGTCAAAAAAGGCATCGCTGCTTGACAGGATGGTGCCAAAACCATTCTTCTTTTTGTCTCTGAAGAAAATGCAATGCCACAGGGCAATGATGACTTGAATAAAGCATTCATGCTGCACTGAAATCCAACTACATAAACTGCTAAACTTGAGATGACAAATGATAAAATTGCACACGAGAACACTTATTTTGAGCGTATGATTATAGAGGTTTGTTTCACCAGAGACTGACACTGAGCTGCAGTGGAGCTTTGGTTAGTGTGACATCAGTGACCCTATTTGAAAAATAATTTCCTTTTGCTAAATAAATCTTTGGCTTTCATTCTTGAGATTTTTGGAATTTTTTTGCAAGATTTAGCAAATAGATCAAGCAAATGGATCAAGGATCATCCCTAGACTGAACTCAACATTACAGTAATATTATGGGTCTGTCCCAAAATCCACACAGGAACTTGTATGTCCCAATTTTGTAATATGTCTAATAAGACTTTCCAGTGTAAATTAAATTATTTAGATATTATATATAACTTGGTAGTAAAATGTAAATTGTTGGAATCTAGAATAAAATGTTTTTAAATAAAGTACAGTTAAAAGTATATGTCAAGTATAAAAAAAAAAAAAAAAAAAAAAAAACTAAATAGGAACATAGTAGTATACTTAAAGTGCAAAAATAATATATAAATAGTACACTATAAGTATGATGTTAAGTTCACTTAAAGAAAACTTACAAGTATACTTGCAGTATAAAACTACTAAACTAGTAGTTTACTGAGAGTATACTTCAGTGTACTTTCATGAACTAAAAAATGTACTACTCGTATTAAATTAGTAAACTACTAGTATGCTTATAAGTTCACTTGTAGTACAGATGCAGTACAGATGAGAAACATATTTGTGAACTAGTTGTGCACTTAAAGTTTACTACTGTTATAGTACACTTACAATACTTTTTATAAATTGGGACAATTTAGTCCCAAGCAGTATTGAAATAGTACACTTACAAGTTTACTACTAGTACATTGATATTAGTACACTTGCAGGACCTGGAGATTTTTTCTGAAGAACAGAGCTCAGTTTAACTGCTCAGGACAAACAAGGGACTCATGAACAACCATCACACAACAAAAAAAAAACAGTCATAGATCATCCAGATAACCACACACAGTATTAAGAACCAATGGTATCATAGACTTTTGAACGGGGTAATTTTAATAAATTCAGCTATTTTTTTTTTTTTTGTCTTATGGATTATATATAAACATCATTTATGTAAAATATCTTACTCAGGACAGTACTAAATAAAAAATAACATGCATTTTGTATGATCTCTCTTATTTTGTTAAAATTTTGCACACTTTCACAGATTCTGCAAGTGGTTCACATACTTTTTCTTGCAACTGTATATATATATATATATATATATATATATATATATATATATATATGTAATACCTCTGGACAGATTTAGCCAAAATATCTTCATGATACATAAACTTTTAGTTCTGCTGTTTTGTACCCATACTCAAGAATAATGATTAATAATTTTGGTCCATTTTCCATCGATTTCCTCTTCTCAGCTGTGTGATATAAACTTAATCCAATTCCTGGATCTAGATTGTAAACCTTGTTCTGAGAAACTCTTATTAGATTTGCATTTGTCGCTACCATGGTTATAGGGTTAAAGGTTGAATTGCTGTGGGACACCAAATAAACATTCACAGAATTAGGTTTACTATCTAGACTTGACCCAAACTTTCTCACTTGCACCCACACAGCAAAAATGAAGTCTCCGAGAGTTTTTTTTTTTTTTTTTTCTTCTTTGGTGCCAGCAGGCATAAACTATTTGCTAGAAATTTGAAAAATGGCCAAAATCATTAACTGACATTAGTGTGTAATTTCGTTGTTGCCATATTTGTTTTTTCAGTTAATAAAAGTAATATATCCAGTTTTTTGATAAAATTAAATAAATTTGAAAAAAATCTGCATAGATATTCATACATCTACAAGCTGAAGATTTTCCAGAGAAAATTATAAATCACTCAAACCAAGGATAAACAGTGAGATGATTATGTAAATACAGCTATAAGATATGAGTCACTTTGTATAATGGGTGCTGAGTGCTTGTACCATTTTTTTTTTGCATTGGAAAAGAGACAGCATAGGTCTGTTTTTCAGCCTTGCTTCATTTAACTCTTTTGTTGCTGTCTGGTGCTCTGCATGAAATGTAACAAAGGCAAGATATCATTGGTTTCCCAGAGTATTGGAACTTATGTGAATGTGAAATAACCAAAAAAGCAATAAAAATCTCACCCAAGCAGAATATAACCACAGACATTCATCAAAGTCACTGTAACAGTCAAAGACTGTTACCTATCAAATTTGCTGTTAAAACTGTGAAACAAACATGATATGATTTACCCTAGTAACAAACCCTAGCAGGACATGTTCCTGGGTCATCAACATTCATATGATAGTTGATAAACCTGTTGATCCAAGATGTCCTGTCTGGTTTAATCATTTTAAGCTCCTTCAAATGCGGCCGACAAATGCATTCTTCTTTCTCTGGGCCATGAAGGATAGAATGTAAGTATTGGGTTTCAAATTCCTAGAATATCTAACAATACAAAAAACACTTTAAAGTTGTTCAAATATTGACTTATATCTTACCAAGATTCAATATTATAGATGGTTTATACTTTTTATTATATAGATAAATGTTTAGACAGGTTGTGAACACTGTTCACGGACTTCGAAGGATGCAGCTTCTGAATTGGGACGCAGCTATAGTCAATATCTGCAATGGCAACATTAAAATGCAAAACAATTTGGGGTAGCTTTTGTAAACAGAATGTGTAACTAGCATAAGTTTTCAGCGAAACAAATGGCTTTCATCTGAGGCTTGGTGTTGTTATTTTATGACAGGGTTTTGAGTGCTGCTGACTAAGCAGAACCAGAATGAAGCTTAGCTCATAATATCAGAGCAACTAGTTTGCTCGCTTACAGTATTGATGCACTGACACAATCTTAAATGTAAATTAGTGTTTGAACAACTTTACATACGTACAAAATGTTCAGGAATCTATAAACAGTGTTGGGAAAAGTTAACTTTAAAAGTAATGTATTGCATTTTTTCCCTAAAAAATTAACTAACTGCGCTACTTGGTTACTTTTTATGGAAAGTAATGCATTACATTAGTTTTGCATTCCTTTTTCACACCTGGGCAGGGCTTGCTTGTTTGTTTTTGTAATAACAAAAAAAGTTATATTTTTGGTAAATCTAAAGGCCCTTTCACACTACAAGTGAAATGAAAAAGCCGAAGGAAAATGCAAATTCACGTCTGTACAGTAGAGGGCGCAGCTCAAACAAACCTTTCAGCTGTGCTGCCATTCTGGACCGCAGAAGAACAGGATGCAGGAGAAGAAAGTTCAACACTTACTTCAGCAAGAAAAACACAAATGTGATGTTTATCTAAAGTCATTTTTGCGTATGTTGAATTGGATCATCGAATTGGATCAGCAGCAAAGACATTGGTTAATAAAGTGAGATATTTTATATATATATATATATATATATATATAATTATTGCAATAATTTGCGTAACATTCAGAGTTTGCATTTCACTGTATTTTTAATCATTTTTAGGAATACCGAATCTGTTTTTGTGCAAGTGAGATGAGTAGATGCTCATATTTAGTTTAGAACTACAACAGCCATCATGTTCACACATCTCACACGCCTCTGCACTTACGATTTCTCTCAACATGGGGACAGTAGAGCTGTCAGTCAATACATGGGAAAACAAAGTCACTTGAGTTGCTTATTTTAAAAAGTAACTCATATTGTGTTGTGAATTTAAAAATGTGTTACTTTACTAGTTACTTGTAATGACTACATAACTCACATTACCCCCAACACTGTCTATAAATATTGAATTTATGGAAATATTTGGTCCACTGTGTGTGCTTAATGCACAAAAACCATGAGGTTTGAGCAAGTACTGTTGAGCATCCATTTACCATATAGGAGGACCATAATCTGTCCTTGGGGGGAACGCCATCCATTAAAATGTGCCACTTGCTAACAAAGGAAATTTGTCCACTCGGCTCCTGACCTGACCAAGGTTGAGTAGCACTGATCTATGCTAACTACTGTGAAAGCACAGCACTGAATCCAGATGAGCCACATAACAAACTACTACTTCCAACTGCATCTGATATGAGATTCAACATCAACAAATTTTAAAAATAACACGTGATCTGATTTTTTACATCCTAGTCTAATGAGTAGTTGTAGGGCTGCACGATTTGGTGGGGGTGGGGGGAATCTAATTGCGATTATTCTGATAAAAATAACAATTGCTATTTAAAATGCGATAAAGAACGCATTGCCATGCTTAACTCTGAAAAATGCAATGCATATATTTAAATTAATCTCAGCCTTTGAGATTTGATAATCGTACTGTGGCATATCATGATTTCGATTTTGTTTCGATTAATCATGCAGCCCTAAATAGTTTCTTTCTGCACCAATTTTACAGTATTATCCACTGACTATTCTCACACTCCACGCTGTCTGAAATGGTGCAGTGCTGTCTTGTTCACTGACTACACAATAAAACATTCAAGCTTTCCAACATCCTTGTTTCAAATGCATGAAAAGCAACATTAAGCAAGAGACATGTGACGGTATAAACAAGCTCAATGTGTAAATGCAGTTTCTACAACAAGAGCGATAAAAGACTACATTTCTTTTCTTAGAAGTGCATTCTTTCAAAATGCTTCCAACCTGTCTGCAAGCATCAGAATTTCCTGTTTTGGCATTTCATTGTGCCCTGCGCTGAGCCAATGTATGCCGGGGACACATTGAGAAGGGTTGTCTCTGATGATAATAACAATGCTCAGGGGGGTGGGAGCCCTTGTAACACACGTTATCTTCAGTCTACCATGCGCACGAGTGTTTGTTTTTTTCACATGCCTGGTGAAGCAGCCTTAGGCAAATGTCAAGGCGGCCATTATCAGCCTCGCACATTTATTGTGTAGCATATTAGTAAAGCTACCGCACGATTGCTCGGGTTCCCCGTAATCCGCTGCAGGAGTGTGGGCCGGTGGACCAAGCTTTCGAGAGGATGTGTGGACAGACCGGCTGATGGCGGCTGCCAGTGGATCTACTCACAGGGAATAAGAAGGATTCGGTTGGCACTGAGCAGTGGCAAAAGTTCAGAAGCACCAGGCGAAAACCCATCACATCTTTTAGAGATGGGAGTAAAGGTGCTAAGTAAGCATCTTATCGTAATCCTCAAGCACACTGTTGTGCTGTTTTCCCTGTCTTGTGTCCGTCTTTGTGTGTGGCACATTTAGTTGACTTTCCAAGCATGCGCTGCATCCAGACGGCTCATACACTTCTCATTAAAGTTTAACAAGAGAAGAAACACAGGCGAAAACACATACATTTTCTCAAGTTTCACTCCACAAGAGGTCCGATCAATAATAAATGTGGTTTTCGTGGCATGAGGGAGGAGTCGAGGAGCAGCGGGATTAAAGGGTGGGTGTGTTGTGACTGTGTCTCTCACATACAGTAGCACAAACTTGTGCATGTTTGAATAGATATTGAAAAATATACAATATCGACATATTAACAGCATATTAAACACAAATACTTTTGTGCATTATTTTTATACACTTTTATGCAACAGTTTAACCTTGCAAAACTTGACATGAAATAATAGTCAGAAAGTATATATATATATATATATATATATGTGTGTGTGTGTGTGTGTATAATATTTTTTTTAAGACACATGAACCACAACCTGAAGGTGGACATTTTTACAATTATACTAAAAGGCCTTTTACTTGCTAAAAAACTATCAATCAGACGACAGAAGGCATGTAGTAGAATGTGTGCAACAGGTTTTACAGCAAAGTTTTGATATTCATATTTGCTTATAAATTAAACCCCGATGGGGCTAAATAAAGTAATATATACTATATACAGTAGGGTAGACCATGTCTAAGGTTATACATTACCAAGTTCACTCATATTACCATGAATGGGATAAACTAGAATGCCCAATATGGCGGCTCTAGTAAAGGAAGTCCTGCCTTCTAAATGAAAGAGCCAGTCGTGTCACTGCAGCAGATGTTAAAACAGGGGTTCCCTATCTGTCAGTCATGTTCAACGTTATGTAGAAAAGACTGACAAATGGGGTCTCAGTTGGGAGCCCCAATCACCTCTGAGATTTAGAAAAATGGCCAATGTTGGCGAGTTGAATTTGCATGCTGAGCCACTCCCCCGTACATATGGGTATATAAGACGGCGGCACGCATCCACTCATTCATGCTGAGATGGCGTTCATGGATGGTTCATGCCCTACAGACGATGGTTCATGCCCTACAGACGAAGTTAATACACTTTTCAAGATTTTCAAGTTTTTACACTTTGAATCTCTTGTCGTCAATTTCTGGCCTCCTAGTGATGTTAAATATGAGCCTACACAGGGTGATTATTTTGACTTTATTTTGTATTTGAACTGCACGGCTTGGACGCAGTGTCCGTCAAAAATAGTCTTTAGCGAAGTGCCGCTTCTGGGATGCTTCTTCACAAGCATTGACTAGAGTGGCCGCAATCGACTTCGGTGGCCACGTTGGAGCTGTAATGCGCCACAGACATGTGCAGTGTAAATCCGGCTTGAGGGTTTCAGTGGGACCGTTTGCGCTGGGCCAGTCCCCACGAACCTCCCGCTCCTCTGTAGTGCCGTGTAATGTCGAGCTGCCGAGTGATTGTGCGGGTTCTTCTCACGGGGGACCCAGCATGTCTTTTGGCGCTCCGGGTGAGGATCAGATGTCGATAGCTGCATCGGAGAGTGGGCTATTGTCCTCTGCAGAGGAAGATGAAGCGGATGCAGAGTTGACGGCCATGCTTGCCTGGGCTGCTGCAGGCATCGGACTCTAGTGGAACCCTCCACCTTGTCCTGAGCACTCATGGTTGGATGATTGGTTCCTGGGTGTGGTCAAGATTGCGGTCCTGTTGGCAAAGGACGCAATAGAGCCTGTCCCTCCAGCCAAGATGAAGATGGGGTTTTACAGCCCTTACTTCATCGTACCCAAGAAAGGCAGTGGGTTACAGCTGATCTTGGATCTGTGTGCTTTGAACCGGGCCATTCACAAGCTCTCGTTCAAAATGCTAATGCAGAAATGCATTCTCACATGTGTTCGTCCCCAAAATTGGTTCGCAACAATCGACCTGAAGGATGCATACTTCCACGTCTCGATTCTGTCTCTACACCATTTCAGACCATTTCTTCAGTTTGCCTTTGAGGGCTTTGGGCTGTCCCTGTCTCCCCACGTCTTCACCAAAGTCGCAGAGACTGCCTTTCCCCCGCTAAGGGAAGTGGGTGTTCACATTCTCAACTATCTCAATGAGTGGCTCATTCTAGCTCAGTCTCGAGATCTGTTGTGCGAACACAGGGATCTGGTGCTCAGGCACCTCAGCCATCAGGGGCTTCGGGTCAGCTGGGAAAAGAGCAAGATCTCCCCCATGCAAAGCATCTCTTTTCTCGGTATAGAGTAAGACTCAGTCAAAATGATGGAGTGTCTCACCAACGAGCATGCACAACATCACACTCTGTGTGATCATCACACCGAACTGTCGCCGAACTTTCAGCCCTTATTAACACTGGTCATGGCTGAAAAAAAGGGGAATTGAGAACTGAAGCACTGTTCCCGTGAAATAACATGTAAAAGGAATAGCAGCTATGACAGTCTCCATGGGAAGCCCTGTCCCTTCCATCCCATTGGCATGGAGGAATAACATTCTGGGTTTACGTAGGGCGCTGGGTAGGTTATGACTTAACGGGAACAGTTGCCAAAAGGGCACGTTTCAGCTTGCCAGCATCTGCATCTCCAACACTCATAAACATTCAGTGGTAGTGGCGCTTTCCATGGGACCGCATTTGTCAGTCTTTTTGACATAACTTTGAACGTGACTGACAGATAGGGAACATCTTGGATACTGATGCAACCCTTATTCCCTGATGGACGGAACGGAGAGGTTATGTCCCTCCTGCCACAACCCTGAACCACCGCTGAATGGCGGGGGCCTTCGTCTCGGCTCCTCAGCATAAACCTGAATGAGTGGATGCGTGCCGCCATCTTATATACCTGTATGTACAGGGAATGGCTCGGCATGCAAATTCCACTCACCAATTCCATTGCCCATTTTTCTAAAACTCAGGGGTGATTGAGGCTCCCAAGTGAGACCCCATTTGTCAGTCTTTTCGACATAATGTCTCCGTTCCCTCCATCAGGGAATGAGGATTACATCAGTAACCAAGATGTTCTCAACTCTGGCCCTCGAGATCCACTTTCCTGTAGAGTTTTGCTCCAACCTTAATCAAACACACCTGGACAAGCTAATCAAGTTTGTCAGGATGACTAGAAAGTGATACGCAGGTGAGTTTCATCAAGGTTGGAAGTAAACTCTGCAGGAAAGTGTTAGAAGCTCTGGTTCTCATAGAAACATGATGATGTTAGGGGCAAATATTGTGCTTGTGGATCCACAACCTTGATATTTTATTCTGTAGGTCCCTAAAGTACATTAGTGTCCAGAACTTCCCCAGTAGATAGGAGTTTCAGCATTTCCCCAGTAGATAGGAGCTGGTTTTTGCGTGACCAAAATAGCTGTGCAGAGGCATTGCCAATATGGCTACTTAGTGAACTGACTTTCTTTGAAAGTGACATTGACCGAGTACAGTTGTAATAAGGCACAGTTGTGACTGTGATTTCCCCTTTCATGTAAGTTTGAACTGTCATCATGTGCACATTCACATTAGCATCCTCTTTCTGCATAGAAAAACGGAAGCACATGGTCCAAATTCCTGCTGAAATATTTGAAGAGAACAAAACAAAACAAATCAAAAAACCTCATGTTTTATTGTGAATAGATTGTAATTCCTGTCTGATCATGAAAACATAGTCTGCATGTAGTAATTATTGGTTTGTAATTTTGGGACATGCTAGCATGCAACTGTAAGAAATTGAGAATCACACTGTTATATATGTGGTCCCATGTTGACTGCATTGATGATGGGACGATGTATATCTGTCATCACTGTGAACATTGAAAAAATGCTGAACTGATATATGGAACACATTAAAAATACTTGAAAACTACTATAAGTACATTTCACTTAAATGCCCTGGGCACTCCTTGTCTTCAGCTATAAACTGGAATATAGAAATTGTGTATGCGTGTTTCTGACATTTATTTTGCTGGTAGACAGAAAAAGGCAAAAATGTCCCTTGCTTATTCTGATCATTATTTGTGCAGTACAGCAAACAGCAAAAAGCTTACATGTATCTTGTCTACACTAATACTGTGCTTAAACTGTTTGTGTACTGTGTTTGTACTGTCACTATTATTGGCCAGACATTACAAATCACACAGCACAAAATGAAAACATTTAAATGTCACATCATGTAATTGTATAACTGTGTGAAATGTGACAGCATTAAACAATTTAATTAATCTCATTTATTATGTTGATTAAAACTGAACTCAATATTCTATGAACCTCAAGTGATTTGTAAAGTTTCTTACTTTGTTGTTCATGCACAAAAGGGTTTGTAGATGTTGTAGATACCATCAGTACATTGATGCATTTCAGTGTCTATCAAGACACAAATATAATTGTGTGCTAAATCCACGCTTACAATATGAATACGAATGAGATCATGTTGGGTTATATAATGAAGAACATTTAGTGAGATATATTTTGCCACTTTCCAGCATATGGACGTCAAACTGCAAAGCACAATTACCAATAAATACAGAAATAGATGTTACAATACATTTACTCATTGGTTTGCTTTTAACCTACAACAAAGCTTAAAAACTCATTAATTCTTTATAGCCAAAAAAGACAATTGCTTATGTTTTTTTTTTTTTTGTTTGTTTGTTTGTTTGTTTGCGACATTTCTGCATAATATTATATAATATGGATATAATTGACCGTTATCCTAGGCAACTGATTTCATACATATACTGGGATGTTCTTTGTGTCTGGAATGAAATCATAACTCACACTCAAATCAGTATTTCACGTGCATTTATTTATTAGGTAAGTAGCCATGTAAGTAATAATGCAGTATGAAGAGGAAATTGAAAGATTTGCATATCTTAAGCTGTAAAATGGACAAATAATTGTAAATCGAAATTCCCACTATTTTCCTAATCTGTTTCAAAAATACCTTGGATAAATGCATAACACTTTGCATTCCTTTTCAGAATAAACAAACATTTTTGGATTGCTTTTAGGAAAAGTAAAAAAAAAAATAAAAATAAATCATTGATTTGAAATGATGCAATACTTGGCACAAGAACCTAATTCATATAAAGCAATAGCAACATGCATTAGTAAGTGTTTGGCTTCCACCGTATTTTCTGCGGGAGCCACGTTTGTTTCATTAAATCATAATGCCATGTCGTTTTGTTTCTATTCCAAATCCATGAACTCCTGCAGTACAGCTCTCTCTCTCTCTTGCCCCAGCCTTTTCTCTTCCAGAGAAGTAGTTATTGACGGAGGAATGGGCAAATGGCCAATCTGTTTACACAAGATAAAGTTTCAGTTTCTAATTCTCATCTTTTGTTCAGAAAAGTTAGCAACATAAGACGACAGCTTTCTTGGCATAATATTAGATGTGTCAGAAAGCCAAACACGCCAATTACACACTGGGGGGCTACTGAATTTCCTAACTTCTTTAGTCAGCGGACTCTGTGGCTTTCTGTGACAGGACCACTGACAGAAACTTCTCGCTGCTATGGTAACTGACATGAATTGGCAATCTTCACACTGCAGTAATGTTGTTCAGAATACATGAGATTCATGTGTAAATGTATTTTCGTCAGGTAGCAGAGTTTAGGGTATGTCAGCAAGTTGTTTGAAAGATTGATTCAGATTCAAAAACGGTAAACATAGTTTCTGTGTTGATTCTCCCTTGCTCATGCGTTTAACTTATCTGTACAAGACACAAGATGATATCTGTTTGCTCTGTATCCATGGCAACCCACTATAACTATGATCAGGAGGCTTGTGAAAATGCAAACGTACACACTGTAAAGTTTCAGGAGTGACAACCGCATGCGGGAGTGAGTCCCCTTAATCAAATACTTCCCTTCTATATAGTATGCGAAAAACTGAACGACAAAACAGTAGTATGTCTGAAAAGTCCCTGTATGACCCACTACTTCCGCCGAGATTCTGAAGTGTGCATTCGATGGACACTTTACTATCGTCAGCACAATGCGACGCCAGGCACGACGCAAGTGTTTTTTGGTAGTTTCAACCCGACGCAGTTATCATTTTCACGTCATGTGCCCACGTTGTTTAAATAGCAAATGCACTCGTGCCCATCTGTTCACCCATGGACGTGCTGGTCTGAAAACGAGGTGTGTTCAGGTGCATTGTTGGCGTGTTGCTATTTTGAGGCAACTGAAAACGACTGCGCCGTTAACTAACTGAAACCTGCTCTAAAGTCAAAGGCACAGTATTTTTTTGTAATTTAAAGAGCGCGTTAGTAATATGTGCCTATAGGCGGGTGCACAACGCTTGTACAATCTGCTTATTACACACACAGGGACGCGCAGCAGCACACAAACATGCCAAATATTACAAATAAAAGGATTACATTGTAAAAGATTATTATTGTGTACATAAAGATAAAAATGCCTACATGTCATAATGGATAGTCATTGCATGTATCAAAATTACCTATTTGCAGTAATGATGAATGAAATTGGCTAATTATTTGACCAATCGTGGCAATACAAACTGACTCGTCATGGTGCAAGCGCACCTGGATTTTAAAGGGAATGGGAGTTGACACTCTGATTAGTTTATTGCACGTTAGGCCCAAAACACACCCATGACTCATTAAGAGACTAGGTACAACCCTTTTGGTGCATTGACCATTTTTTCCGTCGTTAAACTAGCAAAAGTGGATTCGGACACGCCCTAAGTGCACCTGCACCATGCGCTTCAGACCATGCGCTTAGCTCGTCAAAATAGGGCCCTTAATCTTAAACTAATCAAGAAATCTAGATTGAAACTATTTACTTTTAATACAAATTCCTGGTCTGTCTTTGCAATCTTTCATCAAAGTAACTCGATCTGCCTTTGAAACAACTTTCCTTTTCGGATTATGAGTTCGGCAGCACTGTAAGATGATGGATAAGCACAGATGCCAAATGCCCAGTTTTCCGTACTCTTCCCACAATGACAGTGACACTGACTTTCTCATATCTCTTGGCGTCATGCTGATGCTTTAGTCTTTACAATGTAGACTGGATTTTGACTACACTGCCTGAA
This sequence comes from Mylopharyngodon piceus, assembly GCA_039654765.1. NCBI lineage: Eukaryota > Metazoa > Chordata > Actinopteri > Cypriniformes > Xenocyprididae > Mylopharyngodon > Mylopharyngodon piceus. The sequence continues at coordinate 474,234 of CM077445.1, forward strand.
AAAAAAAAAAAAAAAAAAAAATGGATTTAATCACATATTTTTTTTTTTATTTTTTTTTTTATACAATACAATAAATTCCTTTATAATAATATTTGCAGTTTTCAGCATTCAATATTCTGTTTACCCCAAAAATACCTTGCATTATGGAATTAAGGGTGTGTGTTCACATTTGTAGTTCAGTTCTTTTGGTCTGGACCAAAAAAAGAAAATTTCCTTGTTTGGTGCACACCAGGGTTCAGATGGCAACGTTCACACTCATTCAAATGAACCACAGTAACAGAGCAATCGCACCAAATTTATTTTTAATCCAACCAAATATGCCGAGTGTGAACACAACCTAAGAGGCTGTCAAGTTGAAGCCACATTTCCATTTAATGTAATGCCAAATGAGCTATCTTTAGAAAGACAACCTATATGTGCCAGTGAGCTCTAATGATTTTATTTCACATTAAAAAGACTTTTTGTTTGCCATAATTCCTTTCTAGTGTCAATTATGATGAATGCTGTTTTTGTTTTCCACAGTGTTGCTTAGTAAATCAAGGGAGGACTACAAACATCTGCATAGTTCTGTGAAACTACAGGCCCGCGAGTCCAGGTTGAAACAGAGGGTTCCAAATGCCACATTGAGCCACATGCTAATTAGTGCCGGAGAGAGTTAGAGAGATTTCCTAATGACACTCCCCCGGGGGATTCAACCACCAAACTCACAAAATTTCAGAGTGCGCTTCTGTCGGCTCTGACAGCGAGAGCAATGGGAACAGCTTTTACTGGGGGAAACAAAGACTTTGCTGAGCTCCTGTGGGAGGCTTCATTTGAATCCTCTGTCTCTCGCAGTAGCTGTAGCGTCAGTTCCTTCTAAGCAGTTACACGAAACAGCTGCATAATTGTGCCTCAAGCTTCAGTGCGTGGAGCACTGACATAGAACATAGAAGGGAATGGGAAAACTTCACTTGAATTCGGCAAAGTTTGAGTATACTTCCAATTCTGCTAAGAGGGACACATAGTTTTGTTCACTTCAGAAGCAGATGTACCACAAAATGGAGTGGAAACAAGTGCATCCATTTGACTAAGATTGATTTCAGTGTATCCTGTTTTTAAGGAATATTAGTATTTCTTTACATCCACAGCTTAGGGATCAGGGTTTACTGGTTAGCATGAGCTGTTATCCCCTGCTGGTCGATGCTGTAACTACATCATTAAATGGCCAAAAAGCATGGCTGAATTCGGAACTTATTATTAAAATATTACCATTTCTATCATATAAACATAGGAAGAGTAGTATGCCCGTGTGCTGTTGCAAATTCAGCCAGCGCTTCTCCATTGATTACTACTCAAAAGTAAGTAGAGTCAGGTGCACTAAAGTAGAGGTCTGCATTGCCGCGGCTCTCCCGCGGGACCCGATAAGATTTCTTGCTGCGCGGGATTAAATTTTGAATGAAAGGTGGATTGCGGTCGGTAACTATAGTGTACTTTAGGCGGGAGCGAGCGGTCTGACAATAACCCGGTCGCTCCCTAGATGCTTTGGCATTAGCGCATCTGTGCTTGAACTCGAAGTGAACAAAACTTTCTGCAGTGGTGGGGTTCACACAGTCACCAGTTCCCTGTCCTGAGAAACCTAGTAAGATATGTTCTTTGCATTAGAGGTCTGCGCGAGTGCACCTTCAGAGATCATTCAACCTTTGCGATCGGATTTTGGAGGAGAGACGTTCTGAAACGGTTGTCAGTCAGCGTCATTCTGTTCTTGCATGGATGTTAAAAAAGATTTCATTTTGCAGTAGCCTATAGCAGAGTCCTGCACGCGGGCGGGTACCCGCGGGTACTCGACGGGTGACCCGCCAAATTTTATGTAACGGGTGGAATAATATTTACGTGTCGGGTGCGGTGCGGGTGCGGGTCGGACGTGCGGTAGGCACGGGTAGACTGCGGGTCCAATAGCCAAGACTATTCCAACTCAATTCGGTGCATTTGACCGCTGCTTTCAAATGGTCCCGTGCTTATTTGTGTTCATGCTCTGTCTGAAGACCGTTAAAGGCTTCTAATTACAGGAGGATTTGCAGTGCTGAGCATTGTAGCCAATCGCGCTACATCTGATTGAAAGCTATAGTGATTATTAAAGGGAGCGCGCTTTGCTCGCTTTATGTATTTAATATAGGCTATTTACAATTTGAATAAAAGTTTTAGAATATTTTTCGCGCTGCTACAAAGAGGACCAGCGGCCAGGTAAACACTGCTTAGTTTCAGAAGAGACAACCGCATTTAAATGCCGAGTGAATCTGATAAAATATTTACTAGCTTTAAGCTTACAGTTAAATAGCCCTATTAAAACATTACTTGTTCTATTATTTTACTTTGTGTTGTTTAATGCAATGTTTAATTAGATGCAGCGACATATAATGCCTAATGTTGGTTTTATTGCTTGTGTTAGGCTACATGAGAAAAATATTTTTGTCTACCTGATGTAGGAGATTTATTGCGGGTGCGGGTCGGGTCGCTGTTATTATGTCAAACGGGTCGGGTCGGGTGCGGGCTAAAATTAGTGTTTCTGTCGGATATCGGGTCGGGTGTGCTGTTAATAACTGCGGGTGAGGGTTTATAAAACAGGACCCGTGCAGGTCTCTGGCCTATAGCTAGTAAGCCAACAGTTTTCGTTTATATGTATTTTTGGCTTAGCCTAGCCTATAGTTTTGAGGGACATGTTGTAGGCTATTTAATTTAGCCATTTTTTTCTCTGTGATATTTAGCCTATTATTCTTTGTGACATTTTTTTCTCTGACATTTTTTAGGGTGTTGACAGCATCATAAGACAAATAACAAATAAAAATCTTGTATATGCTATGCAATATTTTATATTTGTTATCCCCAATCACTCTCTTTCTTTTGGGTAAGTTTAAATGTGAGATTCTGGAAACGATCTAAATTTAGCGGCACCCGTCGGGTCGGGAAGAAAATCACTATTTGCGGATAGCGGGTGAACACAGAGTGAATTTTAGGCAGGAGCGGGTGCGTGCGGAATAGAACCTTGCGGGAGCGGGCGGGAGTGGGACAACCTCTACACTAAAGGCCAAAGTATAAATAGGTTTTTATAGGTACGCTAGTATACGCGTACTGTGTGCATGACGCAAAGGTGGCAACACTGCTACTGAGGAGATGAAAAAAACAACAACAACAAACTACTGGAGATGGCAACAACTAGGGTTGTCACGATATATACCATAAACCTATCTCACGGTATTATAGAGTGGTGCAGGTATGACGTCACTTTGTTGGCCAATCGGCAGTTAGCGTCACACTGATTCCCTCGACAAAAACCCAATAGGATTTTTCCATAGGCTTTTGGATTATCGCAAAAAACAAGCTCTGTGATCAACAAAAGTTTATGATACTTACACATTTTGTCCATCAAGACTTCAAAACTTAGCGTAAATGCAGTCGCCAAAAATAAAAAGCTAAAGGTAGGCTATAAACAAACTACACCACGGTCCCACGAGTTCAACGTCACCATCAATAAGCTTCTGACAACTCTTTCAGTTTTTATATAAAAACATTTTCCCAGAAAGTTTGAGTTAGAATAGTTCATAAGACCACAATTATAAGCATAATGAGGCTGTAAAAGTTTACCTGTTAAGCCTGGAACACACCAAGCTGATGGTCGCCGTCGGGCAGTTTTTGTTCGTCAGCTGACTAAGTTTCCTCAGTGTGTTCCGCACCGTCGGCTGAAGTTGGTCCTCGTCGGCTTTTTTTCGGCCGATTCGACATGTTGAATCGGCATTGGAGCTCGTCGGTCAGTCGGGCCATCTGATCATTCTGATTGGCTGTTCAGCTACTGCCACCTGCTGGTACGGAAAGGCATTTCTTCTTACGCAGGCACAGAACGGACGTGCTACTTGGCCGTCGGGTGTCGAGCGTCGGTTTGGTGTGTCAGGGCAACTTTGGACCCAGACGCTGCCGACGTGAGCCAACCCGTAGTCTGCTTTCATCGCCACTAGTTCGTCGGCATCGGCGTCGGTATGTTCCGGGCTTTAGGCATGATGATGTTTAATCTCCCCGACTGCCTCTGTAGTCCCATTTAGCCACTTGTTAGCAACCGCCTTTTTCAAGACACGTAACAGCTTAAAAAAAAAACACGAGAGGGGTAATACTGATGTATCACCACAGACCTTATTTCAGCCATTTAACTAAAACCCCACACTGTAAAACTTTTCGCTGTAAATTTACAGTAAAATACTGGCAGCTGGGTTGCCAGCCACTTACTGTATTTTTACAGGACTACTTCTGTAAACAACATTTACAGTATAGTACTGTAATTACCAAATACAGTATCCTGCTGTAATATTATGTACTTTTACAGTATTATACTGTTTATCTATAGCTATTAACTGCCTTTATACAGCTTTTCATACTGCACTTATATTTGTCATTAAATAATTAAAAATATACTTTTGTTATTATGTTATGGCAAAGGAAATGGAAAGCAACATACTCTGAGTTTTAAAACTTAAAACTTAAAAATTTAAAACTTTTTTTTTTTTTTTTTACGGAAAAAAGCAGAAAATTGCAACGTTGAAAGGTCAACATTTTAAATGCACTCAACAGTTATCAATGAACAATACAGCAATCTTATTTACTTTTAACATTTTTCCAAATGTGGAGTAAAAACAAATAGTAGGCCTACAAGTTTTTCAGTACTGCTCCTTTTTTGCACAGTGTTGCCAGTCTTGGAAGTCACTTTCCCTTCTTGTTTCTTGAGCCGTGTTCATGGTTGATGTCAAAGTGCCTAAAAAAGCAGAAAAGAAAAAGAAAAAAAAAAAGGAGAGAGAGAGAAAACAGTAATGAATATTGTGAATATATGCACCATAGCATTTTTGTGAACACAAGGACTAACAGCCTAAGCATTTGATTGCAGTAAGTTAAAATGTCCAATTAACACTTCAGAAAAGATGCAACTAAAAAATAATGCTTATAATTGTATTCAATGAAATCGTTCATTCATTGAATGGACTATATGCACAACTGCTTCCGCGTTGTACGTCGTACTACATCTCGGGAGTTTCTGGTAAAAGCATTCAGCTCTCATACACCACTAACCTGCTGCAGTCCAGTGCTCGTCTTCTCATTAACTGTTTTTCTCATATTTTATAGCTGTTGAATTTACATTTTAAATTAATTTGATAAAGTAAGGATAAGTACAAGCTTGTGTGTGTTGGTGCTCTTATCCCAGTCTTTTAAAATAGTTAAATAAATAAGTGGTACCTGCCTCAAGACATTTAGCAATGTTAAATATTTAAATTAATCTTTAAAGGTTAGTTTACTCAAAAATTAAATTTCTTCTCAAAAATTAAATTACTTGCCCTCGTGTCGTTCCACACCCGTAAGACCTTTGTTCATCTTTGGAACACAAATGGAGATATTTTTTCTGAGAGCTTTCTGTTCCTCCATAGGCAGCAGCACAACTTATACATTCAAGGTCAAGAATGGTAGAAACACATTGTTAAAGTAATCCATGTGTCTCTGTGACATGTGACAGAAAGCTCTCGCATCAAAAATATCTTAATTTGTGTTCTGAAGATGAGCGAAGGTCTTCTGGGTGTGGAACAACATGAGGGTGAGTAATTACTGACAGAAATTTCATTTTTGGGTGAACTAACCCTTTAAACAGTAACGCACTGACAGCGGACTGACAAATATACTTTGAATATTAAGAATTTGAATACTAAGAATTGTGTGAATTACATACAGTGAAATGATTGTCAATGAAAAATAGGGATTAAAATATTTAATAAAAATAAATGAAGGTTTGTTCTGATCTTATTCATCAGGTCTCACACACACTGCAGCATCGATCACTAAGCGGAAATAGGCAAGTTGTATTATTTCAAAACGTAAGTGTGTTACAAGCCTTAAACCTGATTACATCACACGTGAAATTAGGTGCAATACTTGCGTTAACAAAACCATATTTCACAGAAGGTCATTTTCCCCCCCTTCCTGGTTCTTGAGCCATGTTTAGGGTGTATGCCAAAGAGCCTAAAAGCAGAAAAGCAAAGAGAGAGAGAGAGAGAGAGAAGTGAATATTGTGCATTCATTCACCATAGCATTTTTGTGAACACAAGGACTCACAGCTAAGCATATGATCTCAGTAATGTGTCTTGTTACAATTCAGAAAAGATGCATCTTAAAATAATGCTTAAAATAATTGACAAAATAAAATCGTTTATTCACTGAATTCTTTGTCATAAACCTGATACACATGAAAATAAGCACAACACTTACGTAAACAATGGAGCTACATCAGATGATTCAGCCTGAAACGAGAAAAAAAATGCAAAAAAACAAAACAGTTTAAAAATCAGGTTGTAAGAATAACATATGCTAAGGTTTGTCTATAACATGAAACATCAGTGTTACTGCGTGAAGCGCTGAGAACAGAGTAACGTTAACCGTTTGCTCATGAGAAACAAAAGTTTAACATTTCAAGATCAAACCATTCATGACAAAGTAGAAACGCGAACGAAAAGCTCCAGAAAAGACTGACTTACCGTATTCTCAGCCGAACAATCGCTTATCCGTCTTCTCGACAGGCACAAACGTTTTGATTAATCACGTGGAAAATAACATCTCCGTCTTCTCAGCAGTGCCGTCCAGTCATCCCGCGTCTCAGGCAAACTGACGCTTCAAAAGGTTAAAACTGCACACTATATTCACTCGAATATCATTTAATGATAACATTAAACCCTGAAGAGTCGACGTAAAACACAAAAAGCGTGGCCTGGCCTAGAAATTTGAGCGCGGAAAAAAAAAATCAATCCCATAATGCAATGCCTCTACAGTATTGATACTGTATTACGAATGAAACGGGCTGAAAACAGAAAACTACTGTATATTTACATATTTACAGACATTCTGTAAAATATACAGCATGTTACTGTTTTATGATAATACAGTATAATACTGTTAGAAATTACCTGTAAATTTACAGTAAAGTTTTACAGTGCATAGACAAAACCATTGACTTTGGGACGATGGAACCGGAAGTGCTAAAACGCTAACTCGTTTCCGCGTTTTGTCCTACAAAGTGATGTCATACCTGCACCACTCTGCAGCTGAAGTATCACAATACCAAGCATGTGTTGATTCATAATTAAAATCTATGAAAATAAACCAAACTTTCATAAATACATAACGTCAATGAAAACATACCAAATTAAATATTGTATTGACAAAGCAGCTGAAACCTTCTTCAAAAATCTTACTTTGTGATCTGCAGAAAAAAAGGAAATCATTCAAGTTTGCAATTTTTCATTTTTGGGTGAACTATTCTTTTAAGGTATTTTGTAGTTTTATTTCACTAAAAGTAACATTAATTGAGGTCATTATGCTCTCGTTAGTATACATTACTCAAAACAGTATTCAAGGCTGTTCAGTAACCATCATCATCATAATAATAATGTTGATAATGGGGTGTTTAACTATTTGCTAGTTTCTTAAATTTTGTGTCCAAGTTTGGACAACTTATACTTTAAAACTCAGCGTTTCTGAAGCACCTTAAATATTAATTCTTACCCCATACTCCTGGATTGTAACTGCTCAGCCCTGCAGTCAAGATTGTGTAACAAATATTGGTAAAGCTGGTGAACGACATTTCTGACAGCTCTGAGAGGGTTGCTTAACTATCAGGTCCTCAGGCTCAAGACTGTGTAGCTGTGTTTAAAACAGACTGATAAAAGAAACCCTCAGGCTACAGAACTGTTCGCCCTTCTTCTCCATCTCCAAGACAGATTTATTCAGGTCTGCAAACATACATATGTGATGTGGCCTATGTAGCGAATAAAGTACAGTCCTATCACCCTTGTGTTCTTGATCAAACACTTAACGTCAGGATACCCAAAGGTAATTGTTGCATTGGATAAAGTGTGCCGTTAATGAGCACTAACATGTAAGTTTATATTCCTGCAGGGTTTAAATTGAAGTACAATTATCTTAAGTGGTTAGCAAAGGAAGTCTGGTAGCCTCAGAGAATGAGAGTAGCTTTTAACACTTTATTTTACAGTGCCCTTGTTACATATGTTACATGTACTTACTGTAGTAATTGCATGCAGTTAACCCTAAACCACACCCTACAGTAAGTACATGCTATTAATTAATATTACTCAGTACTTACACTGTAACAACACACCTTCAAATAAAGTGTAACCAACTATTAATTACAAAAGCAGTGGCTTACCACACAAATTCACATGCTATTCACCTTATTTTTAAAGGGGACCTATAATACCCCTTTTACAAGATGTAATATAAGTCTCTGGTGTCCCCAGAATGTGTCTGAAGTTTCAGCTCAAAATACCCCACAGATCATTTATTATAGCTTGTCAAATTTGCCCCTATTTAAGTGTGAGCAAAAACACACCGTTTATGTGTGTCCCTTTAAATGCAAATGAGCTGCTGGTCCCGGCCCCCTTTCCAGAAGAGGGCGGAGCTTTAACAGCTCGCGCTTCGGTTGCTCAACAACAACAAAGCTGGAGAATCTCACGCAGCCAAAATGAGGATTGTCAGTAACGGTGTTCAGCCTTACATTGTTCAAACCGGAGTCGACACTGATGGAGAGACTCAGGAAGAAGTTACAACTGGAATGAAAAGAATGAAACTGAAAGAATGAAACTGGACGTTTCTGAACGGTTAGTGGATAAATTTATGTAGTTGCTGTAGAGTTGATTCAACTCATCGACTAGCATGTGCCGTCATGTTAATCTTTTGTTCAAATCCAGCGTTGAATTGACCCTCGTTTGTGAAGCAGTCCGGCGTAAAATGACGGCATAGTAACAACACTCTACTACAACAACTCTTCTTCTTCTCTAAAGCAGCCCAACATGGCCTCACTCCCTTTGTTGTGTGTTCTCGGGGGCGGGGTTTATGCAAATTTTAGGGTTAGTGATGTCACTAACCCGGGATGTCACTAAGCTCATTGTAGTCCCTACCAGCCGTTGTTGTAGTCCTTAAAAAGAGATTTCTGTAAAAGAAAATATCTCCCTTTGCATTGAACTTTGAGCGTCGTAACTTTGCAGATGTTGTTTATACTCAAACAGCAACATTACACACTAACTAAAGTTAAAAAAGTGAAATCATAATCAACCACCCCTTTAAAGTAAGAGCAACGTGGCCATTTGTAAATTGAATGTGTCTGGTTTTAGCCGATTCCAGTTATTTTAGCTGTACAAAAACAGTGTGTCATACTGCTTGAAATTGCAAACTGGTATTGTTATTGTATTATTGTAATCATAAATACACTGGTTTGTAGCACAACTAGTTTTACAGTTTACTGCACTTTGTTAATCTTCTAGTTATTTACCTAATTCTGAGGTCTTGCACAAATAGCTGCATTGCAAAATAAGGTAGATAATAATTGATTGACTGGTGAGGTGTAAGTAATGTGATGGAGATTAGTTAACATGATCAATAGGTTGGCAGCAAAATATTTTTCCTACAAGCTACCAAGCTACCATCTTAAAGATTTTGTTCCAACATTGACAAATGCGGATGCGAGCTGACCAGATGTAGCCATTTGCAGCCGTTTTTAACTGGGGCTCCATAGATTCAGCCATTACAATCTAAAGAGGCTCCTGTACTGTATCTCAGAATGCAAATGTAAATCACGTAAAGTTCCTCTTCTAGTGATTGCCCATGTTCAGGCTCATCTGTGCATTGATTGAAAGAACAGGCGCACAAATGACCTTTTTCTTCTTTCTTCGTGATTTGTGAGATCTCTGGCGGTGATAATTTCAGTGACTGGGTTGCTCTTTCCGCCCCTGATTCAAACTGCGTTCAATGCAGAGTATGAGCAGAACACACCATGTTACCTTTGCCACATCTGACGAGATCACAAGATATATAACATCAATAACATGCTTCAATTATATGTTAAAAAACATCAATTGCAACAAATGAATAAGTGCCTTCTTAATCACTGTATTAGTAATGGATTTTTACATCTGAAAATGCCAAATTTGATTTAGGGTAGGTTTACACGACAACAATGTACTAAAAAAGTATATTTTCAGTTGAAATCGGCAAAAAGTTGAGTAGTTTGCATCACTGGATACTACTGTCGGTTGTTTAACATTTTTATCTTACAGTTATCAGATATTAAACATTTTGCTACTTGCTTCTGACCATGCACTCTTTCACTGTTAAAACTATGGCATTATGCTGTGAACGTTAAGCCCCGCCTCCTTTGATTTGATTGGCTGTCTCAATCATTTTGACATCGAGCAGCATCAAGAATATCAAATATGGGGGGACAATTTGGCCGATTCTATTTATTGGGGGGGACTTGTGTTCCTCAGTGTCTATGGTGGTTATGGCCCTGGATAAAACGACAAAGCTGACTTTCCTCCTGTGGCCCTGAGGATCACCACACAGAGGCACTGAAGAAGCGAACAAAACTGACAACACAACAACATTAACAGCATTTAATAGAAATGAAACACTTGGAAAACTTCATTTGCAGTCACTCAAGTGTTCCAGACCTCTAGCACACTGTTTATGCTTTGGCAACACATACATTGTTGCATACCAATAAAGCCCTTTAAATTGAACTGAAACCCAATTATTCTTTTTTTTTTTCTTCTTCTTCTTTTTCTATGTAGGAAATTGTTTATTATGTAATTATATTAACTAGGAAGAAATCTGGCAGTAGTGTTAGCAGAGGTATGCCTATAGAGCTAATAGATCTAATGTTGGATAATAGTCTTGTTTTTCATGCATATTTATTGGGACAACAAAAGCTAACGAAATTAACGAAGTGGATATGTGGGTGTTTTTTTCCGGAGTCTTGTCTGTCATCTGAAGGTGTGTTTAAGTGGAAAATGATTTGCTGCTACAAAGCGACTAGAAGTCATTCATTTTCAAAGAAAGAGTGTGATTCGAAGTGACATGAGGGTAGCGACTGTGCATCTTAAAGAAATAGTTCATCTAAAAATTGAATTTCTGTCATCATTTACTCACTCTTATGTAGCAAACTCATATCTTGCTTTACCGTTACAGTGAATGGGGCATGAAAGGGATGTTAAAGCTCCATAAAAGTAGTCCATATATGTATGACTTGTGCACTATGTCAGTTGTTCTGAAGCCATACAACATCTTTGTGTGATGAACTTGCCAAAATGTCTGCTATTCCCTTATAATGTTCTATTCCAGTGAGCTGTTCATCACTGCGACCGAATCAAGTTGAACTCAAGAGTTTGTCTGGAATGTGTTTCCCAAAAGCATGAGTAGCAACAACGATCGCAAGTTTCATTCTAACCATCATAGTTGAACGATTTGGTGTTTCCCGAAACCATAATTCTAATGAACATTCACAAACAACATCACAAGTTCTGTGGTTGAAAGTACAGATCTCCACCTATGGTTAGAAGCATAGTTTTTGTTATCTTTTTGGGGAAAAAAGCAAGCTAATATGCAGTGCATTCTATTTCTATCAGTCTATGTTTTATTCCATATTTAATTCTATATAACTGCATTGTTTTTGAAGACTCCGCATGTGTTTAGTGCCCCGGGGAACTCGGAGTATAAAAAAAAAGAGGGAACCCGCCTTTTGTCTTAAGCAGCTTTCTCGCAATAAATGGGTTTCTGTTGTCCATGCAACTGAGCTATAGTAATCTGACATTAATTCGATCTCAAATAGACTAATTAGAAGTTATTACCCCAACACCTGTGTGATGTGATTAACATCAGTATCATTGCTGAAACAACGTCGTTCGAATGATGGATGTGCAACAAAGTTATGGTTTCGGGAAACAGCCGTGACTGTAACTATACATCATTTATTGTACGATGCATATGCCGTATCGTTGAACTATGTTGGTAATGGTAATGACGGAACATGCGACCATAGTTGGCCAACAATGCTTTTGGGAAACGCTAGATCAACTTTTCAGTGACTGAAAGATTTCGCTCTTGAATCAGTTGACCGATCTCAACAGACTGGGCAAGATGACCAAGCTTTTAGAAAAGATCGGTTTTAAAGAGACAGGAACTGAAGCAGAGTGTGAAAAGAAATGCTGTACAGTGTATGAGAAAAAATATGTTTTTTGAACTTGTGGGGTGTTCCCGGTCTGCAGTGGTCAGTATCTATCAAAAGTGGTCCAAGGAAGGAACAGTGGTGAACCGGCGACAGGGTCATGGGCGGCCAAGGCTCATTGAGTCACGTGGGGAGCGAAGGCTGGCCCGCGTGGTCCGATCCAACAGACGAGCTACTGTAGCTCAAATTGCTCAAGAAGTTAATGCTGTTTCTGACAGAAAGGTGTCAGAATACACAGTGCATCACAGTTTGTTGCGTATGGGGCTGCATAGCCGCAGACCAGTCAGGGTGCCCATGCTGACCCCTGTCCACCGCCAAAAGCACCAACAGTGGGCACGTGAGCATCAGAACTGGACCACGGAGCAATGGAAGAAGGTGGCCTGGTCTGATGAATCACATTTTCTTTTACATCACGTGGATGGCCGGGTGCGTGTGCGTTGCTTACCTGGGGAACACATGACACCAGGATGCACTATGAGAAGAAGGCAAGCCGGCGGAGGCAGTGTGATGCTTTGGGCAATGTTCAGCTGGGAAACCTTGGGTCCTGCCATCCATGTGGATGTTACTTTGACACGTACCACACGTACCTTTCATGGAAACGGTATTCCCTGGTGACTGTGGCCTCTTTCAGCAGGATAATGCACCCTGCCACAAAGCAAAAATGGTTCAGGAATGGTTTGAGAAGCACAACAACGAGTTTGAGGTGTTGATTTGTCCTCCAAATTCCCCAGATCTCAATCCAATCGAGCATCTGTGGGATGTGCTGAACAAACAAGTCCGATCCATGGAGGCTCCACCTCACAACTGACAGGACTTAAAGGATCTGCTGCTAACATCTTGGTGCCAGATACCACAGCACACCTTCAGGGGTCTAGTGGAGTCCATGCCTCGACAGGTCAGGGCTGTTTTGACAGAAAAATGGGGACCAACACAATATTAGGAAGGTGGTCATAATGTTATGACTGATTGGTGTATATATTATGCCCTAATTCTAATTCACATTCATAACATTTTAATTAGTGATATTCTTAAAAAAAAACAAAAAAAACCCCAAAACATTATTGTATTTTTATTGTATTCCTTTAAAGGGAACCCCTGGTATTAAGACTTGTATGGCTTAATATAACGTAAATGATGTCTCTTACTGAAATATGTAGTAGAAAACCCATGAAAGATTTACGTTATTTAAAAAATCCATGTAATACTTGGACCGATTTGGACATTTTGTTTACTCGGAACATAATATACGATGCCACATTGTGCAGCTTTTGGTTGTAATTTTCAGTCGATGAGCCACAAGAAAAGCGATGCAAGTCTTCACTGCTTTCCTAGTGATAAGAAGAGGAGAAAAGAATAGGAAGTTGTGAAGAATGTGGACGAATAAAACTTCCTAAAGATCCGTGTCTTTGTTCTCTCCACTTTAGCCCTGATGCCTTTGATACTTTTTCATCTGTATACTGTTATACTGTATACTTTTACTGACGTAACAATACTTTGGGGCAACGGTAATCTAGTAACGCATACAAGTCTTAATATATCTTAATTACCTTTAAAACACGATCAGCCTTTTCAGTTTGAGCCAGAGCGTAAAATTAGTGAGGATGAAAACATCGCACTGAAGACGTGCAATGTCTCTGTGTCTATTCGAACTACTGTTGTATGATTGACGTGTAAAAATAGTCTGATATGTCACCTGAATGCATTACACACAGTTAAACGTGCTGAGAAGATGCTGCTGTTTTACGCTATTACAGATATCTCGAGCATCACAGCACACACGAGCTTTGAGGCAGTCTGAGATGTTATGGGCTGCCCTCATCAGTCTCCACGACAGGTGTGGCATTTGGTTAAAGCATACACTTATATCCATCGGCAACTGTAAGACACGGTTCTTTAGGAAGTTTTATTCGTCCACAACGAATCTTCACAACTTCCCATTCTTTTCTCCTCTTATCACTAGTAAAGCAGTGAAGACTTGCATCGCTTCTCTTGTTGCCCATCGACTGAAAATTACAACCAAAAGCTGCACAATGTGGCATCGTATATTATATTCTGAGTTGTGTCAGTAGCTCACCGAGTGCAACCATTTGACATCATCGATGTAGAACGCACTGTACAGCTAAACAAAATGGCGCCCCCCATTGTCCAAATTGGTCCAAATATTACATGGATTTTTTAAATAACGTAAATCTTTCATGGGTTTTCTACTACATATTTCAGTAAGAGACATCATTTACGTTATATTAAGCCATACAAGTCTTAACACCAGGGGTTCCCTTTAAGTCACATGTCGATGAATTGAGCTCTGACACATACAGTAGCGAAAGTGTTCACTGATGTTATTTTGTTTTGATTTACAAATCAAAATGTCCATTTACTGGCTCAATGTTTAAGTCATTATTCATATTCATAAAAGGCTTTATCATCTTGCTGCCTATAAACATTTCTGTTTTGTACATCTCTGAATGTGATCCACTTTGCAAATTCTTGTTTTTGTTACTTTTTCCTAATGCTGTTGCTCTGCATTGTTGCAGTGTGGCAGGTAATGGATTGTTTTCTGAAATGCACAGTTCTCTCTCTTGTTGTTGTGGTGTTTTCTTCACCAGTGTCACTGGGATCTGTTCTGCTGTGCTGTTGTTCTACACAAACACATTCTCAATGAGGCTAGCAGTGAATTCTAGATGAAAGAGTGTAAAATACATTGTGTTTTACAGCTGTAACAGTGACTGATAGAGTTTATTCAACAGGTATCAGGATGAAACTGTTTAGCAGCATGTCAGTGAAGAAGAGCCACTGATAGAGGTTTGGCAATGCATCGGCTTGCTAGTCTTGAAAACAGCTTTAAAGATTCATTTTGAAAGCGCAGGACAGTTTGTTGATGCCTTAAGAGGAATGGTTTGCTATAGTTGGTGCAGTTGCCAGTTATTCCCTATAATTTAGGTAAAAAAAGAAAAAGAAAAAAGTCCTGCTGTGAGATGATTGCTTTGCTTTTTGGACTCAGTGTCTATGATGTTGTTGTCTAAGACACATGAAGTCAACGCAGTGAGAATCTTCTCAAGATCAGTAGCGCTTCTGTCACACACAGATGTCTTCTCTCTCGTATTGGCAACACTTCAGTCATATCAGCTGTGACTCAAGTGTTTTTACCTGACACACAACGAGCTGTGCATCGCTAAAAGACTTTCTGTAGCAGCAGATGTCATTGGCATGTCTGCAGTCACAGCGGAAAAGAGGAATGGAAGTACATCCCTTGTACTTTGTCTTCTAGTTGTAATTTATTTACGGGCTGAGGCGGATATCTTGTTTACTGAATCAAATCCATCCATCCGTCTATTTATCCATCCCCCTTTCCAAACATCTTAATCATTTGCAATTATACACTGACCAGTGAAGATTTAAATACATTCCGAAAAACCTGAATTATTAATAACATTTCCATATTCCAGTGCTATTACTGAAATGCAGTATGTGAGTTTCTTTATCTGATCACATTAACATGTAGTTTGCAAACACATGGACTTGTAAAATCTATTAGCTCTGGTATTACTTTAATCATTTCAGTTTTATATTAATTTAATCTATTAGTTCTAGTATTACTTTAAAGCCGGATTAGGCTTGTCATCTGGGATATTACAGGAGAACCCAGTATATATAGACACTATGATAAACTTTAAGCCTTTAGAGTAATTGGGTAAATTTGGATAATTTTATTCTTTGTTATATCAGTGGTTGTCAACCCATAAATGGGTCACAGGTCTGTTCTGATTGGGTGGCGAGCAGCTTGGAAACAGTTACCATACAAGCGTGCATCAATAGCAGAATAAATATGAATAGCTTTTAAAAGAGAGGAAATGCTTCCTCCCTGTATCTTTAGATGTTGACATCAAAGGTCCAATCAAACTCTACTGTATTTTGGGGCAATTACAACTGTCACATAGTGAGCCAAATTAGACAGATAACAAAAGCTACATAAAATACAGGTTCACTTGCAGCAAGGTATGCATTGCAGTCACTGGCTTCTGAAAGCATGAAACTATAAAAATCCAAAAAGCCAAAAAGCCAAAAGTCTTTTTTCACAAAAGAAAGCAACATATCACTGCAAATCATCAAAAAGTGCATATGCTGCACAGGAGCAGGAACTCATTGTGCAGTACAGCAGTTAGTACTGAACACACACACACACACTTTGAACACATACCCGGAGCAGTGGGAAGCCATTTTTGCTGCGACGGGTTACAAGTCCAATTCGCTAACCACATCTGCCCACCCATTTTGATGTTTATCACATAATCAGCTTTATATGACTTTTCTAAGTAAACTTGCTCAGTAGCTCACCTGGTACAGCATTGCACTTGAGATATGGAGCATTTGGATTAGGGCTGTCAATTTAACATGTTAATTTAATTAATTAGTTATGGGAAAAAATAACGCGTTAAAACTATTAACACAGTTAACGCACTCACCCTGCCCCAGACCTACCTTCATTTCATACAGTTGATTGATGACGAACATGAAGAAGCAGGGCAACAACTCACTGCGTGGTGGAGCCTATAGAATGCAATTTCAATGGTCCAAAATTTAAGACAAGGGTCGGCAATTAAGTTTGGCATTGGGCCAAAGAAAATTTTCGCCACTACATGGCAAAAATTTAATGAAAAATGCAACTAGAATTGCCTGTGACAGACTGTTACAGTGTGTTTTGTAACTGGTAGTGAGCTGTTACTCTGTGTTAAATCCTGTAGTAGGACAGTCATTAACAAAAAGCCACATTTGTGTGGCGGTGTCCGGGTTTTACACTGGATAAATTAATAAAGCAGAGTAGTGACACATAACCTGGCAAGTATCTTCATTCGCCAACTTGCAACACAGACCGGCTTGCTAAAACACACATATGTGGGAGATGCGGAATGGATAAAAATAACAAAAAAAATAAAAATAAAAGAGGACTTGAATAAGCCCGTTAATGGCATGTTTAAGTCATGCTCATAACGAACTATGTTTTATTTCCATATTGTGAATAATAAATGAGTATCATTTTAATTTGCTTGTTACACAATGGAGCCTAACTTATTGTAATAATTATTCGACGTAGCCTACTTTTACACTCAGAATTATTCCTTGGCATCCTCACGTACTAACTCCATTTGTGATGTTAACATTTAAGCTAGCTGGTGAGAGAAAATGGCAGTATCAAAGAGTCCAAAGAGGAAATATTATTGCTGGCTGGCCAGTTTTGGCCCGCGGGCCGCCTATTGCCGACCACTGATTTAAGATATCAGGGCAAAAATGCCCCTGAGTTTTTGTCTCAAATTTATATAATATTTAAGCTATATCACACGAGTACTGTTTTTGTTCCGAATAGCACGAGTGCACATGTGATACTGATTTTATAAAACAGTTTAATAAACAAGAAGCTAATATTGTGTTATATTTTAGACACAATATTGTCTGTTTTTGCTCAATTTTGCCAATGGAAATTTTACCTATAAAGCCACAGCAGAACTGTTGTGCTTCTCCGGGCAACACAGCAGTGTTTAATTTCTGAATGAATCCGCGTTTTGAGTGAATCAGTCGGGTGAACCAATGATCCAATGGCCCATTCACAAAGAGAGCCATTTACTTCATTCCTGAATGAATCAGTTGTTTGAACGAATCGAAGAAATGACTCAATAGGCCCCATCATACACCCAGCGCGATGTGACGCCAGGCGCGACGCAAGTGTTTTTTGCTAGTTTCAGCCCGACACAGTTATCATTTTCACGTTCAGCGCCCACTTTGTTTAAATGGCGAATGAACGCACGCCCATCTGTTCACCCATGGGTGTGCTGGTCTGAAAACGAGGTGTGTTCAGGAGCATTGTTGGCGTGTTGCTATTTTGAGGCAACTGAAAACGACTGCGCCATTGACCAACAAAAACTTGGTCTAAAGTCAATGGCGCAGTATTTTTTTTGTTTTTTTGTTATTTAAAGGGCGCGTTGGTAATATGCGCCTATAGGCGGGTGCACAACTCATGTACACTCTGCTTGTCACACACACACGGACGCGCAGCAGCACACAAACATGCCAAATATTAAATGTACCGGTCTTGTTAGACTTCTCTGGCATCTAACTATCCAGTAAGTTAAACAGTGACTCAAAAAACTTCGCTGGAGACATCAAGTCGTTTATGAAGTTTCTGATTCAATTGTGAAACTGTAAAAATATACAAAAGACACAATTACTAAGTATGAAATTGAAAGATTACAGATTGATGATAAAGTAAGGTTAATTAAACCAAGAAAATGTACATCAAAATATAAAAATAACCTTCTCAAACGTATCACACAATAAATGAACACTGTGTACTTACAGACATTGAGTTTAACAGATGCAAAGAAAGAAGATGTTTGAGGATGTCACAGACACCACATTTTTCTGCTTTTCAAAATTAAAGTCCTCAGAGTAGACATACATAAAATAATAAGTCCCATGAAAATCTAAATCAACTCAGTCCTGCACATTAAAAATGTATTTAAACTGACTCTGGATGAGGGTGTCTATATTCCGCCATGTAAATAGAAATCCGCCATGGCTTTTAAAGGGAATGGGAGATGAGACTCTGATTGGTTTATTGCACGTTACGCCCAAAACACACCCATGACTCATTAAGAGACTAGGTACAACCCTTTTAGACCATGTTGCCTGGCGCGCCGACCATTTTTTCCATCGTTAAACTAGCAAAAGTGGATTCGGACATGCCCTAAGTGCATCAAATGATCTAATTGATTTGTGATTAATTTGTGATTAATTAGATTAATTAATCGCCACATAGTGAGATTAATTAGATTGGATATGAATCCTGCAAAACACAATGAAAGAGCTCAAAGACTTGTAGAAGCAGCAAAAATGGCATTTTTATCTCATCTTTGCTTTAGTTAACATTATCAGTTAGGTTTACTGTAGGGTTTAGGTGCAGCGTTAATTTCAAACATTAGCGTACTTTTAAGAAGCCACATAATATTTTGCAGAAATGTCGCCACAGGCACATTGCCAATTATATATTTGCATGGCTGTCTTTATTCCATTTTGACAAATGTAAGCCTCATATAACAGCACGGAAGTCCCTAAAACATATTACTGTATATAACACACTAGCGGCCCAAAGCAGTTGTTAAAACAACAGCGGTAGCGGCTAATATGAATCCCCACATCATCATCGGTCCGTCTGCTTTAATGTGAATTTTTCATGCTCTTGTATCATTAATGATTTGCATGGCCTGACAAATATGCAACTATAAATCAAACCAGAGAGATTACATCCTAAAGTATTTAAGAGGCATTCTGAGCTCGCTAAGCTCCTGTGGAATAGATGTAATGTAATTAATTTGCCTTGTTTGTATTGGGTAGGGTCATTCAGGTTAATTGAGTCTTACTTCAAAACACTGGCAGAGAGCCACACTTTCTGCCTGTACAGTATATTGTCTTTAATTAATATTAAAATAGATGACAGCAGGTTATGTCAGCCAATGACAGGCAAACAGAGTATAAACAAAAACAAAGTCAGTCTCGCTGAAGCGCCTGACAGATATTGGGAGACAATGCGGCTAATCAGATACCTGCTGTCAGATGGAGGGTCCGCCAAACTCACTGTGGGATTCTGACAACTGAACAAATGTTGCAGATTGTCTGAATGAGCAAAATTGGTCTCAGATAACTCAAATAAAATAGATTCATGTGGAGGTCAAGATGCCGCAGATGCTTTTATTACAGACATACAGTTTTTTACAGACATACATTTGGATGCTTGTTTCAAACAAGACTAATTTGTGAAGTTTCAACTGTTGTTTTATAGCCCCAATGGGGGTTTGGTGTGCTTTGAATTCTGGAAAATTGTGATGCATGTATGTAATTAGTACTTTTATGGAGAATATTGAACATCATGAGAAATAATTAGACAGATGGAGCACGTTATGACAGAGCTGAAGATACAACACAGAGGCTCTTACAAATGTTGTCTCTTAATCCACTGTATGGATTTGATCATGTATTAGTCTAATACTTAATTAACCACCTTAATTCTGTTTCATGTCTAAGTATGGTTTATCCATGAGATCTTTAACTCGGCCAGGATTTTCATTTGCATTGTTGAAAATGGTTAGAAACTTAGACAGTCTTAGACAACGATCGTGTTGCCATTTTGATAGCAGTCTGATCTATTTTTATGACTGTAAAGCCTGAGAGGTTTTGATTCTCATGCTGTTGAACAGCAGAAAGTAAACAGGCTTGAAGGTGGATTGCTTCTTGATTAAAAATCAAATTACAATCAAAACACAACAGAATCACCATTATTTGTATATATTGCATGAATATCCAGTAAATACTCCCTAGATCATCTCTTCAGAAGCATTTCCAGTCTATTTAGTATCTAAACCCACACTGAAACCCATTTTACTTCTATAATGTGACAAAAAATGGATATGTCCTATCTTGCATTACTTTCTCCTGTAGGAGACAAAATAAGGTATTTCAAAGAATGTTTTAAAGGGGTGGTTGATTATGATTTATGATTTCACATTTTTAACTTTAGCTGTTAGATAACATCTGCAAAGTTACGACGCTCAAAGTTCAATGCAAAGGGAGATATTTTCTTTTACAGAAATTGCTCTTTAAGGACTACAACAAACGGCTGGTAGGGACTACAACGAGCTTCTTCCCGGGTTGGTGACATCAAGAACCCTAAAGTTCAGTAGCCCTGCCCGTTGATTCAAGCACGACAAGTAGTAGTGAGTAAATAACAGACGTGACGCTAACACTGGATTGAGCAACTAAGCGATAAACTTGCCTTTGAAGAGTGCAAAATGTTGTGAAAAAGCACAGTCGCTGCACTGGATTTGCAGAAAGCCTGAAGTTAAAAACGATGCTGTGCCTTCTATATTCAATCCGACAGGGACGGCGCAACACACTTATGTGAGTAAAAAGTTTTTACTGTGTCACTATTGCTTTGTTACCAGATCGTTTGATATGTACGGATTATGTGCACGTCTAACCAAAATCACCAGTGATTTCTGATATGTAATGATTCATGTACAGTCTCAAAATCGTTTATTGTCAGTAAATCAAACCAGTTACTAAACGGTCAACTTCACATTGTTTCTCTTAGTAGGATGAAAATAATCTGTTATTTAAACTGTGATTAAATTATATATAAAAAGCGATCATTTTCTTTATTATCACTGGAGCTGTCAATCAAACAGCGTGAGTGTTAGAATCAACAAATCTCTTATTTACATTGTGTTTGCACTGTTAATTATGATGAAAGCATTCGTTAGTGTGCAGAAATTGAGTTGCAATGACGAGATCACTGCTTTCATGCGCTCAACAACATGTCTGTGATCGACTACAATGTTCATCACTGCAACCTTTCATGCCACCATCTAAATATAATGCTATATTCAACACTTTTCACGATTAGTAAACCTTGAGAACTGTAATAGTAAAAACATGCTAAAAGGTTTTGAGAGAATTCCACATGTAATACTATTTTCATATGCAAAGATGTCAGCCAATCACAGCAGTGGGCGTTTACTGAAGTCTCACAGCAGACACGCCCCTTAAAACAGAGCGTTCAAATCAGAGGGCTAAAATCAGGGTAGGAAAATTGCTCAATTATCTAAATCATACTAACATTATAAGTGCACTCCAGGAAACATTATAAAGTAATAATAATAATAATAATAAAAAAATAATAATGCAGATCATGACCCCTTTAACTGTTTTTAATGAATGAGGTAGGAATTCACAGTAGCACTTTACATTAAGTTCCACTTTGTAAAGGGTTTATAAAGGTGTTTGTTAATGACTACTAACTAATAAATTGTTGATAAGCAGTTATAACTGCATGAATAAAAAAGGTGACTTTAATGTAATACCTGCTTAATAAATATATTTAATCATACTTATTTCACTCAAAACCAGATTCCTGATTTATTTCATAATGCAGCAAAAATGGACTATCATAGTGAGACTGAAGGGTGTTGTATTCATGGTTTTCTCATTAATATCTCATGACTTATTTCACATTTCTTACTATGTTGCTTACCAGAAGTTACCCACAATACTCCGCAAAAGATCATGATTATTATCAAACTTTATTTTGAAAAAAACAAAATTAAAACAAAAGAGCACAACCATAGCTTGATGAGATATTAATAATGAAAAATGTAAATCCAATATAGTTACCTGTGAACCTTCATGTAGGGTGAACCAATGATTTAAAAACATTAGTAACCTGTGAAAGTAAACCTTAAAGGGGACATCGGATTAATTTTTTTTAGCCTTTTTTTTGCATTTTGTTTCTGGCGTGTCTGCCAGCTGAGAAAAGCTGAAAAGAAAACATGCAGCCAGTGTGTTATGGGCTGTCTGAGTCTGAAACGGTGTCATCCAGTGAGCTGTTTCAATTTGCAGCTGTTTTTTACGTAGATAGCTAGCTATTTGAATAAGATCACCCACGACTGCTGACGGACTCTGCCGTATTAGCACAGACCCCGCCCTGAGCGAGTTCAATGTCCGCCATTTTCTCCAGGCCGGAGCAGCTGTAGCGACAAGAACGTTTTGTTGTTTGATGTAAGAGTGAACCGTCTTCCTGTTCTGAGTAACAGTCTTCATGTACTCCCGACATCAGAGCCGCTGAAGACGCAATGGATGGATGGATCAGTACCAACTGTTTGTGATCCAGCTATTAGTCTCTGGAGCGATACTGCTTATGGCAGTAATGAAAGGGAGAGCATGCACTTTATTATAGTTCATCTGAGTTGTTTTACGGATATAAAGTTTAACAGTTTATTAAGCACGCACCAAAAAGCATAAGGTTTGTTTACTGTTAGTTGTAACAAGAGTTTTTGTGTAATTTGCTATGTATGTTGATGATAATACAAAGAATAAGACTTTAAAGCACACTTCTTGTACTGTGTTTTATTCAGCTCTTACGGTGATTTTCTGGAGTGAAAACGGACGCTTCATCTTTTGTGTGATGTACAATAAACTTCATAAAACTCATCAGTAAAGTTTTGGACATCATTTGGATGGGATCCGCTACATCAGGCTTGTACTAATAGTGGATAAAAGCAAGTTGACAACATAATTTATAACCGTAATTAAACTGAACTATACCTGTTCATATCTCCATACAGCATAAATTCTCTGGCTCTGTAGGAATCATTGTCTGATTCAAACAAGGCTGAATACTGCTAGTTTCTGACATTTTCAGTACGCGAGATTGTCCTGTTTTGTTGATGCGGGTTGAGCGCAAGCTCTTGAAGCTCCTCCCTCTTCTAGAAAGGGGATCAGCATCTCATTTGCATTTAAAGGGACACACACAAAAATGGTTTGTTTTTGCTCACCTCCAAAAAGTGGCAATTTTGACATGCTATAAAAATGATCTGTGGGGTATTTTGAGCTAAAATTTCACATACACACTCTGGGGACACTTATTTTACATCTTGTAAAAAGGAGCATCTGATGTCCCTTTTGATTTGAAGTGGACAAACATGAATCATTTATTTATTAATTATTAATCCACACAAAGAAATTATTATTATTATTTTTTTTTTGGTGACATTTTATTATTGATGCATTATATCAGCATCACACCCACACCCATATTATGTCCAAACATTGAGGAATCCATAGAAGTAGTGTAGCCTATCCTCCGGTGTCCGTTGAGTCAACGCCGTGGGCTGCTTCCTCTCTCAGTGCTATTGATTTATTCTCTACAACTGCACTTGTTCACATAACGTCAGGCCAGCCGATCAGGCCTCATTATTACAGTTTCATCCACCCAGTCACTGATAAACAGAGGCCAGTCTCTTAACCTGCACCTTAACAATCGTTCTTAACCTGAGTCCTCTCGTTGAATTCCTGACGCCGGGATGAATCGGAGCTCTCTTGCGGTCGGCTGGAAAGGGCCGGCGCTGAGGCTAACACAATGATCAATGTGGAAATTAGGACGATTCCTCATGTGCTGGCTTGCAGACATCAGTTTGCCTTGAGTGCTGCGGAACGAGGACACAGTCCACGTCTAATCTGTCAGCATTGGGTAAAGTGGCGACATTGCTCTCGTAAACCATAGGTGAGTAAATAGACACTTAATCATCTGTGTCTGTCTGCTAGCGCTGCAAGGACATTAGAGCAACAGGCGAGAGCTGCCACACAGGGACAGGAGGATAGTGCACTAAAGCAGACACTGAACTGCTGAAAGGAGGAAACTCTGCAAACCAACACAAATGTGTATATTTCTGGCAAGATAAAAATAGATGACCTCTTTCAAAACATGCACAGGTCCAGGTGAGGAAATCACACAAGTCCAGTTTATATTTCACTCTAGAATTAAAAGAAACAAACCGCCTATTTTTTTAAAGATTTTGTGATAATGTTTTATATTAGCATCCAAATTCTCATCATTGTACTCTGTAATTGTCACGTTTAGTTTTGGGTTTTGTTTCATGTCCATGTTTTCATGTCTTTTATTTTGAAGTTTTCCCATTGTCATGTTCCTGGTTTATCATTGCTTCCCCTGTTCATGTGTCTTGGTTTCATTGGTTCTTTGTTCCTTGTGTCACTTTCCGGTTGGCTTATTGTGTTCAGGTGCTTCTCGTTTATCCATTAGTCAGTGTATATACATAGCCCTCATGTTTCCATTGCATCTTGTCTAGCTTTGTTTGTGTAATCCATTGTTTGGTGTGTCCAGTCATGTCCTAGTTTAGTATGTTCATGTTTAAGTCTGCTCTGGTTTAAGTCATGTTTTAGTTTGGTTTGTTTTAGATTTGTTCACGTTTTGGTTAATAAAACTGCACTTGGGTTAAACTCTGCTCGCCTTCAATGGACTTGCATTACAGTGATTCTCATTCGTCTCATTGATGATTTTCATTATTGTAGATATTAAAAAAAAGAAATCAAATTCCTACATTAAAAGTAGATATGATTACACAATTCAAGTAATATGGTTAGAGTTTTTTTTTTTTTTATCATTTGGGTTTATTGCAGAATTATGATATGTTCTTGGCAGGTTTTGCTAGATTCACAGGTAATCTTTAGTCACTCATGCAGCTTTTTTAGCTTTTAAATTGTTCTTTGCTCAGAAAAAGTATTTTTGACAAAAGATTGTCAATTTGTCTTGAGCACAGCTTATTACATTAAATTAATGATTTCTGTAATATATTTTGAAATAAAGAAAAATCTTTGTTTATGAAGACACAACCTTAAAATCACCATGAAATCAAAATGGACAAATCTTATTTTATGAAATATTGCAGAGTTTATTCTGAACGATTCATTGGTGCACATCATTATTGTTTTAAAGGATTAGTTCACTTCAGAATTTAAATTTCCTGATAATTTACTCACCTCCATGTCATCCAGGATGTTTATGTCTTTCTTTCTTCAGTCGAAAAGAAATTAAGGTTTTTAAAGGAACGGTAAGTAGATTTTGAAAAACACTGTTTGGAAGTTAGTCGGGCGGACACCAACAACAAACGTGTAACCAATCAGCATTAGGGGGCATAGCTATAACAGTCGAGGAGACAGAACGAGCAAGAGGGAGATTTGAAAAAAACAAAAATGCAGAAAGAGAGATGAGACACAATACAAAAGAGCTCAAAAGAATATCACTGGAATGAAGGTTTATGACTGGGCAAGATGTTTAGGACCCGCATTTATATTAGAAAAGCTTTCCAGCGCTGGAGAGAGCTAAGCGGGAAGGCCTGAAAAAAGACGCGGAGGCTGCTTTGATTCCGCTTCACATGTGAGTAACACTGGGTTTGTGTGTCATGATTGTCTGGAGCTGCTGTGCTGTTGGCGACTAACAACAAACTCTTGTTTGTATTTACTCTTGTGTACTGTATGTTCATTTTTTGCACTTCCTTGTCATTCGTTCATCATCTGCGCTTTAGTTTTCGTGAAGCATTATTTTGTTGTGCGTCAGCTAGGGCTTGCATAGACTAGTCGAGTAATCGAGAGATCGACTACTTCCACCACTAGTCGGCGATGTCAGAAACAATCGACTACTCGAGCGTGCATTAAGCATAAATGAATTTAAAAAGAGAGAGATACGTCACAATATTGTACATCTTTCCGTTTTAAACC
Source organism: Mylopharyngodon piceus (assembly GCA_039654765.1). Taxonomy (NCBI): domain Eukaryota; kingdom Metazoa; phylum Chordata; class Actinopteri; order Cypriniformes; family Xenocyprididae; genus Mylopharyngodon; species Mylopharyngodon piceus. Next base: position 500,425 of record CM077445.1, read on the forward strand.
AAGAAGGGGAGCCAATGGATATCACACAAGAAGCAACGTGCAAATTTTACGCAAAAGTTATGCCGGTGAAAGCTTAACCTCGGTCAGTCAGTAGGCTATTCAAAGTGAAAGTAAAAAGTGACGGAGCTGCCTGACGCTGCATTAACGGACCGTATTCTCTCAGAGACGAATTTCAACATAATATGCTGATAACGGTATCTGTCTTAATTTATTCCATTATTTTTCTTGTGGCCCGTATATAGTGAAACAAATGAGAATAATAGTATTTCGTGTTAGGTTGTAGCCTATTTTTTAAGTCGGTGCTTGAAGTAGCTCTTAATTTTCATTCATGATTGCAGTCGGTGTTAGGAAATATTATAGACTATTAATAATTTTAATTATAGGCCTATAATTCATTGTATAATAGACCTAAAAAAAAAAAGAAAGAATGTAACAAAGAATGTAACAGGCCTACATTAATTGGAAATGCCAAATCCTCTTAATATTGCCAATATTTGATGCTTTTGACAATATCTCTGGCTATCGTCAATACATAATCATCGACTGCTGACGCAAACCGGGTTATCGTGGGTTTATTTGGCTTTACTCTGTTACATGAAAATTAAAATATGTAATGTCATAATTATAATGTTTTGAGAGTTTATTATAATTGCTGCATTAGGCTATGAATTAATAAACATTTATTGATAAGAACTATTTCATGTCTTTTCATTTACAGTAGCATGAACCATGAGTAGTCGAGTATTGTTTTGATAAGAAATCGACTAGCAGAAATCAGTAGTCGTGCAACCCCTAGCGTCAGCTGTGATAAACAGACATCCACTCTCGCATTGCGTGTGTAACAGTGGCCAGATAGTGAGAGTTGTGCAGGTAAACCACTGCGCACTGACGACCGCTAGAGAATGAGGCGTTTAGTGTCATTTTCAGTGCATTCACCTCGCCTGTCAGCAGCAAATGGGCCGGGGTTCGAGACCGACTCGGAGAAGGATGGTTAGGAATAGGATTGGAGTGTGAGTTTTGGAGGCGAAGCAATGAAGAGAGGGGTGGGTTTGTTTGGGTTGATTTCAAATATCAACAATGTCCAACAGTGTTTTTGAAAGTCTACTTATTCCACCTTTAAGGAAAACATTCCAGGATTTTTCTCCATATTGTGGACGTCACTGGGGTTCAACGGGTTGAAGGTCCAAATGTCAGTTTCAGTGCAGCTTTAAAGGGGTTTACACGATCCCAGACGAGGAATAAGAGTCTTATCTAGTGAAACGATTGGTCATTTTCTAAAAAAAAAAAATTAATTAATTAAAATTGATATACTTTTTAACCACAAATGCTTGACACGCATTACGTAATCTGTTGGAAAGGTCATGTGTGACGTAGACGAAAGTACCGATCCAGTGTCTACAAAGCAAACGTGCAAAGACTAAGTTATCTTGAAGCTAAAGGAGAAAATAAGATGGAGTTTTTTGCCCTACCGCGGTACTTCTGCCTACGTCACGCGTGACCTTTCCAACGTGATTACGTAATGCGTGGAGCATCGCAGAGCAGTGCAAGACGAGCTTTTGTGGTTAAAATTTTTTTTATTTTTTTAGAAAATGACCAATTGTTTCTCTATAGATAAGACCCTTATTCCTCATCTGAGATCGTGTAGAGCCCTTTGAAGCTGCACTGAAACTGATTTGGACCTTCAACCCGTTGAACCCCAGTGAAGTCCACTAAATGGAGAAAAATCCTGGAATGTTTTCCTCAAAAACCTTAATTTCTTTTTGACTGAAGAATGAACATCTTGGATAGCATGAGGGTGAGTAAATTATCAGGAAATTTGAATTCTGAAGTGAACTAATCCTTTAAATTCATGTTCCTCGTAATCTTGAATCAGATTATCTTCACCTCCCTCTTGCAGCATCTCTTCTGTTCTCTGATGACGAGGGCGGGGCAACCTGTCACTCACATGAGATCCACCAATAGCAAACCACAACCATCCAATCAATTCCCCACAGACAAAATCAAGCCCCGCCCTACATTTGTTCTTGTTCCAGAAGCCGTTTCACTCAGACATAAGTCACGATAGGGAAGAAAAGACTAGCACAGCTTCCGTTTCATAATGACTTTAAGGTACAATGCATTCCTCATAGTTGCAACTGTGTTTGTGCTTCTGACATAACGTGACAAAAAACGCGGTTGTTCCACTGTGCTAGTTTGTTTTTCAGATATTATTTCAAGTAAACTTCTCTTAGAGTTGACTGAAAGTACTGCGTATTGTTTAAAAAAAAATGGGGGAAACACAAAAAGCTCAGTGCAGTACCATCAAAGCAATTATTCTTTCAAAAGCAGGACAGAGAATGACACTCTATTCACAGCCACATTAAACATAAGAGACAGGCTCATTTTAGTCTTTTCTTGTAGAGAGGCATTCTATTCTGACATTATCTTCAGTTGGGTGGAGAAGTCTTTTATATTTTTCTAAAGGAGCAAATGAAAATCAATGAGAAAAATATTTCACTAGACTCTTTTTGTATGCTCAATACGAGTTCCACTATTCCTCCAAACAATTATGGACAAACTCACAAGTTTGCAGCTGTATCTCCCGCTAGCCGATGACAGGGCAGGAGTTCATGCAGAAACTTCAGGACACCTATCAAGAATTGATCGCTTCTCTGTTCTTCTGCAATCGCTCGAGAACGAAATGACGCCTGCTGATCAATCCGGTCAACTAAGTGGAACTCGTCAATGTTTCAGAGAGTTGTGAGCTGTCTGTCTGAATTATTAACTGGAACGTACTGTGATTACCGTCATCCACACAATTGTAATCACTACAGACCGGAAACACACACGCATCCATTATGGCACGAGTTAAACTTAATGAGGAGGGTAAAAATGTTGAAATTAAGTGTTCCGTTATGTGTTTTTGAGCAAGATTAGAAAAGGGGGAGACTTGATAGTGTTTAATGTTCAATTATGTTTAAATTATTAAATTACACTGGGTTACCATTGTGGAGATGAGTGGAGCATTTGCTTAGGCTGTGGTCTGATACATTATTGCTTTTCCCAAAAAGCATTTCATGCTTAGCATTTAGCATGCTAATATGTGCTATTGCTAGCTAATAGTTTGATAGCTAGCTAATACAATCTTATAATTCAGCCATGTGACACAAAAAAATAAGAAATTGAATGAATTAATCCTGTTAGGGAACCATATAATTTTATAATTCAGTCATGTGACACAAATTAAAATCACTTTGAGACTACTTAATTGGGTTATTTAAAAAATGATGCTCCATGATGTTGAAATTACAACTTAATTGATTCATGTGGAACCGATGTACATGATCAAATCATGTAAATCCAACACACCTTTTTTTCCAGTGTATTTCTCTGACAGTCTTTTAAACTATCAATTAAAATGGATGTAATGTTTGTTTTGCTATGCCAAATAAAATATCAGCACAATTATGTAAGAAAGCCTTCAACACTATTCCACCAGATGAATGCAAAAGTTTGGTAATGTTTTCGAAAGAAGTTTCTTCTGCTCACCAAGCCTGCTTTTTTAAATCATAAATACAGTAAAAAACAGTGAAATATTATTACAATGTAAAACAGCTGTTTTCTATGTGAATATATAGTAAAGTGTAATTTATTCCTGTGATCAAAGCTGAATTTTCAGCATCATTACTCCAGTCTTCAGTGTCACATGATCCTTCACAAATCATTCTAATATGCTGATCTGCTGCTCAAGAAACATTTATGATCATTGTCAATGTTGAAAACAGTTGTGCTGCGCAATATTTTTTGTGGAAAGCATGATAGATGTTTTTCAGGAGTAGGCCTATTTGATGAATAGAAAGTTCAAAAGAATGATTGCTTTATTTGAAATATAATTTTTTTTAAACAATATAAAAGTTTACTGTCACTTTTGATCAATTTAATGCTTTCTTGTATTGAATTGCAGTGTAGCCTATAGCCTACAAATTAAATAGATCATATCATGTCAGATTTCTTTGTTGTCTTGAAATAAAAGAGGTCAATATTTTATGTAAACACACTATCCACCTTATTTTTCATGTGTTTTTTGTGTTACCCAGCTCCTGGGTCAAACGTAACAACCCAGGGGTTGTGTTATTTATCAGGGGCTTTTTTTTTTTTTTTTTTTTGACATCTTAAGGAGAAAGCAGTGCAGCTCCGTCAAATTAGTGCATGTCTTTGTGTACATTTTATTTATCTAAAAATTCATTATTGTTCTGTATATCGTTTAATTTTATGCAAAGCAACATACAGGGGCGCGATGTAAGTCACCTAAACGAGTGTCTTTTAGCGTGATGGAAACGCCTGATGCCTAAAAATGTTTATGATTTTATTCAAAAAGATACAGAATATAAATACTTAGGATGTTAAAATATGTTCTCAGAATTGTACACTGATTATTTATGGACAGGTTATGGAGTCAGTCACAGCATTTTTCGGCTATGAGTGGAACGCAGGCGGCGGTCTGAAGTTAGCAGTTCCCCCGCCGAACACGAGCCATCTCCGGCACGAGATCCAGCGCCATTACGGTGGAAACAGGACAACAGAAACTGGTCTAATTACACTTGAATTACTTCTAAATTTTTACTTCTAATATTTGTTAAAACGAGCTCAAATGTAGGCAGTATGTATTACAATGATATAAAATATGCTAATATAAAATATGATCGAAAATAAAGGAATTATCATGTAAACCAGTGGTTGTGTGGAGCATTTAAAAAAAAGTTTAGAGTATTTAACTTAATCCGTAAACATTAATTCATGTATGAAGTAAAAAAAAAAAAAAAAAAAAAAAAAAAAGAAGCTAGAATTATATTAAAATGAATCAACCCTGTCACGTTTCCTGTCACTGATTCCCCTGTCTGCAGCGCTCCCCATAATGGAGGTCGCGTACATTACCGCTGAATCTCCAGAGGTGGCGGCTTACGCTGCAGAACTTCTGGAGGTAGTTACTCCCACTGCAATTTCCCTAGAGGTGGCGGCATATGCTGCAGAACCTCACGAAGTGGCGATGCTTCCTTCAGCTACTTGCACGGTGGTGGCGTCCAGCGACATGCTCTCATCCTATCCTGAACCAGCCACAGAGGCCATTTATGATTCCTTCCTGTTTTCCGATGGTACCACTGTAGAACCTCCAGAGGTGGTGGCATCCGCTGCAGACCCTCTAGAGGTGTCAGCGGTACCCAGCTATGAACTTTCGCCCTGTCCTGTCCCGGCTAAGGTGGCTGTCTGTGAGCCCTCAGCCGAGATGGCTGCCACGCCCGAGCCCTCAGAGATTGCAGCACTGGCCATTATGGCCACAGCCATTTGGTGTGTATGGGCTGCACACACATCGAATCCAGTCCATGAATCCGCTCCAGAGCCCGCTCCAGTCCATGAATCCTCTCCAGAGACTGTTCCAGTCCATGAATCCGCTCCAGAGCCTGATCCAGCCCATGGGTTCACTCCTGAGCCTGCTTCAACCTATGAGTCCAGTCCAGAGTCTGCCTCAGTCCGTGAGTCCACTCCAGAGTTTGCTGCGGTCCCAGAACCCAGCCTCGTGGGCTATGGACTTCCTGTCCGCCTGGATACGACCACAGAGATCATCCATGAGTTCCTTGTCTGCCCTGACACGACCACGGAGGTTGTCCCTGTGTTTCCTGTCTGCCTTGACACGACCACGGAGGTCGTCCCTGAGTTTCCTGTCTGCCTTGACACGACCACGGAGGTCGTCCCTGAGTTTCCTGTCTGCCTTGACACGACCACGGAGGTCGTCCCTGAGTTTCCTGTCTGCCTTGACACGACCACGGAGGTCGTCCCTGAGTTTCCTGTCTGCCTTGACACGACCACGGAGGTCGTCCCTGAGTTTCCTGTCTGCCTCAACATGACCGCAGAGGTTGTACCAGAACTGTCTGTTTGTCCCGACACGACCGCAGAGGTTGTTCCTGAACTGTCTGTTCGCCGCTACATGACCAGAGAGGACGTTCCAGTCAGAGCCCTGGAGGGCTTTTCTGAGCTCCCTGCCTGTACTGTCATGGCCCTAGTGGCCAATGCTAACCTCTCTGTGCTTCATATTTTAGTTTCTCCTGTTCAGCCATGTTGGTTCCCAGTAGAGGTCTGCGCGGGACTGTTTTTTTCGTCCCGCTCCAGCAATGGTTCTATTCCGCACTCACCCGCTCCCGCCTAAAATTCACTCTGTGTTCACCCGCTATCCACATATAGTGATTTTCTTCCCGACCCGACGGGTCCCGCTAAAGATCGTTTCCAGAATCTCGCGTTTAAACTTCCCCTAAAGAAAGAGAGTGATTGGGGATAACAAATATAAAATGCTGCATATACAAGATTTGTATTTATTTGTCTATGATGTTGTCAACACCCTAAAAAATGTCAGAGAAAAAAATGTCACAAAGAATAATAGGCTAAATATCACAGAGAAAAACAGGCTAAATTAAATAGCCTACAACATGTCCCTCAAAACTATAGGCCAAGCCAAAAATGCATATAAACACAAACTGTTGGCTTACTAGCTATACTGCAAAATGAAATCTTTTTTTTAACATCCATGCAAGAACAGAATGACGCTGACTGACGACCGTTTCAGAACGTCTCTCCTCCAAAATCCGATCGCAAAGGTTGAATGTTCTCTGAAGGTGCACTCGCGCAGACCTCTAATGCAAAGAACGTATCTTGCCAGGTTTCTCAGGACAGGGAACTGGTGACTGTGTGAACGCCACCACTGCAGAAAGTTTTGTTCACTTCAAGTTCAAGCACAGATGCGCTGATGTCAAAACATCTCGGGAGCGACCGGGTTATTGTCAGACCGCCCGCTCCAGCCTAAAGTACACTATAGTTACCGACCGCAATCTGCCTTTCATTCAAAATTTAATCCCGCGCAGCAAGAAATCTTATCGGGTCCCGCGGTTCCCACGGGAGAGCCGCGGGAATGCAGACCTCTAGTTCCCAGTGCCATCTGAGCTGCAGTGGTGGTCATCTGCTCCGCCGTGGGGATTCTCAAGCCTGTCGACACTGCTCTGGTGGTTCTGTCACATTTCCGCCGCCTGCTGCTTCCTTCCACTCCCCACCAGAGGTCTCCGTTTCACCATTAAGACTTTTTCATTGCACACACGCAGTCACTTCACTCTGGACTACATTTCCCACAATCCCTCAGCTAGGCACTGATCACACTCACACCTGTTTCCCATCAGGTTCCCTTTAAAAGCTGCACTCCTTCACACACACACGGCTGAGTACTATTCTGGTTTTCCGTGTATTCCTGCCTTGTTTCCTTGTCCTTGCCTAGCCTTGCCTGTGTTTTTGACCCTGGACTGTTTTCCTTGTTTGATGATCGTTTGCTGCCTGCCTTGACCTCTGCCTGTGTTTTGGATTACTCTTTTGTCTTGCCCTCTAAATACCTGGTTCCCATTGTCAGACCCTGGCCTGTTTTTGACTGTTTTTTAAATAAAGCTTGCATATGGATTCGCAGTCCCTCCGTAACAAACCCAATTTACTGAGTTAAATTAACCCAACATGTATTCTGCCCTATATTTACCCAGCCCTTGGGTTGTTTTTACCAGTGTTTTTTAGAGTGTAGCTTACTTCCGTGTTGAAAAATAACATGGATAGCACTGTGTCTGGAAGCGTCAAATCTGAATCTCAGAATGATCACTAACGTGAACCAAATAATCTTGAATTTAGACATCAGTATAATTTTATTTTGAACACATAATGTTAGTATTTCTACAACTGCTTATCACAGAAGCCCAGACACCATAACACATCTTAAGCCAATTTTGAAACATTAGAAGTTATTTAAATAGGCCTACTCAATTAATAAAATTAATAGCAGAAATAAAAAAAAGAAAAGGAAGAACAACACGCCTATGATTCACCAGTGGTGAAGTAATAATGAAGTAGGATATTCCAACCGCAAGATAAGTTAATATTATTCCAGTTGTTATATAATTATATAAGAGTAACATATGGACAAAGTCCAACAAACATTGTGCTTTTCCAACTAAATTGGACACGACAACAAACCTGCAGCCTGGAGCGCTGTATATAATTTCACATGCAAAGAGGGACGTTACATGGAAATCTTAAAGGCACAGCAGCAAAAAAAAAAAAAAAAAAAAAAGCTATTGAAGCGCCAGAGAGAGGGTAGTAAATAATATATAAAATAAACTTTCACTTTTTTCTTTTCTTTTTTTTTTCCAGAAAAACAAATTTGTGTGTGTGTGTGTGTGTTTGGGAAATGTTTTAGAAGGTTGGCTGTATATCACTGAAGTTCTTGTTAAAGATCGTTATTACAACTTGGGACAAAATAATGCACCATAGACTATTGACAGAATGGGTAGAAGTGCTATAAATGATGTACTATTATGGAGAACAAATGATAATACATACATAATACTGTAGTCACAAATATGGGGTGTTGCTTTTCATGCAAGAAGGAAATCATATCCATCAAGGAGTGCCAAATGATGATAATGGCATATTTCTGCTCCTCTCCTCTCTTCTGGCGTCAGTCTGCCAAAATCACTGATCAGAATCATTGATCAGCTCTATTTATCGCTCCGGCTAATGGACAGTCCCGAGACACAGGGGCCAGGCTCCTTCGCACAACATTTTGTTTGCCAAAGCAGTGTACATTCTGTATTTCTGAAAGTGGCAGTCAATGAATCTTGATAATGTGCGAGCATTGGGCGCATAACTCACATTGATAGCCCTTATATTGTGCCAGGCTGTTATAAATCTGGAGACATGAATATGCATTGACAGTCAACTCCAGCGGGCTGCAGATAGTTTCAGTGATACAAGCGGTTTGACAGAAACTTAAAAAAATAACACGCTTGAGGTCATTCAATATATCTATAAAGTTAAAAGCACTAATTATAGTAAATGGACTTTTAATTTCCCATTCAAATCAGATGTGCTGTACAGCAGTGTCTTGCTCATTCATCATGTTTGTCTAAATTGCTGTGCCAAATTCATCCGTTCACATCTCCAAATTTGGTCGAGTAGCACTTCCTAAGTTGTTTTGCCCCATTTGTTTGTGATCACTGAAGAATCTGTCATCTATCCATCCTTACGTCAATCCAGACTTGCACTTTTTCCAGTGGAACATAAAGGTAATGTCATGTCAAAGCTGCTCTTTTCTATATGACTGTAATTTTGTTTTTAATTTTTACAGATAAAATGTAATACTTTACTGTATATCTATAGTCCACTTTAGACATTCTAGTAGCTATTAGTAACTTTGCAACTACATGTCAACTAACTCTCAGGGTATTAGTAGACTGTTAGTTTAGGGTTAGTAGAATAAGTTGATGTACCTTCCTTCAGAAGGAATTACTAATTATTTGAAAAGTTCAGACGCAAAAACCTCTAAGTCCATCTGACATGTTTTCTTTTTCTTTTCTTTTTTTTTTTTTACCAGACTGTTTAGATTCAGTAATTTCACTTTAATGGCAATGAAAAGGTTATTAGTCAGTAACTGAAATGCCTTGTTTTCAAAAATGTTACTTTAGTAAATTCAATGGTATTTAAAGTCTCCCTGTAGTCAATAATTTTACCCCTTAAAACTCGTCTTTGATCACCAAAGTGACATATTTAAACATATTTTCCTGTGGGGGAAAATAAATAAATAAATAAAAATCTTCATGCCTTAAAATAGCTTGCTTCATTTGGTATATGCGGATATATGAATATGCTAATTAGCCCCACCTCCACTCACACGAGCTCAGAGATCCACTCGGTCAACTTACTGAGGTAAACGCCGCACAATGGTATCGCTTTTTACGACGTCGGACACATAATGGTAATTAGTATGATTAGCCTTTTGCTTGACTACATTATCAAACAGCTGCTAATAATGTGTTGCTAATGTTACACAAACCATGTTCCTGTTTGCCATTTCAGAGTCAGACAGCTGCCTTCTCAGGGCTCTACAGTGCGAGTATTTCGCTCGCATTTGCGCCTGAAAATAATTGCGTGCGAGTGTGAAAAAATATTTAGGCGCACTGGTGCGAGTGACCCGATCGATTCTCATGAATAGTACTATAATACAATCAGAACAAAAAGTACACCTCCTAAAATGCATCTACACTGAACAACAGTTATGTTTCGCACGGCAATGGGCTGCTTTTCATGCTTTCATTCAAAGATGCTGCTTCAGTCAGCAGAGCAAGTGCAAAAGACGTGCGCGACAGACTACACTTCAAAGATTGTTTTCAAGGTGAAACTGGTGATATGCATTTACAAGACAGTCTCATGCTGCTGATGTTTCAGCCAAATTAACTTTGGATTATCATAAGCAAGGTCGGAAATTAATGGGGGCTTGAGGGCAAAAATGCCACCAAAAATTAATAAAAACACACGCACCGTGAATACCGTGCTGCCATTTTACTTTCGCTTTTAAAGCAGCTGCAATTCGGAGGCGGCAATTGCTTGAATGGTGGGTGGGTTCATTATTATTCTTAATGAAAAACACAACAACAAAACAGTACAATGACAATATATATGCTTTTACATTTCGCTTTGCAACCAAATCTTCATTCATCGTCATTCAGAGAAGTGAGGCGAAATGGCTGAAGTGAATTGAGCAGACGCGTTCAGTTTTTAACTGTATCTGTTCTCTAACTAAACTAAATTATTTTTATTACTTTAAAAAATCAAAACGACGGTGGGGGCGGTGCCGCGGTCACGGTGGGCAAGTGATATAACCGGTGTTGCGGCTGAACACCGGTAACACAGTCGATCTCAGCAAGCCTAATATGTGTAAGTTGAGTAATATCACAGGAGTAGACTCCTGTTTCTCCGAGTACTGGCATGATTGCAAATGTGATACTTACTGATCTGATTGAAGTCCAATAAACAAGTTGATATTAAGTGATTTATTAGACACAATAATGTCTGTTTTTGCTCTATTTTGTGAAAACAGTTTCAAACAAAGCCACACCAGAACTGTTGCGCATCTCCAAGCCACGGTGAATGAATCTGCGTTTTGAATGATTGAATGAATGACTCGCACATTAAGATTTACCGCCACCTACTGGCGGTAAATGTAATACATTTATTTTCATATTTACACTTCACATAGACTGTTTTTACTTAAAATATCAAACTTTTAAAGTTTAATTTTTTGCATATTTCTAAATTCAAAATTATATTTAAAAACATTCGTACAACATTATTTACCAATGAGCTGCATTAAGCAGTTTGTAAATGTGTCTAAAAACAACTTCAGATGGAGCTTCTGTGCCACTTCTGCAGTGCAACGATTTTTGATGATTTATTTTGATAGGTAACAGTCTGATTGGGTCTCATTGTTCTAAATGAATTTATTGTTTAACATTTAAAAACAAAATTTTCTATTTTAATTTAAGAAATTGACGAAATATGATGCATACATTTAATAAGATTAGGAAAAAAAAAAAAAAATGCTCTTATAATGGTAAAAAATGCCTGTGGAAATTAATTTAAAGGGGCAAATATCGCCCTGTACTGGGAAAGTTAGTGTCTGTTATTGATCAGAAAGTGTACAAGTACTCCTAAAGAAAAATGTTAGCGTAGAGCCCTGCTTCTATCAATCAGTATCCTTACAAACGCTTTGAACAACTCAGAACGTAAGTGGAGAAAGTTCATCATAACATCGTAATATACATCATACACCGGCTATATTGCTAAATCTACCCGATTTTTCATATCAACAGAAAAATATACTGGGATAACCTTCTTTTGAGACTCCCCTGCTTCAGAGTGGTCATGGTTAATGATATGCTAAAGCCCGCCGGCACGTTGATGTGATTGGTTACAAGGTAGTTTGTGACGTCAGAAACACCAGCGATTTCAAACCGCGGGTTTGAGACTGTCTTTGGTTTATTCCAGTTTTAAAGAGAAAATACTCAGCGATGGTGTTGACTTATGAATTTGCACATGGTTTGTCTTAAAGCAGATTAAAAACACCAGATAGACATATAAACAACATTAAAAGCTTGATTTTCACCACAGGAGGACTTTAACAAATCTGACTATCTTTTGCTGCAAAACCCAGTCCATGTGTGCTTTTTTTTTTTTTTTGCAAAAACCTCTAAGTCCACCTCTTTGGACAACAAGACATAGTAAAATGTCCGTTTCTGTCAGTTTTACAGCAGCAAAAGGAACACTGTTTACTTGCTACTTGTGAAATCCTGTCACTGCCACTGTAACGATGGACAAAACATGATAAAAACTTGCAGCTCGGCAATTGAAAGCCGGCTCATATGCACACCGTAATTCATATGATTTGATTAGCGTCGTTCTTCTGTTTACTTAGAGGCTTTTGCTGACAAAGGGAAGTGTCATCAAAGTCCCTTTAAAACCTGGAAAACACCAAGCCGACACCGACGAACTAGTGGCGATAAAAGCAGACTGCGGGGTTGGCTCACGTCAGCAGCGTCTGGGTCCAAAGTTGCCCTGACACACCAAACTTGACACCCGACGGCCAAGTAGCACATCCGTTCTGTGCCTGCGTAAGAAGAAATGCCTTTCTGTACCAGCAGGTGGCAGTAGCTGAATCAGAATGATCAGATGGCATGACTGACCAACGAGCTCCAACGCCGATTCAACATGTCGAATCGGCCGAAAAAAAGCCAACGAGGACCAACTTCAGCCGACGGTGCGGAACACACTGAGAAAACTTAGTCGGCCGATGAACAAAAACTGCACGACAGCTGACCGCCGGCTTGGTGTGTTCCGGGCTAAAGACAACTCATTTCACTCGGCGGCCATCTTTAAAATGCCACTCGGGCACACAAGTGCAGCTCCTATCTCTTTGAATTGGGAAACATCAAATTCTCCATACCTGTTTGCCAAACTTACGATTACATTTCATATTTGAAATCATCAATGAAATCTGACAACAACTGTCTCATAAATTTTGTTTCTAAACGCTCGAATCATGACAAAAAAAAATAAAATAAATATATTTTCAGGCTGGACCAAGCTAATGTGCATGCGCAGTCCTAAGCAACGTCTCAGAACACTTACTGTTTCTGTAGCATCCGGAGCTTCTAATGCCAGCTGCAGTGACGCGATGACTTTACCATTCAGCGATTGGCTCTTTTATTTAGAAGGCGAGACTTATTCTGCCATATTGTGCGTTGCACTTTCTCTCATTCATAGTAATAGGTGTGTGCCGTCTTTCTGTATCTATAGTCTTCGGTGGCGTTTAGCGGCTTCTGCCAAATAACCGGTATTTCTGAATTTCCGGATTTGAAGCGAAAGTATCTGATGAACGTATATTATGTGCGGAGAGCATTCGCTCAATATCATTATCTATTTTTTCATGGTTGGTGGCGTTTAGCGGCTTTTGCATCTGAACTCTTCATTTGGATCAGTATTCTAAAGTGAAAACATGATAACTCTCTAGTAATGACTGACATCATTGTAAGATTTTGAGGTTTTTGTAAGGTTTTGGATAGTAATTGCTTCTGACGGATTTGGTAATACTTAAGTCATTACAAGTGGGTTACCATGATCTTCACTTTAGAATACTGATCCAAATAATTAGTAATTCCTTTAGATGGATGTAGTAACACTTCACTCTAGAAATAATTATACATTATGCATTAATCATATTAATTATGAGCCTGTATATAGTAGTTCTTATTAGTCCTCTGGGAAGTACGAAAAAAAAAAAAAAACAGTAGTTATTGATTAGCTAATAGTGAACTACCACCTTCAACTGAGCACTATTACTTACTAATTCATTAATCAGAGTTTTTTGTTAGTTAATAGTTACTGGAATGTTAATAATGCATTACTCATTTGTTCTTGTGTAGTTATTCATTAATGAAGGAACAGTATCTAAAGTGTCACCTATTCTTATTAAAGCTCACATCTCACTTGTGTCATTCTCTTCTTTGTATTCTCTTTCCTAAGGAATTTTAGTGAACACAAATGAGACAAAGTTGATACTTAAGATGAATCTCGTGAGCTGTGAAAGAGCAACCCTCGAGCAATAAAGCGTTCCTCTGGGATTGTACGTAGGGAGAGCCTCTGTTGTTATGATCAGTCTTGTTTCTCACAACAGATGGCCACATGAATGCACTCTGCACTATAGAAGACTGAACACGTGCTATTAGAGATGCTTCATGTCAGTAATGAACTGCTCATGTCACAGATGGGAATAAACACACTTATTCAGTGTTACTACTCACAGGTATAGTCTACGGTGGGGGAAGGGATGTATTCGGCACTGAAACTGTCATGATTCACCTGCGGCGTGCGGCTGACGGCATCACATAAAACATGAGAAATGGAAAGACAGATAAGCACAATGAGCAGTTATGTGGGCCTAATGTACTCACTGACACAGATCAAGTGGCGCAAATAAAGACGGTAAGTGCCGTTCTCTGTCAACAGCTTCTTCCCTTGTAGCCGCGCTATCGTTCTCCATCATTTTAATGGTTTGCCGTATTTCTTCATTCCACTGGGCAGTCACCTAGAATTAATCTTTGTCTCTGAGAACAAGCTGATCAGCTTAAGGATGTAGACGCCTGTTTAATACCTTTGTTATGCAAAAAGCACATGGGTTACATTCACACAGCCTGTGATTGGGAGTGACAACCGTATTTTACTTTTAAATCGTCCACTTCAAAAGCTCACAGTAGTGGCTTTACTGTGTGTATGAATGAGCAAAGTCAGTCTCCTTCTCTATTCTCCATATCCATAAACCATGTGTGCATAGTGACGGCGAGTAGAATAAATATCAAAAATACTGATCATAACAAGAAAATCTTATCACAATTAATGCAATGTTGTGTAAAGGGGACCTATTAAGCAAAACTCACTTTTACATGGTGTTTGAACATAAATGTGTGTTGGCAGTGTGTGTACACAACCACCCTATAATGGTAAAAATCCATTCACTCCTTTTTTTGTTTTAATCCCCATAAATCATAAGCAGTGTCTCGGAATAAGCCGTTTGCAGTTTCTATGCAATGTAATGTCACATTGCACAGGCCCCGCCCACGACTGGTGACGGACTCTGCCCTATTAGCTTAGCTCCTCCCCTGAGTGAGCTGTACACAGTCCGCCATGTTTATCTCCTGCCAGATCATTTAACAGCAGCATTCAAGTAAGAAATGTATTCTTATTAAAGCTACTAAAGTTATTCAGTCAAGAGCAGTGAGTGATTTTCTGTTTTTCTTTTGTTGTTTGATTCATATTAACAGCATATACAGCAGTAGGTACTGCATATTACACTGCTGTCACTTTAATACACAGATCTAATATACACATGCGATTTCTTTCCCTGCTGTTTACGTTCACAGACATAACCGACTGTGTTTATGTGAACTTTGTGTGTTTATGGCATAATCTTATGTGTATTTTTGACAGTTTAAGCACAATAAGACGCGCCATCTGACATCCAGCTTTCTGTGCGCGTGCTTCAGATGTGTGTGCTCAGAAAACCATATATCAGAAGTTTAAACTGTTTAAACGCACACAGAAAATAAAGTTCATGATGATGAAGAACTGCAATGTCACGTAAGCGTGGCTGCGACAGAGATGATAATCAAAACCAAACAGATGTTTTGTTTTTGGCAGAGTATCCATTGCACGAGCTGTACAGGCTCCGCCCTCTTCCGGAAAGAGGGGCGGGAAGCAGCAGATCATTTGCATTTAAAGATACATGCACAAAAACAGCATCTTTTTCCTTCCACTCAAAAATTTATTAATTTACAACATGATATAATAAATGATCTGTGGGGTATTTTGAGCTGAAACTTCACAGACACATTCTGGGGACACCAGAGACTTATATTACATCTTGTGAAAAGGGGCATAATAGGTCCCCTTTAAAGGATTAGTTCACTTCTGAATTGAAATTTCCTGATAATTTACTCACCCCATGTCATCCAAGATGTTCATGTCTTTCTTTCTTCAGTCGAAAAGAAATTAAGGTTTTTGAGCAAATCATTCCAGGATTTTTCTCCATATAGTGGACTTCACTGGGGTTCAACGGGTTGAAGGTCCAAATGTCAGTTTCAGTGCAGCTTCAAAGAGCTCTACACGATCCCAGACGAGGAATAAGGGTCTTATCTAGAGAAACCATCGGTCATTTTCTAAAAAAAAAAAAATATATATACTTTTTAACCACAAATGCTTGTCTTGCACTGCGTCACGCATTACGTAATCACGTTGGAAAGGTCATGCGTGACGTAGGCGGAAGTACCGATCCAGTGTTTACAAAGCAAACGTGCAAAGACTAAGTCAAATGGCCTTTACAAAAAAAGGTAAAACAACGATGTCGGACGATTTTGAAGTTGGAGGAGAAAATGAGATGTTTTTCGCCCTACTGCGGTACTTCTGTGTATGTCGCGTGTAACCTTTCCAGCGCAATTACATAATGCGCATTGCAGAGCAGTGCAAGATGAGCATTTGTGGTTAAAAAGTATATAATTTTTTATTTTTTTTTATTTTTAGAAAATGGCCGATGGTTTCTCTAGATGAGACTCTTATTCCTCGTCTGGGATCGTGTAGAGCCCTTTGAAGCTGCACTGAAACTGACATTTGGACCTTCAACCCGTTGAACCCCAGTGAAGTCCACTATATGGAGAAAAATCCTGGAATGTTTTCCTCAAAAACCTTCATTTCTTTTCGACTGAAGAAAGAAAGACATGAACATCTTGGATGACATGGGGGTGAGTAAATTATCAGAAAATGTTCATTCTGAAGTGAACTAATCCTTTAATGAACAAGAGCATGTTGTTGACCAGAACTATGGGTTATGCAACCCAAACCGGTTCGGTTTTAAGTGACCAAAACTCAGTTGATATATTTTAGCCATCCATTATATAAAAAGCACTCTTACTTTCTGCCTGAAAGTAATATTTAATTTGTTGAGTAGATTAATTAATTACTTTAGCCATAATTGATAGACAGTCTAATCACATACAGTTTCATACAAAATAATTTTATTTTGTATTAGGCTGTCAGTTAATTGCTCACAGTGTGTTTGTGTATCTTCAATAAACTTTCTGTATTTTGTATATAAAACTGTACAGAGAAGGTGGCGTTCCCAGAAGTCCTTGCGTGAGCTGCCATGTGAGGACGTTTAGTTTATTTCTGTTCAAGTTCTTTAATTTATTTTCTTTAGGTTGTTTTATGTCATTTAGCTCTTGCTTATTGTGTTTCATTTCAGTCGTATGCGTTCGTCACTCTAATAGTGTTTTATGTTGATGCAGCTTAATCGTGTCCTATTATAATTACATTTTTTCCCCCCGTTAGGCAATTTAAATGTCATTTAGATAGACTGGGTGAAGTCAAGCTAAGTTACAATATTAAATCTCATTTTTTAGTTAAGGCATATATGAAAGATACTAATAGATATTAAATAGGTATTTCAGGGCATCTTACAGACGGATCATTTGTGTAATCATAATGCACTAGCCTCAGGTGGCACACGGCCGATCTTATCACTGCTAAACGTCTCATGCAAAGTGTGAACACCAGAGGCAATTATGAAGACCATCATTTAATCAAGTCTTTATGAAACTCTACCAAATGAAGTTGACACAGCAAATAGTGTTAAAAGAGGTGTTTTTCAAATGCCAAGACTTCTTGCGCTCAGTGTTGTCGCTGTAGCTGTTGAGGTAAAAACAGAGCCACTCTAGCCATGCAAAAATTAGTTTCACACGCCGCCCTGCACTTGAGAGGAAACTCAAGCATGGATCAGTGCGGTAAATAGCGTATTATCATCTGCCCTGCTGACACTGTCAAGAAAATCCTCTAGAGTCACACTTTACATTACAATGGTCATGTTACTGTGTAATTACTAAGTAAGTACTATAATACTAATGAACAACAAGCACTTAAAGCGTAATTGTTTATAGTAGACTCGTTCCTTTTCTGTAGTACATTTCCAACACTGTGACTGTGAAATGAGTATGCTTGCATTGCTGGTGAGAGTTTAGTATTATTTATTTCAATCTTATAAAGCCGGATAAAATGTTTTAGAATGAGACAAACAAACATGCTGCGTTAAAAACAACCCAAGTTGGGTTGAAAATGGACAAACCCAGCAACTGGGTTGTTTTAACCCAGTTGTTGGGTTAAATATTTGCTCAACCTGCTGGGTAGTTTTTTTTTTAACTCAACTATTGTTTAAAAATGACTGTGTTGTTTGCTTAAAATGAACCCAAAGTATGTTAGAAATTAACATTTATTAATAAGTTTAATGAATAATAATTAAACAATTAACATTCATTAAATTGCTTATTAATAAATGTTCACGTTTTGATTATTATTGTTGCCTCTAGTAATTATGTGTCTGATTTTTAATTTCCAACCTATTTTATGTTCATTTTAAGAACCCAATCACTGGGTTTGTCCATTTTCAACCCAACTTAGGTTGTTTTTAACCCAACATTTTTTAGGGTGAACTAATATCACAAAATTCATCAGATTCATTGCTAATGCTTACTGAAGGTTTCTGCTCTTGTTTTCCTCCAAAAATGATGTCACTTCCTGGAGGATGATGTCATTAACTTGCTTTTGTCAGTTAATGGGACAGTAAAAGTGGATGGAAAGTGGGGAGAGGAAAACATTGAATGTCAATTAAAAGAATATCCATGAACATTTTTAATCATTTCTAAAGATAAATAAAAAAAAGTTAAATAAATAATTAAATAAATAATTTCTTTTAGGAACAGGGGAAAAAAAAAAAATCACTTGAAATATTTCTAAATAAATTGCCAAGTTTTTCATTTTAGAAAGTATATGGCAATAGTGGCTGAAACCAGCGAAATTACCTAAAATTCACCCCATGTTCACTCCATTGTGATATTATGATACAATATCTATCTTTAAAAATAGTGAATTTATTATTTCCTTCACTATAATAAGACATACAGTATGGTTCAAAGAGTGACCACTATACCTTTAAACATTTTCACTTTGTTATTTAAATATATATATATATATATATATATATATATATATATATATATATGGTAACACTTTATTTTAGGGTCTTTTAACTAGTTGCTTATTAGCATGCATATTACTAGTATATTGGTTGTTTATTGGTACTTATTAAGCACATATTAATGCCTTATTCTGCATGACCTTATTCTACATTCTCAATACCTAAACTTAACAACTACCTTACTAACTATTAATAAGCAGTAAATTGGGAGTTTATTGAGGGAAAAGTCGCAGTTAATAGTTTATGTGTGTTCCCTATACTAAAGTGTTACCATATATATATATATATATATATATATATACACACTATATATATATATATATATATATATATATATATATATACACACACTATATATATATAGAATTTTCCAAATAGCCGAATAGCATTTTGTGCTTCAGTGAAGCAGCCAAGAAATCTGACCTTTAATACAAAGGAGTGAACATGGACAATATCACTAATATGCTTCCATTTGATTAGTGCACTAGAAATTGTGCAGCATCTGAATTATTTCACAGTAAATTCACATCATGCATCTGCACTTTTTTTCTTTACATTTTAAAATCCTAAAACTTTTTGCATCCAAGTTTAAATAAAAAAGCACTGATTTTCAGTGCGATCTAACACTTTTTGTAGCCAACTGTGAAGGCCAAATATTCGACATTTGTCGATGCACATCGCAATGACCCTGCATGCGCGCGGGTGTTCTCATTGCTGTTGCATTTCTGACAGCACGCAATATGCGAACAGCGCAGCACGGACAGTGTAACGTGAAGCGTTAGTCCCCATCCACGCTGACGCGGGACTCCAGCCCGGTTGTTGCGGCATCAGCGGTAGGAGGAGATACAGAGGGGATACAGGGACTCCTGCAGGCTGATTTCAGCAGCTCAGCACTCGCAGGTGGAGACGCGCACCGATCCGGAGCTTCGTCTGAGACCCGAGCGCGCGCGCACTCACTCACTCACTCACTCTCTCGCCCAAATTAATAAATAAAATAATTAATACAGCGAGCTCGTGTTCAAACCAACTACAATGAGAGCAAATCTGTCGCAGTCAGTCCAATCCTCATATGACTCCCAGCCATTTAAAATTTGATGAGCAGTTTTTGGAGAGCTCCTTGGATTGATCCCAGTGTTTTCCAGTCATGAAGAACAGGAGGGAATATGTGGAATACTGGAGCGCGATTATAGTGGGTCTCTTCTGGATTCACAGCTCTTTCGGGATGCCCCATGTCATACGGATAGGTAAGAGAACGCGTAAAGGACACCGACTCTTTAACTGAACAAACGAATGTTGTTATGAGTGTTCAAAGTGCTCGTCTGGATGAGTTTGCATTTTGTATTCAATAACTCTGTGGAAAATGTGAATTAAATGTCTTCCACGGACCTGTTTAAGCGCTAGAAATGTAGTTGCGCGTGCATCAGCGTGCCGCGCGTCTTAGGAGCAGATGGTGCTGCATTGATTTCGTGATTTCACAAACATTTGGAGAGAAAATTGTACTTGCTGAAAATGTGGCACATGAAATCAGTGACATTTGGAGAGAACAGTGGCGTTGCGGTATTTCTTGTAAAATCCGCCTGAAAGATAAGTTCACAGTCTTAACAGGTGATCTAGGAAACATTGCGCTGAAGTTTGCCTGGAAACCTCACCTTTACGCACTGTGTAGCCAGACTCAAGGTCCTCGGTGACACGGGAAAAAATAGTGCACTCATGCAACCTGACAAAGAGAGATTTTTCTCAGTCTGAGAAGCTGAAATATGTGAGCCGCGTGGAGACAGGAGCCCAATAAAGATCAATACAGTTTTGTCTGAAGGCAGATCACTTTTGACAAGTGGTTCGATGCAATGCAGAAAAATGGCTCTAAATGTCATTATGAGACATTAACATGTCCGAGCACAGCCTCTCAACTTCCCCCCAAAAGAGAGACAGTGCTACATTTATGCAGTTAAAATAGAGCATTATTATACATTCTCCATTTATACAGCATGACTTTTGTTTGTTCTATATATTTTTAATTTAATTCCATTACAGTTTGGCACTAAATGTAAGTGAACTACATTTAGTGATTCTGAAGGATGTTAACCTCCTCATCGATTTTATGTCTTTTTAATAAGGAACATTTTGAGGAATCCGTTTCCTCCGTATGTTCTGGTTCTCCCGCCTGTACGGATGTGATTGATGACTGTAGCTGTGACTTCAATGACATTGTGCTGGAGATTTGTGATTTTTGACAGCTCAGATCTGAAATGTTTGGAAACGGAAATGTTTTCTCAACAGCTGCTTTAATATTTCCACGGCACATTTGAAAGAAAAGGAATATGACAGGTCCTGTGTATGAACTGACACACAGCTGAGTCAAATCTCCTTTTAGAAATGAAATAACATCCTCATGCAGACAGAGCATTGTTAAAACAAAGTACCGTGTCTTTTTCGATCAGAGTGCGGTGAGTACTTCTAAAGTACCCTGTAAATACGGTTATCGGTATGCATGACTTCGTGGGAGTGCATGTATAAGTATCGCCTGTGCATTTTCCTCGTTTGCCCACCATGCAAAATAAACTAAAATCTGTATGCTTGACGGTATGTGTAAAGGCATTCGTGTCCACCCTGGAACCACCAGAGGGCTTACTGTTCACCAGCGGGCCTGCGGGAGGGTTCGTTTGCCACATCGTGAGCACTGAAATTCATTAGAGAGGCTCGTGTCCGGAGAGAGCAGGAAGGGAGGCCGTGTGCTAGTTTAAGTGTTACACCATCAACACGGCTTGTGTAATGGTGGGCATCCACAGTAGACATGCCTCCATTGATTTCACTGTTTTTACAACGCACTTCTCAGAGGCCAGATGGTCGATCAAACTCACTCCGCAAGACTGTAAATGTCGAGCGTTTCTGCTGTGCCTGTGTGTTATTAGCTGTTTTTCCCTCCTGCTATGAAACTAAAACAGGAACCGCTTTGAAAAGGACAATGCCGTGGCTCATTACAGCATTACGATGTTTTGTTTGTGGTAGGATTTTGTGAACTATTTAGGTCTGTGTTGTTTGGAAGTGATTTAGCGGTCGGCATGGTTTGTTTGGCATGTGATCCTGAGAAGCTTGGAGTAGATAAGACATGTATAATGTATCTCCAGTGCAGGGGAAGAATCGCAAACATCCAATATCCAGTATGTTCTTTAAGGTCTGAAATGACCTCAGCAGGGTCACGTGTTGTTGTGCCTTATGTCACATGACAGTCGTCCAATCACTGCAGATCCAAAAACAGCCTTCGAGGTCAAACTCAATGGGTTTTCAATACCCAGCTTGACTTTTCAGTCTAGTTTGGATTCAGTGCTGTCACTCAAACCTTTCAATATCGTTCAGGGCAGCTGCAGCCTATCAGAATCCACTCCAGTTTTGGCACGGACAGCTCTGGATCGCATCCAAATGTCACTGCAGAGTAGTGCATATGTCTTGAAAAATAATGACTAACTCTCAGGAGATTTGTACTGTTTTTAAATCCTAATTTTAAGGAATTTGTCTTGTGTAGTGTGGCTTTCAGAAAGGGCCAATTGAATGAAGTTTATACGCATCGTCTTCATAAATGTTGTGTCTTTTGGGTATTTCTTTAAGAGAAGCTTGTGCATTTAGGCTGTCTCATCTGTTGTTCAAGAATACGATTAATGGAATAAATTTAAGGCCTTTAAATGAGAGAATCAGCGCCAGAGGAAGATTTATTGAAAAATCAATTGCTTTATCTACCTAAGAGTTACAGTGCTTCATTATGACCAGTTAATCAATCTCACACACAGTTATATGTCACTTATATTTTTTTGCCTTTTTCCTAGAGAGACGGTTTCACATATTCTTATACAAAATGTCAACATTTCTGTAACAGAAAGATAATGTGAAAATGTGCAGTATGTTAGAGAGCTATTTAAAAATGACCTTTATGTAGGATGATTCAGTATATATATAATGTTACCATATGAAGTGCAACTTTAGGTTACCTGAACATTACATTTGGAAAATACTAAATATACAGCTCTTCTTTTTCTTTTTCTTTTTTCCCCCCCAAATGGTTGTTTCATACACTCTAAAAATGCTGGGTTAAAAACAACCCAAGTTGGGCTGAAAATGGACAAACCCAGCGATTAGGTTGTTTTAACCCAGTTGTTGGGTTAAATATTTGCTGGGTAGTTTTATTTAACTCAACTATTGTTTAAAAATGACTATATGGCTGGCTTAAAATGAACCCAAAATAGGTTGGAAATTAAAAATTAGACAGAATTACTACACTGTAAAAATTATTTTCATGTTTTATTACAACATTTTTTCTTTTGTCAAATCAACTTAGATAATTAATGTAGTTCAAATAACATCATATTTTGAGTTTCTGTTGATCAAATCAATCGCCTTCATTGTATTAACTCAATTTTTTTAATTTCAATGAACTCAAAATTTTAAAGCAACCAGGTAACTTACTTTAAGCTAAACCAACAATTCTTTTTTTTTTACAGTGTAGAGGCAACAATAATAATCAAAATGTAGACATTTATTAGTAAGCTATTTAATAAATGTTTGTTTAATTATTATTCATTAAACCTACTAATACATGTTCATTTATTAAACATTGTAATAAACATTTTGAATTCATTTTAAGCGAGCAGTACAGTGATTTTTAAACAATAGTTGAGTTAAATAAAACTACCCAGCAGGTTGGTCAGACATTTAACCCAACCACTGGGTTAAAACAACCCAATCGCTGGGTTTGTCCATTTTCAACCCAACATTTTTTAAAGTGTAATACTAGAGACTCTTACACTAATTTAAAACACAGATGATCTGCAAATCCACGTCATGTTCAGGGTATAATGTATTTGACATATATAATGGTGCTTCATATAACAATATCTCTGCATTACACTTTTTTTTTTTTTTTTTCAATTAAAATGCTCTTCACATTAAAAGCACAGTTTCTGAGGCTTGTGTCTCCTAAACATGTTTCAAGCGTGCTGAATTCCCGCGTGACAAAAGAGCACAGGAGGCAGAGATAAATTTCTAAAGAAGCTGACAACAATAATTGCATCATCGGTATAAGATGGCCATCAGTTGCAGAGTGAAAATGAATTTTTAATTTGTGTGCAAATTTAATCCATAAGCTGTCGTGGGCGAGCTTAAACACAATTCTTCCAGCAGAGACCAGAGGTCGATGCGTCGACGCTTTTGTGTGTGAGTGAAACGTGGTGCGGTGCACGGAAGGGTTCGAGCCCAGTGCACACGTTCTTTGATGTCCGCTGTTGTCTACTGTAGCGGAGATGCGGAGAGACAGCGGCGTCTCACACAAACAAGACACACACACACACGTACATACTGAAATGCATGTGGTTGGTACACACGCACACAGCTGTCTGATTTCACTGAAGCTGTTGTACACGCGCTTCCATTTACAGAGTCAGCACACTTATGGCCTGCCGATTAGCTTCAGTGCCGTTAATGAGAGCGAGCAGATGTCGGTTTTGTTCGCATGAAACCCTGAATCAAATGCTCCGTACTCTCTTCTCTCAAATCAGTGTCACTCTGTTATTTTGAAGCTGAGATCTACTTAAAGACTGACTAGACACACACACTTGCACGTTTTCACATAAATTCAATATGCACACAAAAGATTTGAATGAAAAGGGAACCAAATGGTGCATAGTGACACACATCATGTGGCATGATTTGATTACATGTTAATGCAGCAGAAAATCTCCATTACACGAATTTGAAGCTTAATCTGAAAATGTATATATTATGTGGAGCGTAATTGCAAGAGATTGAGGGTATGGTATGACTTTGACACACTCGAAGCATTGACAATCAAGCTTTTTGAAAAGCAGACATGGATTGATCCTTACAAGCTTTCTCATCGCACTTTTATTTGAAGTCAAAAAAATCAAATAAATGTCAACCTCTGAAATGACTTTGCTTTTTGACTGTCACCTAGTCCGTGCAGGCTGCTGGTTAAATCAGAAATAGGCAAAGAGCTATTATTTTATGCTAATGTTGTAGGTGCAGTCTTTTTAAAATCTTAGCAATAAGATAAGGTGAAGTAATTTGTGCACTACCAGCATCGTAATTGCATTCAACAGGTTTTCCATTTTTAAACAGATTTCTTAAAATCTCCATCTGCAGTTGGTTGGACAAATGTGTAGTCGCACCCCAAACTCACGCCATTTATTGAGTCCAATGTTACTGTCAGCTTACAAATCAAATAGCTCATCAGTTTTAAAGTCGTAGTGAATTGGAAGTAGCGACAGATATTTTTATTTCCATATTGTGACGTAAATCCAGGTGTAACAGATTATCAAAAAAATGTAGGACGGGGACTTGATTGATTGGATTTTGAGATGTGGGCGTTGCACTCAAAAGTGGAGGCAGATGAACATGAGTTTGCAGTGGGGGATTTAAGTGCACTAAATGACTGGATAAGTCCTGCATCACAGGAAGCTTTGTGTTTAACCAAGGAAGGCACATACTAAAAGGTGGTCTGGAGCTGTTTTCTGATCACTCTGCTCTATCTCCATTCAGAATCTTCCATTTCCTCACTAGTAAGGAATCATGGAGCGAAAGAAAACACAAACTTTCAAAAAACCTACACCTCGCTCCAGGCAGATCCATTCCCTGCTCCACATGAATTCAGACAAGTGGATTGATACAAACTGTGAAACGATCCAGTGCTGTTCTGCTCTTAGAATGTCACTCGGCCAATCAGACACTAGCTTTCCCTTACACAAGTTCATTTTATGAAGTAAAGTTCAAGTATATTTAAGTATACTTTATGTAGTAAGTATACTAATATCAATGTACTAGTAGTATACTTGTAAGTGTACTATTTCAGTACTACTTGGGACTAAATTGGCTTACTGTTAAGTATACTTTAAGTGTAACAGTAGTAAACTTTGAGTACACAATTAGTTTACAACTACGTTTTTCATTTGTACTGTAACTATACTACAAGTGAAATTATACAGATAGTTTACTAGATAAATACTTGTAGCAAAATTTTAGTTTATGACAGTACACTTTGAAGTATACTCTCACTAGTAGTTTTATACTGCAAGCATACTTGTAAGTTGTCTTTAAGTGAACTTAACATCATACTTATAGTACACTACCAGTGGAACAGGAACATATCTGTTTTCTTTACAAATCAATATTTTCAAACAATGTAAGTTTATATGACAGTAGGTAAAACTATAAGCTACTCAATCAAAAGATTAAACACAACTACAAGTCAAGTATACTTAGAATACTTAATTACTGTATACTTTTAAGTACATCTCAATCAAAAGATTGAGTACAAGTATAGGCCAAATATACACTCTAAAAAATGCTGGGTTAAAAACAACCCAAGTTGGGTTGAAAATGGACAAACCCAGCAATTGGGTTGTTTTGACCCAGCTATTGAGTTAAATGTTTGCCCAACCTGCTGGGTAGTTTTATTTAACTCAACTATTGTTTAAAAATAACTATATTGCTTGCTTAAAATTAACCCAAAATATGTTGGAAATTAATGAATACTAATTAAACAATAAACATTTATTAAATTGCTTATTAATAAATGTTCACCTTTTGATTATTATTGTTGCCTCTAGTAATTATGTGTCTGATTTTTAATTTCTGACCTATTTTGGGTTCATTTTAAGCCAGGCATATAGTATTTTACCATATAGTTTTTTAATCAACAGTTGAGTTAAATAAAACTGACCAGCATGTTGTTCAATCATTTAACCCAACCGCTGAGTTAAAACAAGCCAGTCGCTGAGTTTGTCCATTTTTTACCCAGCATTTTTTAGTGTAATACTGATAGTTTACTAGTTAAATACTTTTAGCACATTGTTTTAGTTTATGAAAGTACACTTTGAAGTATACTCTCATCAAACTACTAGTTTAGCAGTTTTATACAGCAAACATATTTGTGAGTTGTCTTTAAGTGAACTTAACATCATACTTATAGTACACTATCAGTGAACTACACAAAAACTCACATACTCAAAATTAGAAACATGTATTCTTTATATTTTCAAACGATGTAAGTTTATACAACAGTATGTAAAACTATGTGAAGCAAGTATTTAATAGGCTACTCAATCAAAAGATTAAACACAACTACAAGTCAAGTATACTTAGAATACTTAATTACTGTATACTTTTAAGTACATCTCAATCAAAAGATTGAGTACAAGTATAGGCCAAATATTCTTTTCTGTCAGTATAAGTCAAGTATACTTAAGATAAATTTTTAAGTATATTCCTAAGAAGTACAGTACATAAAAAGTAGACTGAAAGGATACTATCTTAGTTTTAGTTTAAAAGAAGTATACTAATAGCACACTTGAATAAAATTCTTTTTTGTAAGGGTTGAGCTACACATGTAAACTTGCCTCGTTCTTTCCGTATCTGCGTATAAAGGTCATAGAAAGACAGCCAGCGGTAAATAGAGACAACATTACAACGGTCGCATGAGAGTGAGCTAATTCACTGACACATGAGGTCTTCCCTTTCACCAGGAGCCCTCTAGTGTTCTCAGAACAGATGGTGTTTTCATATCACACGGCAAAGTGTGTGCTCCACAGCACTAGGTCTTTCGGGAACATATGTTCTTTATAATAAATAATAAGCTGACTAATCTTACACCGATGCAACCGTACCTCTCCTTGGAGGCCTAGAATCAAATAATATGCCAGTACTCTATGATCTCATCAACAGAAATGGTGGGCCGTTGTCCCTGGATGTGTGTGACCTTCCGAATATGACAGCTCTCGGAAAAACACATAGCTTGTCAGTGTAGTTGTTTTCTCCGTCTCGCTCTTTCAATCTCACTCTTGCTCTCCGTTACTCTTTATTTTTGTTGTGGGAGGTGCTAACCCAGCAGACAGAATCAAATTTCATGTCCACCCATTTGTCTTTATTACGAGCCCCTGTCTAACGCATCCGATTCCCACTCACTCCCGTCAACCGGCCCCTGCTGGGAAAGTCAAACAGAATTAAACCGTCCAAATGGGAAAACCCGGCCACGTTTTCCTGCATGGTCTCAGGTCCCAGCGGCACGACGAGATACGACCATTCCTCAGTCATGCGAGTGACCAGAAGAGCGCTCCGACCGAACGCTGTCGACTAAATATCTGCTCTGACTCGGCCTTTGAGAAGCAGTGAAAGGAGAAAGCTGGAGCCAGACGAAGCTTTTGAGACTCTTATTTAGTTTGTTAATTAGCTCGAACCTTTTGATCCCAATTTAAAAACCTGCCACGTTGCTGCGCTCGCCTCTTTTGTGCATTGCCCGGAGCAAAATAAAACGGAGCCCATTTTTCCCCCTTTGCTTTTCAAATAGTGTGGCATTCAAGTCCTCCCCCTTCACAGAATCCCTCCCGTTTGATGCGAGCTGCCTTTTCTGTCTGCCGACAGACCCGGTGCCTGCAGAAACGCACGTTAGTGGACGGATCACCCGTTTCAGCATTAATACAGTGGCAGTCCGTTTCCTTCAGCTTCACTGAGCATTGATGACATTAAGGTATATTGATTTAAATGTGAGGAGGTGGGTTACCCAGCAGGATGGAAGGAAAATTCACAAAAGACATTCCTTTATTATCTCAATTAGTTCAACTAGGCAGTGAGATTAAATTGAGAGCAAATGGAGACATATCTGAAGGTTACGTCTGCAATTTCTTTGGTGTGTTGAAATATTTGATACACTAAAAAATAGTTAATTTGTCTAAAACTATGACACACATTTCCCACTAGGTTGGGAGAAAATTCACAAAAGAGATTCCTTCATTATCTCAATAGGTTCTAATGAGATTAAAATGAGAGCAAATAGAGACATCTGCTTGAAATGCTGAAGGTTAAGTGTGCAAATGTTTTGATGTGTGAAATATTTGATGCACTAAAAAAAATAGTTGGTCTAACTTAATAAAATGATGAGTTGAGCTGTTCACATGCTAAAATAAGTTATTTCTTGTCGAGTTAAGCCATATTATTGTGTAGTCACCACAATGAAGCACACCACAAACACCTAAACAGAACAGTAAACACTAACAAGTCTTTCCCGTTACTAAAAATCACATATAATAACACTTAAAGTCAACATGAAATCAAAATTCTTGCTTCACAATTATTGTTTGTTTGTTCTTGTTCTTGTTTGTTTGTTTATGGAATATTGCTGTGTTTTTTTTTATAAATGATTTATCAGTGCACATCATTGTTGTGTTAAATTATGTTCCTCGTAACCTTGAATCAGAATAACTTCACCTCCCTCTTGCAGCATCTCTCCTCTTCTCTGATGATGAGGGCGGGGCAACCTGTCACTCACATGAGATCCACCAATAGCAAACCACAACCATCCAATCAATTCCCCACAGACAAAATCAAAGCCCCGCCCTACATTTGTTCTTGTTCCAGAAGTCGTTTCACTCTGAAATACGTCACGATAGGGAAGAAAAGACTAGCGCAACTTCTGTTTCATGACGACTTTGGTGTCAACATTCATTTCCATGATCTAATCACATTAATCTAATCAGAAATCCACTGTCCAGTTGAAGTCAATGCCAGTAAGTAAGCCGTTTGTTAGTTGATTACCCTAAAAACCACAGAAACATTTCTCTGTTTGTTTGATTTTGACCCAGTTGTGGGTTACCTAAGAAAGTACTGGGTAGTATAAGGTAACTAGTAACAACACAACTAGGTAACAGTGGTGTAAGTTTGAGGCATTGCTATCTGTTTGTACTATATCAGACAGGTTCCTGAAATCGTTATTTTTGCAAATTCATTTGGTGACGCAGAAATTACACACTTCATCTTTATCTTAGATGGTCCTGAGAAACATCACTACATCTTCGGAAAAGATTTCAAACTGTACTCAGATGTGCCAAGACATCAAATTTTGCAATCAAATATGACATTTTATATGACCAATTTATCTGAGCTATGCTACTGATATTTTGTAGCTCTGTGTCTCACCTTATGTCAACTTTCGAGAAGCATTTGAGACACTTTAGGTATGAAAGAGCCAAGGATTAAAAAGTTCCTCTTGGACGTGCTCTAAGGCTCGAAAGAAAAGATTTGCTCAAGGAACGCAATCTAATTATAAGAGCAACCAAACATGTTTTGTTTTATCGAAAAACAGCCAACAGCTTGGGGAAATGGCCACTCATGAGGTTCATGGAAGGAATGGTAACAAATATCTAGTAGTCGTTCTGAAGTACCTGGAACTTAACTTGGCCTACTTTCCTAGTCTCCTGTTACAACCGCTAGCCCGTGATCTACAGGAAAGACATGAGTTATTGTGATCATCAGTTCATTGGCACTCAAAGAGGTCTGTGGAGGTCAACCACAGCTTAGCTGAACGAGAGCTGCCTTTGAATTTCTATTGAGTAACAGCTTTTTTCTTCCACGTCTCCTTTGTCCTTTTGAGAATCTACAAGTGCTGTAGAAAGTTTCCGGTTTGTGAGGCATGCACTTAACTATTGTGTGTTTTAGCATTTCATGCAATAAAAGGGCTTTGCATTTGTTCCATTCCCCGAAAGATACTTATTTGAAAAGATCTGCATAGGAAGACGGACTAAGCAGTAAACTTTCATAAATGAAGTGCAGTCAGATAATTCTAGGTTTGCTTGAACAACCATTAATAAAATGGCCATTTTTAAAAGCTATCCTGTAAAGAGTAACAAAGCTTCTTTTTGGATCCATCCAGTTTTTCTCTATATACTTCTCTGTGCATTTGTATAACAGGAGAGATTGGAGTAGGAGCGGAGAGAGTTGACCTCAGATATAGTGGTGGTGGAGGTCAAGAGACCCACGAGTCCCAGAGCATCTCAAATGGATGCTTCAAAGAAACAGCACTTTGCAAGTGAAAAGAGGGTGAGATGTTATATAAGTTTTATACATTTATTGCTGGAAAAGAAGTCATTGGCAAGTACATTCAACAGTGTTGGACTTGTTTGGTCAAAAACAATAAGAACTTTGCTTGGAGTCTCACTTTCTGGCCTGTTGTTGTTCATTGTGTGACTTAGGCAGTTTTTTATGCCTTTGCCTATAGGAAATAAATAATAAACTGCAGATTAAAAGATCACCAGCACTGTAGAGATCCAATAAAAACAATTCCCTGCATGGAAATGGACTGTGTTGAACAATAAGTTTGAATACAGAATGATGGTGAAACCATAATTAGCTGAATTAATTACCACACCGTTCATTGATCGACATCAGATGTGAACTTGGGATCATGAAATTTGCATGAATACACACAGTTGGCAATCAATGGGTATTATTTAACTTTAAAAAGCAAGATAAATAAATATTCATTCTACTCCACTTCGCAATGAATTTCACAATGAAACAAATGCTGTTAATTTGCCCTGCATTTCTGTGGTTTATTTATCATGATAAATGGTTTATTGCAACACTCTGCAACTGAGTTTTGCAGGTAACATTTAAGACTGCTGATGCACCTCATGAAAACGGTATACTGAAATTATTTATTGTTTTGAGAGATGCACATTTAATCTTGGCATGTCTATACATTGTGCACTAGCTTGTAAGCCACTAACACAAAGCTATTACTGAACCGTAAGCCAACAGCTAGTACGGGAAATGTCAGGGGTAGTGTAGAGTCATTCAGGCAGGAGATGAGAGCAGCAAGGTGAACTCTGATCTGGGGAGCTAAAAGATTACCAATAAACAGAAGAAAACAAGGGCTTTTGCTGCCGCCCTTGACAATAATGCGACGTCTGGACTTTGAAAGGTACCGCATAAATATTGGACCACTATAAAGCTCAGAAACAGCAATGTTTTTAAATGCCTAAATTGATTTGGTTTTAAATGTCATGGACAGCCAAACAATTCAAAAGGAAAGCAAACACGGATATTGTTATAAATATGACGTTTTTCATATTCAGATTCATCTTTTGTTGTAGCAGGCATTCATTTAGCTGGTTGAATTTGTGGTTGTGAGGTTATGTGCCTTGGGTTTTAAAAAAGTAGACCAGTTTATGTGTCTGCATTTGCACACTTGTCCATAGTGGTAAAAGTCATTATCCACACATGAACACGTTAAAGTTTCAGTGATAAATCATCGGTTGTGTTTGACATTAGTTCACTCCAGGTTGTGGGTCTTAAAAAGGATGAATGAAACCCTGTGATTGATCAACATGAAACGAAGCAGTGATTGAAAAGAAAGAGGCACGTCTAGGCCAGGGGACAATCAGTGGGTCTTTGTGCCGTTTTCCCAGCCGGTAATGACATCTGGAACGCCTCGTGCATAGAAATAGGCATTAGAGCTCGGGCAGAATCCGGTGTGGCTGCAACTCTACAAAGATGACAGAATCCACACAGCGAGTGTCTGCGGGATGGGGCCTATTAGAGACCGAGATCTGTTTGAGCTGCTGACAGACTTGAAAAGAAAGACTTGAGAAGATATTACCTCCAATTATGGGGCTTCCTGACTAGTGTGATCGAGTGGAACTGGGAAGGCTGAGCCCTTTCATACTCTCGACACGTCAACTTGTTTTTCCAGAGGTCTCACGATGATGTAGAATGGCTTTCTTTCCTCATTCCTTCATCCCTCGATCTCCACATCCTCATCCTCAGGCCTCTCATCTCTTTTTTCTTAAAGATCAGCGATGCAGGGCAAAGCGTTTCAAAGTCCTGAGAAAAACACCCCACGTTCTCTGAAACGGAAAGTGTTTTTGTGGGGGACTCGACTGCGAAGTAGACCTCATCCTGTCAAATTGCAAATTTAATCCTATCCAGCATGTGCAAATGGTTGTAATCCCCACTGGGACACAATGGTCTGTTCACTACTCATCCAACCCCTGCCTCATCTGGCTGGATTATAATGTTTCTATTTGAGTAATGATTGCCAATTACACATCTTTATGTAATGGCCCTAATGCCATTTGGGTCTATCCTATGCAGGGTTTAACGGAACAGACTCAAGTGCATTTTTAAGGACTTTATCAGCAGATGAAACATGGAAATGATTATCACCCCCTCAATCAACCAACCAACCAACCAACCAATAAATCAATAAATAAGTCAACCACATAGCCAACCAGTCAGTCAATCCCAGGTCTGTGACATCAGTGCTACAGTTAATCAACCAGTGAATCAATCAGTCAGATCGTCTGACCACCCAACAAGTCAGTCAATCAATTAGTCAACTCAGCAACCACCCAAACTACATTACCAACCAGTCAGTCAATCCCAGTAATTCTGGTCTGTGACATTAGTGATTCAGTCAGTCAATCCCAGTAACTTCGGTGTGTGACATTAGTGATTCAGTCAGTCAATCAATCAACCGACCATCCAACGAGCCAATCAGTCAGTCAACTAACCAACTCAACAACCACCCAAACTACTGTACCAACCAGTCAGTCAATCCTAGTAACTCCGGTCTGTGACATTAGTGATTCAGTCAGTCAATCCCAGTAACTTCGGTGTGTGACATTAGTGATTCAGTCAGTCAATCAATCAACCGACCATCCAACGAGCCAATCAATCAGTCAACTAACCAACTCACCAACCACCCAAACTACTGTACCAACCAGTCAGTCAATCCCAGTAACTCTGGTCTGTGACATTAGTGATTGAGTCAGTCAATCCCAGTAACTTCGGTGTGTGACATTAGTGATTGAGTCAATGAGTCAATCAATCACTCGACCATCCAACGAGCCAATGAATCAGTCAACTAACCAACTCACCAACCACCCAAACTACTGTACCAACCAGTGAGTCAATCCCAGTAACTCCAGTCTGTGACATTAGTGATTCAGTCAGTCAATCAATCACCCGACCATCCAACGAGCCAATCAATCAGTCAACTAACCAACTCACCAACCACCCAAACTACTGTACCAACCAGTCAGTCAATCCCAGTAACTCTGGTCTGTGACATTAGTGATTGAGTCAGTCAATCCCAGTAACTTCGGTGTGTGACATTAGTGATTGAGTCAGTGAGTCAATCAATCACTCGACCATCCAACGAGCCAATCAATCAGTCAACTAACCAACTCACCAACCACCCAAACTACTGTAACAACCAGTGAGTCAATCCCAGTAACTCCAGTCTGTGACATTAGTGATTCAGTCAGTCAATCAATCAACCGACCATCCAACGAGCCAATCAGTCAGTCAACTAACCAACTCAACAACCACCCAAACTACTGTACCAACCAGTGAGTCAATCCCAGTAACTCCAGTCTGTGACATTAGTGATTCAGTCAGTCAATCAATCACCCGACCATCCAACGAGCCAATCAATCAGTCAACTAACCAACTCACCAACCACCCAAACTACTGTACCAACCAGTCAGTCAATTACAGCATCTCTGATCTGTGACATCAGTTCCTGACACTATCAGGCTGAAAATACCTTTTTCTGTGATTTTCCAGTAATCTGAGTGGCTTGATTTGTCTCAGCTAGAGGGAATAAACGCTGATTGCCTTCCCCAGGTCTTGATGGCAAGTCAGAGTGCTCTCCCCTCAGAAGGAACGCGCTCCTCTGGGGACTGATTGGCTTCTTGGCCCTCGCAGTGCTGGCTGACATGTTAGCTGTGTAGCGCTGGTACACCTGACAAAGCCCTCGTGATTGGAAGACTTTCTCTGCCCTGCCGAGCCTGAAGTATATCAATTCTCTTGTGTGAATTTGCCCCAGTTCACAAATGTTGCGTCCATGGTAGATTATCAAAGGGTGATAGATGTTTCACCCGGTGGACTCCTGACAATATTTGGTAAGATGAAGAGATGAGTTTGTAACGGAATCACAGGACAGAAATGACCTGTCCTGCGTCATGTCGTGCTTCACACAGAGTTTGGACCATCAACTGTTTGCTTTGGTTGGTTGTTTTGCAGTACAGCTTTCATTGTGTTGCATATTTTTATAGCAAATCAAGCAAAGTTTTTCGTCAAACAAAGGAGTGAATTCACTGAACAGTGTACACTGTATTTCACTGCAAAACCTACCTGTAATCCAGTTTAACCAGGTGCTAAATGCACTGAAATAGCGATCCACCAAGTATATATGTAAATAAAGTAATTCTCATTCTTTTCAGCGCAAACGTGCCTCATTTCTATGTAAATTAGTTATATATTGTGACTTATTCACAAATCTCAGAACTAGTTTTCTGGCATAAATACAATTTGCTATAACCACCAACGGAGCACAAGCAGTAAACTGAATTTCATTTAAAAGAGACGTTTGTGTACAATTTTTATTGATCATGGCCGAACTCATTCATTAAATGATGGAGAGGAGCGTTTTAGGCATATATCCAGATGTAGACGACTGCACTGAAAGCATTTTAAAGCGCCGATTCAGGTGCTTGGATTGCAATGGGGGAGTAATATTGTAGTGTAATGTGTTTTAGTATTGCACTTTGATTATTTCACGGTTAAAATGTTGTTTCAGAAGTTGTTTAAAATGGAAAACGTTCTGTTTTAAATAAGAATTCTATTTTCATCACAATTCCATTATGACGCCAGGGTCAAAGTCTTGCTTGAATTTCAAAAGCGTCACTCTTTGGTCCTGTTTCCACCTGGTATTAAGATGCGTTTTGGTCGATCTGATCACAATTGGACGACGCTAAATACAGGTGTAAACGGGGTCTAAAACGTTTTGAGCTTGTCTACTTTCGACCACTTCCAGAGGTAGTCAAAAACAACCGGATTGCTTTCGTAGTGTAAATGCTCATGTGATCGAATGTGTTCAAACAGCGCAAAAGTAGGCCTACTCTCCGCCTACTGACCTAATGCGTAAACATTATGGGACGCGCTAACCAGGTGGGATTTAAACTTTGTCGGCTGGAGATCCAAGTTTGATGTACCAAGCACAATGTTCTCTCACCATTCCTGATTTCTAACACACACTTACAGCGTTCAGCAGGTCTTGCGGCTGTCAGAGCAGAAACAAAAGCTGATGCTCTCCGTATGTTTTTCCGTAGTCTCCGGTCACGTTCATATGTAAAGTGCTTGAGCTTATTTCATCCATTAGATGGAAAGATCTGCAAAATCCCGTACATTTACCCATCCATAGACCCTCCCCTCGAAGAAATCAGGACAGAAGTGGTTGAAAGTGGACAAAAGAGATGGATTAAAACACCAAGTGTAAGTGTTAATGTGTCTCCCTCGTGTACTTGTAATCAGATCGAGCAAAACGCATAATACCAGGTGTAAACAGGGTCTTTGTGTACTGCTGAAATTGTACACAAAAATGATGGAGAAGGATATGCTGCTTTGTTTTGTATCACTCTTTCCGCACTCTTCTTCGTCTGCTGCACTGCGTATTGCCACCTAGTGGACTCTTCTGTCTCAACATTCACCTTTCGCATGCGCTGTTGTACGCGAACTGTAATCCACGGACCCTCCTGGTGACGAAAATTATGTCACATGGACAGTGGGCGGCCGAAGTATAATTTGGGCTTGACTCTGCACTTGTGCCTCTTAATGAAGTGATAAATTGTGAGTCATTTGGCCGTTTGAATTTGACACTGAAATTCCTGTTATGTGGGAGAACACTCCCTGTTGAAGTTTACAGATTCCAGTAACTAACACTGTAGAAATATGGTGTAGTGGCAGATATATTTATTTATTTGTTTATTATTTACTACTGCATTATAAATTATATTGTTGTTCCCTTAAATGTACTTAAATTCGCCTAATATACAATATTTAATATGTCATATTATGGAGATTGTTTTTACAGTTTCTACACATTTATAATAGTTTTTTTTTTTTTTTTTATTAAAAATTCCATACTTTTATATATATATATATATATATATATAGATAGATAGATAGATAGATAGATAGATACCTGTGACTACTATGATCTTAGTAATACCTTTAAATTCTGGATACTACCAATGGTACATTTTCAAAGGCAGTTACTGTAAGGTTCAATGCTTTTTTTTTTTTTTTTTTTTTTTTTTTTTTGTGTGTGATTTGATTCAGTTCTGTCTCCCTGGCATTTTTTGATCTGATTTCCTAGTTTGTCACCTAGGTTACCCAGTTATTCTGTTCAGCTGGTCTTGATTAGTTCCCTTTGTTTGCTCCTAGTACCTCTTCCTTGTCTGGTGTTGTTTATTTGAAAGTGTAGTTGTCTTGTTTGTTTGTTTGTTTGTTTTTCTCCTGGATTATTAAAAAAGACTTTCTGCATTAATTCTGAGTTGTGTGTGTTATACTACACATGACAATAAACTAACTTTTTACAGATTTTATTAATGTGACAAAAAAAAAAAAATGCAATCTTAAAATTAACCACAATTGCAATTCAATAATATCTATTATCATGTATTTATTTCTGTTATGAGAAGCACAACAATGTAATATATCTTGAACATTACAAGACAAACGTATTCTGGTATATTTTATTATTTAGAACATTTATATTTCTACTTATTTATGTATTTCTATTTATTTGTACATATTTAGCATGTTTATGCATGGATTTCAAAATTGAGACCGTTTACAGCTTGCATGCTGAAATTAGAGCGATTGCCCAATATATTTTGCAGAAAATAAACAATTAATATGTAGCCCTAGTGTGAGTCAAATGGTTTAATTTTGGAAAGGGCTACAGTACTAGTAACGTATGCCGGATTGCAGCTACAACATTGCTCTCAGGAAATACATGTCATGAAGCACATATTTTGAGGGCGTGTTTGAATCGCTACCTGATTTGCATAATTCCAGCACATTCCACGCTATCCTTTGTGTATCCTTAATTGAGAATGAGCACATGGAGTTAATTTTTACGCAACAGCACATTCACTTTGAACGAATGTGTACTGTACTTTGTTAGGTTCAGTTGATGAAATCTCAGTGTTCTGCTCTGACATCAGCCAGATATGCGCTAATGTCAGGGCAGAGCATTGTGGGAATGTATGGCTAGAATAGATAAGTGCTAGTTGCTATCTGGCTGTCAGGTTTTGAGCAATGAATGACATGGAAACCAGCTTTTCTCAACTATCACATGGGCCGTCCACACAAAATGGAGGCACTGTAATGACTTTTTTAGTAAGGCAATTTTAATAGAATATCTCTAATAGCATTCACAATAATTTCATTTGGAGACATGATTGAAAGTAAGAGAATGTTGAAATGAAAGGAAGAAAAAGCCATTTTCTCTTTGTTAATATATATACGAAGGACTCGATGTTCTTTTCTTTAGTGTATTATTCTCGTGGGAGAGAGTATTCATGGATGTTTCATTTCATTGTGATGTGTACTTTTGCCTTGAAACATGGACTATCCGTCAGAACGTTTAAGACATTAACCAGACAAATAGAGGAACATGCTCACACCTGACAATGTGGAAAAAAGTAACTGCAAGGGAACACGAAATACAGGACAGCGCTCTGCATATCGGTAACAAATCTTGAGGATAAACTCGCAATATTGACTTTAATAATAGCCAATAGTGCTGGACTTATAGTTACTGAGGTCAATGTCACTACACCATGTCAATATGATGGTAGCTTGTTTCCACCACGGAATAAAAAATAAAAGTTAATTGCGACTTTTTACTTCACAATTCTGACTTTTTTTCTCAGAATTGTGATATAAACATGCAATAGCAAGTTGTAGTCTGAATTGCAAAATATAAAGTCGCAATTCTGAGAAATAAAGTCAGAACTACGAGACACCATCTTGCAATTGTGAGTTATAAAGTCAGAATTTTTAGATAAAAAGTCACAAATACCTTTTCATTTTATTTTTTATTTTTTGTTATTCCATGGTGGAAACAAGCTTCCATACAGTATATATATGTGTTTTTTAATTGTTTGTCATGGATTTTGGGAACAAAAAAAAAAAAAAATGTGAACACCCATACAGTAAAGCAAACAAGATTTATTTTTTTTTTTTCTGTCGTAGGGGACACTGGTTGTAACATTTACACCACATTTAACATAAATGGCTGAACCGACAAGAGGGTTGTGATGTTGGGTTTCCACTTTCCATAGACATAATGATTTTATACTGTACAAACTGTAATTTCTCTCCCCATCACAGAAAACTTTCTGCATTTTTACATTTTCAAAAAACATGACATGATTTATAAGATGTTTTCCTCATGGGGGACCAAAAAAATATCCTCACTGTAAAAAAGAATTGTTGGTTTAACTTAAAAAAGTAAGTTACCTGGTTGCCTTAAAATTTTGAGTTCATTGAAATTAATACAGTGAATAATACAATTAATACAATACAAAAATTGAGTTAAGACAGTGAAGGTGATTGGTTTAATCAGCATAAACTCAAAAAAAAAAAAAAAAAAAAAATGTTATCTGAATCACATTAATTATTGAAGTTGATTTGACAAAAGAAAAAATGTTAAATGTCATGAAAATAATTTTTTACAGTGTTTGTGGGGACATTTGGTCCCCAAAATGTAGGGTTTACTTAGCGCACACACACGCACACACACACACACACACACACACACACACACACACACACACACACACAGGTTTGTTTTGCTATCTTAGTGAGGACAGCATAGGCGTAATGGTTTTTATACTGCACAAACTGTACATTCTCTCCCCCTACACTATCCCTACCCCTAAACCTACCCATCACAGAAAACTGTCTGCATTTTCACATTTTTAATAAAACATTGTTTAGTATGTTTTTAAAGCTATTTTAAATATGAGGACTCATGAAATGTCCTCATATTTCATGTTTACGTCGTAATACCAGTGTAATACCCATGTCATTATACACATTTGTGTCCTCATAAATCACAAACACACACACACACACACACAGTTTTTTTAATTGTTAGTCCATGTTTTATGTATTTTCTTCAATATTTCCAGTTTGTTTGCTGTTTTAGAATAATATTTTTGTATTTATTTATTGTACCTTTTTGAATTACATTATTTTTTCCTCGAATTAATGAGATGTGGTTGGCATAAAAGGTTGATGGGGGTTGGCATAAAATTAATTTGAACAAGTTCGTTCAACAACAAAAATAGATGTATAAAATTTCAACTGATTCACATTTCTATTAATGTAACAGTCCATCAAACCTACAGTTAAAACTCACCCCAGTATTATAGGCTGTACCAACAGCACTCGTCCTTTACATTCATTTCATTTAGTTTAGGGTACTAACTGTAGACTGATTTGCAGCAGACTATTGTAGGAACATTATATCAAAGTTTAAGATAAATATCCTGCCGAGTTACGTAAGTTAGAGCAAAAAGTGTTTCAACCATCCCATATTCTTCCTCATTTA
The DNA here is from genome assembly GCA_039654765.1 of Mylopharyngodon piceus. Lineage (NCBI taxonomy): Eukaryota > Metazoa > Chordata > Actinopteri > Cypriniformes > Xenocyprididae > Mylopharyngodon > Mylopharyngodon piceus. The sequence continues at coordinate 540,636 of CM077445.1, forward strand.
TAATGGCCGGTTCTGGTTAAATGTAACGTGTTGTTGTTGTTTGTGCAGTATATTGTCTCCATGCACAGCAACTCTATTTGGTAGTTGTTCTTTATCTGTTTAGCTTTTGAATGGAAGCATAAGCTTTCCGTTTTATAGGATAATCTCGAAATCTTGTAAAAATGCATTTTTTTTTTTTTTTAAAGTTATTCCCCTTGATGTGTGCAATTGCATTTCACCGGCTGCCATCTATTATCTAATCTTTCTCTAAATGAAGTGGTGACTGTAGCCACAGGCAAGTTCATGTTCAGTTGAAAATGGAGTCCTACTTTTTTTTTTCTTCGTCCCCAAACTCTCTGCATCTACTCCACAGCCCTTCGGGTAAAAGCTCGAATTGTGTCTAGCTGGATCCGTGCCCTGATGTTTCTGTCAGCGGCATCTCTTCACACGTTTTCTCTTTCCATTGGAGAGGATGAGATGAGCTCTCTCTTCCTGCAGCCTGCCTCGCTTCTTCCTCTACAATTATCTAGTTCGTATTGTTCATGCATTTGCATGCAAGTCGTTTTTTCTAGTTTTCCTGTCTTGCCCTGTGAAAATTTCCTTTCTATTGTCCCCTCAGAGAAGATTACAATGTGACAATACTGAATTTGTATAATTAAACGTGCTAGTGCGGAGGACTACGTGTCTGTGTTGATGATAGACCCGTGTCGCTGCGAGAGAGGAGAGGGCGAGGAAAATAAATCCCGATTGCTCTCTAAACTGCATTTACATAAGAAGTGGAAGTCAGTTGCAGAAGAACAGTTTGCGGTAGCGTTACATGTTTGCTCAGTGAAGACCGGGTGAGGGCCTGTAAAATGGATGGAGATTCGTGAATGGCATATTAATCAGAGGGGCATCAGGAGTAACAGCTGTGTGTCGTTTGTCTGCTGTGTCCAAAGCCGGTGAACGTGAGATTTGATTTCTTAAGATTTGTTTGCATTCTCAACTAAAAAGTCCCTTCTAAATAAGTCCATAAATCCTTGACTAAAACAAACCAGGTTGCACTCGGTTGTATTGGAGACATTGCTGATGAAAACAGTTGACCTGTATGGACCTCCAGGGTTGGACACAGCATCCCTGACCAGAGGTTTTACAGGCAAATCTATTGCTGTTTCAAGCACTGGTCAGTTTTGGCCTATTTTGTTTCTATAACTTGTCTTTTTTCAGACTAGTAGAAAGAAAGCATCTGAAATACACATTCAAGTGTTTATTACATGTGTGTCAGTGAATTTCAATACGATTACAATACATATCTTGAAAGGCCGTTTTCTAAAAATGAGTCAGAAATTTCTTCTTGAGTAGCAGCACGTTCTGAAATGTTTATGCAAATGAGTCTAATTAAATATTCACTCATTTGCTTTAGATTTCCAGAACAGAAATCTGAACATTGGATAAAGCCAGTTCAGAATTCTTGTTTCATTTTGTTGACATATTAGAATTAAAAGTTTTTACATTTTGGATCTCTCTCTTTTTTTCTTTCTTTTTTTTAATTCATCAAACAATACTGTCAACAGCCAGAAAAATAAAATCACCATATTTTTAGTAATAAAGTGTTATATAAAAGACCTTCAGAATGTAGATTGTTTGATTTATGTACGTTCAATGAGAAACATTTGGCGTCATATACAGACACGATGGGCGTGGGAATTTTATTGTCATGGTAAGATTATATATTAGGTTATGACATGTCTGGGTGTGATTTTCAATTTAATCAGCTGGCATAATTTTATTTACATTTATTTTTTTTATTTACACTATGTAGACATGTTTGAGCACGTAACCCAACCACACTCCTAAACCTACCCATCTGTGTATTATTTAATATAAAACACAGGCAGATACGACTACAGACACAATTTATTCAAAAAGTACAAATATTCCAAGTGTTTCGAGGCCGTCCGCCATGTTGGAATGGTCAAAGCCGAACATTTGAGAGCAAGTTGTCTGAGCATCTGCAACCAGACACGTGTTATGTATGAATATCTGTATCTGCAGTAGACTTCAGTAGATGATTTTGCTAAACTAACATAATATAAGACGAAGGCGTCAGCTAACACAACATTAAAAAGTTTCCATAGTAAAAGTAAAAGCATTAAAAAGTACCATAGATAAAACCTGTAATATTGAGTTAATACAAATAAAAACACAAACCAGCACATTCTCACCTGTAAAAGATTATCCCATTTCTTTAGAAATTTAAATCTCGTCCATTTCACAACAAGAAGCTGCACAATATTGTGGAATCGGGGCGACACGCTGACAGGTCTGGAGCGATCAAATGTGGCATCTACGTGCACATATCTATGGTGCACACATTCAAAAACTGAAGAAGATTGTGATTGTGAAATGGCACTGGCTCTCATGTGTCTCATGACCGATTGCGTCATGCTAAAGAGTCGGTATATCTTTTGAATGAGATATGACTGATAGTTTCAATGATTAAAACATTAAAATCCACTTTTTTCTTCACATAAAGATATCATATGGCTTCAGGAGACTTGGAATGCAACACGAGTTGTTTGTAATACTTTTATACTGTTTTTGGTCAGTTTTTGCAATAAATACCTGTGACTGTACTTTTATTTGCCTGTTACATGTTTTTATTGTTGAGAAGTGGGTAGGTTTAGGGTAGGGGTGGGGTTTGGTGCTCCAACATATCTATGAAAATATAAATATTTATTAAATCATTTCTACTTTTACAAATGCAAAGAATTAAATGCGTCTTGATCTGACACATGAGGCAAACAACTGAAAGCAATGGAGTACCTGCACATCGAAAAATGACACTAAAGGGGTATAATGATGGCTATTCATTTAATTTGACCTCTTTTCAACATGTAGCAGTAAACGGATAGCTCTGACTGTAAATTGAGCCTTGCTTAAAGTTGTTAAAATATTATAAAAGCAATAAGCCATATAACAGAGATGGTTATAATGGGTTTTAAGCATGATCCATGTTAAAATCAGTATAATCTGCAGCCTCTTGTGACTTATCAAGGCAGCAAGCGTGCTTAAAAAAGTCAATTCCCACGTAAACCATATAATATCGTATTGTACCTGAAAACCTTGCCGTGACAACAGGCTCTACGCTATATCTTCTATACTTGTCCATGCTCCAGATGACCTTCCCTCAAGGAAACCGTTCTAGAGCCACTGTCAATTTCAGCTGTTGTGTCATTTTACAGTATGTGTATATACACTGCCCGGACAAAAAAAAAAAAAAAAAAAGTTGCTGTTTGCATTTTAATAGGCAAATACTTAAGAATCTATGAATGGATCATTATTACAGTGATTATTATGTTTCTAGCATGTTATATGTTTGGCAACTGTTCTTTTAACCCTTAAAGATGGAGTGTGTAGCTTTTCATTTCTTAAACAACCATGTAGGAAGACAATGTCAAGATTCACCAGGGTTAAAATTGTGAAAGAATGGTTCAGAGAGCATGAAGAATCATTTTCACACGTGAATTGGCACCTCTGAGTCCTGACCTTAATTTTATTGATAGTCTTTGGGATGTGCTGGAGGAGACTTTACAGAGTGCTCACCTCTTGCATTGTCAATACAAGATCTTGACCAAAAAGTCAATGCACCTCTTGATGGAAATAACATCATAACATTTATTTCCATCAAGAGGTGCATCATTTTTTGGATCTTGTATTGACAATGCAAGAGGTGAGCACTCTGTAAAGTCTCCTCCAGCACATCCCAAAAACTTACACTGAGGTTAAGGTCAGTGCCAATTCATGTGTGAAAATGATTATTCATGCTCTCTGAACCATTCTTTCACAATTTTAGCCCTGGTGAATCTTGGCATTGTCATCCTGGAATATGGCCATGATACATCTTAATACATGGTTGTTTAAGAAATGAAAACCTACACACTCCAACCATTGCCAAACATATAACATGCTAGAAAAATAATAATCACTGTAATAATGATCAATCCATAGACTCTTAAGTATTTGCCTATTAAAATCCAAACATCGACTTTTTTTTGGCCAGGCAGTGTATATACAAATGCAAGTCTGAATGTATAAATATAACTCTGAATATGTAGAATATATAAAGATATTATCTATTACACCTATTGCTCTCTATGTAGCAAATAAGGATCTCACCACTCGGCTGATTTGCTGTGATGTGTGATTGAACAGTTCTTTCATGGAATATTTCAAGCGGGAATCTCGTTTTGTATTTCAATAGAAGATCACAGGTGTTAAATCTGATTTAAATTTTCTAAACATGCTTCAGTGTAATTGCACATGTGCCTCTTTGGAGGTTTTGCAATTTGAATTGCATAAAATGGTCCTTTCATTCTTACAACGGTTCTGTAATGATGCACGAGCAGCATTTGTTTGTTTTGTAATTTGCTCTTTGTACCACTAACTTCAATTGTTTCATTATCTTTTATACATCAGATAATAATGAGCACAGTAAAGCTGCTTTTAGTTTGTATCATTTGATTGTAAATTTACCAATGAGCGTTTAGCATGAGTAATGTCCACGGGCAGCGACTACTGCAGCTTTATGCCATCATAATTGAAGAATAAGTCTTATGTGACATGTTTACTCGTTAATGGACTTGTCTTGATTTAAAAGAGAATATTTTGTGCACTTTGCTGCAGTGCATGTGAATTGTTTGTCTGTTGCATTTATTTCCAGAGTGCAGAATGAAACTCATGCAGGCAGATTTTTAAAATGAGGATTTAAGAGGAAGCTTGTATATTTTGTTCCGCATTGTTTGACATAAGGAATTCACAGCTAAATAAGAATAAGTGTCCCTGAAATGTCAGTCTGATATCTGCTATCCGACATATCTGTTATCTGACATCATCGTAGGCCAGATGTGTGCAGAAAATCATTTTCCTTTTTTTTTTTTTTTGACATAGTTTTAGAATAATTTAGCTTTTTTTTTTAGAATGAAAATGCTGATCATCTCCAAACAGAAGATATTTTTACATCAAAAAAGTCGTTCTCGCTGTGCTGTGTGATCATCTGTTTACTTTGAGAATGAATTAAATTTGGATCCAGCGTTTCTTTATTTTGACCTTCTTGAAGAAGATGAAAACTTGCATTGTCAACCTGACATTTTGAGACGCTCTTAGGTGTAATAATAGCATTAATACACACATATTCAGTTCTATTTTATTTTTACCAGCATAAACTGTGGTCTCGGTAGTCTTGGTGATTTCGTTTTTCACAGTTATGAGCCTAAATATACAGTTTGTTTCCAGCAGGTGTCTAAGAAAATGTTTGTAGAATCTGCTGTTCTCATTATAATAATGAATTATCCATGTGGCCTGTCGAAATAAACGGCCGAGCCTACAACTTCACAGGGTTCACACGAGCAGTCGTGACATTAGCTATCAAAGCAAAGACGGAATATGATATTTAAAACATTATTGATCATGTTCTCATTCGTTTTCTTTTCACTCTTCATGGCTGGAGCACAAGCCCCGGGACGTGGAGTTGGCCGACCGTGCTGTAGCGGTATTGAAAACGAATTATTAGATTTAATGGTATGTAGGGGGAGAAAAGCAATGAATAAATAAGAGGTTATACAGTGGTGGAATTCAAATCAGTTGCAGATTCAATTTTAGGACAGAATGGTAATGTGGAGGCCAGAGAAGAGAAGCCAAGAGCGAGGGCTGTGATTTTCCTCCACACCGCCAGCGTCACAGCGTGCAAATTCATGTTTCATGCTCCGCAAAAGCAGGCCAAACGACCGTTTTTTTATGTCCAACCCTTGGCTGCCAGGGATTTCTTCCATTTTTTTTTTTTCCGAAGCCTATCTACTTTAAGGGGAATTACAAAGTCCATAACTTCTTTAAAATATTAGCAGGGTATCCAGGCAGAAGCTGGATGGTCTTTTGGTGTGTTGTTCGAGTGGCTCCAGGCCTCTTTTTACAGGCGGAGCATCTCTGTGGAGTCTTCAAAGCGCCGCAGTAACAAGACTGCAAATGTCTGTGGGTAAAAAGGGTAAAAAGGCCCAGCGTAAATGCTCTCCTAATGACTCTCAGCAGGGTTACCCTCGTATCTTTCATAAAGAAAGAGAATAAAGCCCAGAACCATTACGCCGAGTCCATGCGAAATCTGGGAGCGGTGTTGGGATTCAACAAAGAGAATACCCATTCTGCCAAATGGGGTGTAATGGGATACATTAGCGTGTTATATGCCTTGCGGTGTACCTGGCAGTCAGATGTTGTTGTGCTCTTTTTGTTGTAGAGATTGTCTCTCCAGATGGTAATTAATGTAATTTTGAATGCCCGAGTGCAAACATGGGGGACAAGCGTATGTTGCTGAGCATGGATAGCTGTCTTGCTTTAAGTATCGATGAAGCTGCAGTTGAACTCTGTTCATTTCCAGTAGTGTATTTGTCTCAAATTAGCAGTAATATTTGAATTAGCTTGTGAAATTAGATTTTTTTTTTTTTTTTTTTTTTATGTCCGGCTAATAAATAACATTCTCCATGCCATTTTTAGACCTTTAATGTTTTTCCTCATTCTGTCTTGTGATGAGGAGACCATCAATTTACCTGCCCTGAGTGGTCATAAAATGGGTGTTTCTCAATCAGAAAGCTGGATCCAAGTAAGGCTGCGTATCTCAGCTGCAATGTCATCAAGCTCTGTCAACGCCGTTCGGATTTTGAAGGATCCTTGAAAGGTGGACTTCGTTTTGCGTCCTTCATTTGGCGTCCTTCATTTGGCGTGTCTTGAAAGATGCATCAAGTGTATCCTTCATGTCCTCCAATCACCCACAGTTCTTTGCACATATTCATATTCACAAAAAAATAAAAAAATAAAATGTCAGTGGCTATTTGCAGTAAAGTGAAAATAGTGATATATGCTATTTACACTGTGTAAATAAAAAGTATTTTATTTGCACTTAATGCAAAAAGACTTATCTGCCACTATTTGCACTAAATATAAATAGCATCTAACAACTTACACAAAAAAGCGTTAAATGCTATACTAAGTAAAAATAGTGGCAGATACTATTTGCACCTCACCTCAGTGTATTGTAATAAAACAGTATACAATAATAACATATTCAGTGTATATGATTATATTTATTAAAATCATAAATGGATGCTGCCTTATTGCGGCATTACTTGTTCCTCCCCTACACCGACCCCTAACCCTACCGATAAACACTTTATTCACACTATTAGATAACCGTAAGGCACTTTATTTCCACTTTTCAAATATTTTCTTAATTTTTCTTTAGGAGACAATGGTGGGTGGAGTTAGTGTAAATAGCCTCTGCATCATTGGAGAAATGAACTAACTAGTCCCAGCTGTTTTCCAAAACCGCAGTAACATGGAAATATATAGAATGTACTTCAGGATATCTTGCTTATTGTGCCCAAGAGCAGATCTATTTAAGTCCACATGACATGCAAACAAGAAACTCTGCTTCTAACCACAGGTCGAGAGCTGTAGTTCCAACCACACAACTTTGTGATGCTGTTTGTGAATGTTCACTTGAACTACGGTTTTGTGAAACACCAAATCATTGAGTTAATGTTAATAATGACAGAACTTACAACCATAGTTGGCTAATAATGCTTTTGGGAAACCAGGCCAACACAGCAATACTGACTCAACCAATAGCGTGAGTTTGGGGCGTGGTCATATGTTTGTCTGACTAATGGCAGACGCTGGTTGAAAACAATCATTTTCACAACCTGCTTAGAAATTGCACACTTTATTATTTAAAACTTATGTGAATATGCACTTTTTAGAATGTTTATCAAGTAATAAAGCACTTATGTTGCTTTAAAGTCAATAAAAAGTGTAAAGCAAGTCTGAGCTATAGCAGCTAAATGGACAGAGCAGGTTCAGTCATTGACCACTGTAAGTGATCAGGCCACAGGCTCACCGGAATAAGGCTTCTCTTCGGCTGGACAAGGTGTCATATAAGCAGGAACCGACCTGACCACTACCAGGCAATGACACCTTTGAGACTCGTACAGAACAAATAGATCATTGTTCCCCTGGCAAGCAGAAGATGGCATTTGCTAATCAGAAAGTCATCTGTCTGTGGGATGAGCATCAATTAAGGCACTTACGCAGCTAATGATCAGAGGGAAAAAACCTAATGGGTCTATTTAAGGGTGGGATCTCACCTCTATCTGTCCAGCTCAGCGTGTGCACGCTTATGGAGAATGCTAATTTCATTTTGGTGCAGAAAAGTCCTCGCAGTCGACCAAGGTCGTCACCACCTGTTACCTTAATCAACCTCACGGTGCAATAGTAGCTCGTGATTTTCTGTCATACAATCAAGCCTTAATAAATCCAGTAGATAGTTGGTTCAGAGTCGGAGCACTGGGGCAGCATGTGTGAAAGTCAACATGAAACAGCCTTCTGCAAGCAATTAAATGGTCAGTTCATCTGAAAATTATGCTGTCATAATTTACTCAATCCCATGTTGTTTCGAACCCATCTGATGGTTTTCATCTAACTGGGGTTGTTGAGCTCCAAAAATTAATAGAATATACCATAAAGGTATTAAAAATGAAGTCTGTACAACTCATGTGATATTCTGTAAGTTTTCTGAAATCATGCAATATATATTCGATTATACATATACAAATATGCATTTTTACCAAAGTAAGGGTGAATAAATCAAGGCAAAATTTCAAGTTCAAGTGAAACATAATATTTTATGTTAAATTACATTCTCTTAAGCCAATTTATTGTTCATTGACTACTATCAGTATGCCATTCATGGTTTATCTCCCCCAAAAGTGTACAAAACATCGAGAGCATTCCGCTCAGATCCGTCGATCTCTTTCCAGCTCAACCTATAGTGAGAGTTTGGGGTGTGGCTACTGTAGCAGGTGAAGAGATTGGGGCGTGGCTACTGTAGCAGGTGAAGAGATTGGGGCGTGGCTACTGTAGCAGGTGGAGAGTTTGGGGCGTGGCTACTGTAGCAGGTGGAGAGTTTGGGGTGTGGCTACTGTAGCAGGTGGAGAGTTTGGGGCGTGGCTACTGTAGCAGGTGGAGAGTTTGGGGCGTGGCTACTGTAGCAGGTGGAGAGTTGGCTACTGTTGCAGTGGCTACTGTAGCAGGTGGAGAGTTTGGGGCGTGGCTACTGTAGCAGGTGGAGAGTTTGGGGCGTGGCTACTGTAGCAGGTGGAGAGTTTGGGGCGTGGCTACTGTTGCAGGTGGAGAGTTTGGGGCGTGGCTACTGTAGCAGGTGGAGAGTTTGGGGCGTGGCTACTGTAGCAGGTGGAGAGTTTGGGGCGTGGCTACTGTAGCAGGTGGAGAGTTTGGGGCGTGGCTACTGTAGCAGGTGGAGAGATTGGGGCGTGGTTACCGTAGCAGGTGGAGAGTTTGGGGCGTGGCTACCGTAGCAGGTGGAGAGTTTGGGGCGTGGCTACTGTAGCAGGTGGAGAGTTTGGGGCGTGGCTACCGTAGCAGGTGGAGAGTTTGGGGCGTGGTTACTGTAGGAGGTGGAGTCAGAGGGTGTTTAGATGATGTGGGGCAATGATTGACGCATTACATGGAAAAAGACATTCAACTTCGGATACAGAAGTGCAAGCCACTGCATTTAGACCTTTAAAGGGCCTGTTCACACCTGGTCACTTCATGCGTTTTGTCTGATCGGATAGCTATCTGATATATAAAAACAATCGCATTTACACTTGGCCACATAAATGTGTCTCCACAAAATGGATATAAATCCGGTCTTCAATTCCCACACTATATGCAGATTTCATGGAGTTCACGTCACCGAAAGCAACAAATATGAGCTGCATTTTATTGATCATCAGCTAATTTCAAAATCAAAGACCACAATAGGAGAGAGCGTGGCCACAGCACTGGTGGTAAGATCATTTAGTCTCATTACTTTTAATGAAGATGATTGTGTTTTGAGCGCCTGCGACTTTCTTTGATTTGCGCAAGTTTGCGCGTTGTCTTGCTGAATAGATACTCAGCTACTCATCTGCGGCGATGCGTGCTGTAGTAGCGCTGTCATATCTGGCTATAACATGTTATTTAACCTATAACACGCTCTCACACGTTTATTTTTTAGTATTTTTGGAAGGAGTTAAATTTACATATGTGGTTTTAACAACCAGATGTTCAGTTTTGACTGGAATGCATCCCAGACCACCTCCTGAAGTGGTTTGAGCGATCGGATTTACATCCGTCTCAAATGCGTTTCGAAGGGCATTTACACCTGGTCTTTTCACGATCGGATAGCTATCCCATCAGAGAAAACGCTACAATGGACACTACAATACTCATCATACACCTGTTCAGAAAGACAAATGTACCAGTTTAAAATGTTTACTCGGCCTCAAATAGTTGTGGCACATCATGTCAAAAATGCGGTGCAGATGCGTTGGATGGGTTTATTATAAGACAGAGTGTTAGCTACTCAATTGTCTACTCATGACATAGCAACACAGCTAAAATTATTACTAATATTTTGGACCTTTGTTGAAAGTAGCCTACTTATATCAGTTGAGATGAACAGTCTTCACAAGCAGTCGTAAGAGCTGTGTTTGTGATGTTTGAAAGGGCCATTTGCAAAATATGCTTTATTTTTGTAATTCCGCCATATGTCTCTAGTGTCGCAGAAACTACATACTTCACATTTAAAGTGAATATTTGGCTTGAAATAATGAAGTGGTGGAGCTTGTTTTTACCCGTTGTGAATTGGATTTTACATTTGGCGGACACTTTGACTTACACTGCATTCAAGATGTACATTTTTTAAGTTTTTAAATACTGTTAAATTTAAAGAATTTGTTGTGGAGTGAGGGGAACCAAAATAAATTTTTGTTTGAAGTGAAATATCATTTCTTTTACTTTGAGGAGAAATGTATGGAAGCTCGTTTCTGCCACGGAATAAAACAATTTAAAAGATAATTGCAACTTTATATCTCACAATTCTGACTTTATTTCTCACAATTGCGAGTTTATATCCTGCAATTCTGACTTTTTTTCTCACAATAGCGAGTTATAAAGTTCAATTCTGGGGAAATAAAGACTGATTTTTTTCCTCAGAATTGCAAGTTTATATTTCGCAATTCTGACTTTATAACTCGCAATTGTGAGTTTATATTTTTCTGAGAAAAAAAGTCAGAACTGCAAGATGTAAACTCACAACTACAAGAAAAAAAGTCAGAATTGTGATTACCTTTAAGTCGCAATTATTTTTATTTTTCATTCGGTGGTAGAAACAAGCTTCCATAGAAATGTGACATTTCTTCATAAGACCTATGAAGAAACTAAAGGGTCAGTGTTTATTTTTTAAGTTGACTTTGAAGTTGCATTGAAGCGGCGGGTGGGAATCTTGTCGGATACGGGATGGTCACTGCATGTAGACACTGACCCACACTGACATTATCACATGTGGCTCACCGCCGTCTCTGGCTGTTCGATTGCCACCCCGGCTAAGAGTGACCCTGCTGACAGGCGACCTTATTCAACACCTGCTCTTCTTCACGGCTTTCTCTAGAAAACCCTACAGCTCTCAATTACTCAGAGGACATTAAATTTCACAAAGCGGTTAAGTAAAAGACACGTCCACTCTCTGAAAAAATAGGCCCTCTGTTTTTGCGAGACTCCCACTCAGCCATCAGGCGCATCTCTCTCGATGTGACATGACACACAGATGTGAGGCTGGGACTCGCTGAAGGCAAGATAGAGGGCGTAGCGTGATATTAGGGGTTTCCTCTTTAGGAACATGCCGCTGTGTTTCTGGACAGACCTGCCAAAGGGGGCGACTTACCCACAGCTAGGGGTTAATTGCACCACTGGGGAAAAATGCCTTCTTTGATTCGGTGCACAGTTGATTGGGTGGTTGGTGACAGGCCGCGCTGCGTGTTGCGGGAAAGGGAGCAATGTCTGGAGGAGAAGAAGGCCGCTGAGAGCACGAGCTGAAAATAAGTCGAGCTGACAGGAAACGCTCCTCCTTTTGGAGGCAATTTCACATTTGTATCCACTTTGACTTACTAAGCTGTTATTAAAGTGAGAAAAGGGGGCAGATGTTCTTACGTGAAGCATCAGGGTTTGAGGACAGCTCCTGTTTGATTGCGTGACTGTCGGCTAGAGACTAAAGCAATCGCAGCGCTGTTTACTTAATTGATAGAGAAGAAGAATTGGAAAGAACTGAGGGAAGGGAAAAGAGACTTGCGAGAAAACAGCCTGTGGGTATTTTTTCATGCACATCCGTAGCGTGTTTGGTCTACTTGTTAAAAGTTAAATCTCGTATTTTGTTGTAAATATTAAGCATGAGCTAATCAGATTAATCACAGAGATATTTTTTTCTATTTCTTTTGTGGACAAGATCATAACTCAGCATAGCGGGAAGACGCAAGACTCAAAACAAGAAGATACTATTTAATTGTCATGTTATTAGTTTTAACAACATGATTTGAGAGTTAAAGGCGACCTTCATCTTGGGCCTGAACTGTTGCTTGTGTAGATTTGACAGAATAAATACAGTTTATTGCTCATTCTGCAGGAATCATTTGAGAAACTAAAACAGTACTTTAGCCATGACTGACTAAATCACAAACTAGACATTTTCAAAATAAACGAACTGGCACTCACCCATACAGGCTGCCTCTACCTGCCTTTTTGCAAGACTCCAAAAACGTACCTGTATGTAAAATTCACTGCAGTTTCCAGCTGAAATGAACACTAGAGGCAGTAACACAAATTTTGATTACACAGGCAGATTATTGATTAATAAAGGTGTGGTTCCTTGCATAATACTATATTATGGCTTCAAAACACTTTTACCATAGTGTATGATTTATAAACTGATACATTTTGATGTTTGTATCACATAACCAGCTCCATATGTATGTATTTACTGATGTAGTAAACTTGCTCAGTCGCTCACCTGATACAGCAGTGCACTCGTGATGTGAAGCACTCGGGTATGAGTCCTGTGAAACATGAATCACAAAAAAAGAGCTCAAAGAATTGTAGAAGCAGCTAAAATGACATGGTTGCTTCAGCAAATGCATTTTTATCTCACATTAGGTTTAGTGTAAGGTGACCAGATTTCTGAAATGGAAACCGGGGACATTTCCTAAATCAATGGTCAAAATATCATTGAAATCTCACTTGTTATTGTCTATGAATTAAAAAAAAGGGGGACAAAACATTTTTTGCATGTTTTTGTTTTTAAATTGTGGTGGGTTCCAAATACTATTATTATAATTAATAATTATGATGATGTTTGTGATTTAAGCTGACCCTAACTGGTTATAAAGCGGTCATGAACTGCATTGTTTTATTGTTTTACATCAAAAATGGTCATAATTTAGAAATAAAAGGAATTTTTCCTACCCTGATTTTAGCCCTCTGATTTGAACGCTCTGTTTAAGGGGCGTGTCTGCTGTGAGACTTCAGTGTAAACGCCCACTGCTGTGATTGGCTGACATCTTTGCATATGAAATAGCTCTCTTTTTTTACTATTACAGCTCTCAAGGTTTACTAATCGTGGAAAGTGTTGATTATAGCATTACATTTAGATCTATGGCATTATATTTAGATGGTGGCATGAAAGGTTGCAGTGATGAACATGTAGCTGATCACAAACATGTTGTTGAGCGCATGAAAGCAGTGATCTCGTCATTGAAACTCAATTTTTGAACACTAACTAATGCTTTCATCATAATTAACAGTGCAAACACGATGCAACTAAGAGATTAAATAAAACGGGACTTTTGGCGCAAGTCCAGAACTCAGTCACTGATAAACTCGCGCTGTTTGATTGACAGCTCCAGCGATTGTAAAGGGAGCGTTCTTTGATCGCTTTCTATATATAATTTAATCACCGTTTAAATAACAGATTATTTTCATCCTACTAAGAGAAACAACGTGAAGTTGAGCGTTTAGTCACTGGTTTGATTTACTGACACACAGACAAAGAACATCTGACTGTACATGAATCATTAATATCAGATCAGGCATTAGAATTAACACAGTTACTGACATGTTGTCGCATTACTGTCGAGTCCATATCGTAAAAGTCTGTTTGCAAAGCCTGCGCCGAAATGCGACTGATTTACCAAAGAATCCACAGTGAAATGTACCAAATACAAATAAATAAAGCTCAATTGAGACATTCACATTGTTGAAAATAAATAACCATATTCCTAGCATTAAGATCCTTTGAAAGCTAATGCTATTTTAGTCCTGTATCGCTCTTCTCTCCTCCTCATCTCACTAACACATCAGTGGGCGGGGCTAACGTTGCAAAGAGGAAGTAGGCGTTGATTTCTTCTGCAGAGGCGGGGTTTCACCTATAGATAGGCACATTCCAGGATCAGTCATTCGCTGGGTCTGGTGTCAATAAAAGCTTTTATTGGACTAACAAGGAAGTTTTGAGTTCTGAAACTTACAGGATATTCTTATAGTACGATGACCTCTTATATATCAAAAGCTCAAGGAAAAGTTGATTTCTCAATTCATGACCCCTTTAATATAATTCACCAAAAATCACACTATAAAAAGAAGTGTATATAGTAAAAAGCAAACAGTTCAAAAAATGTAGTATAACAAAATTGACTTTACAAAACCATATTACAAAAATAAATCAAAATCTATATAAATAAAATTGTAACAAATATTTAACACTTTCTAACTGTAATTAGTATTTTCATTTTTCTGTGAATATACTGTATATTATTAATAATAATAATTTATTATTTATTATTTAATTTTATGTTTGTACTTTTGGAATGTATCCCATCTATCCCTAATTAGGCTAATTATTTAACATTTTAGGCTCCTTTTGAGCACAAAGTACTGTATGTACTTTCTGCAAACGTCATTGTTGCATGTGTTATTGTTTAGTTGATTATTTTTATTTTTTAATTCAGTGCGTTGGAATTAGCCTACTGCGTTGTGACAGCAGAACTTTAGTGAACATTTAAAACTGTGTGCAAAACAATCCCGCACCCTGTTTAGGCCTGTTATATTGTACACACAAACAATATCACTTTAATTTAACATTATAAGTAGTTATTTTGTGGCTTGAAACTGATAACGGTGTCTCTTTTGACAATTGATTATTACAGTGCTCTGTCCAGGTTGCGTTCTTCACGACTAGTGTAGTTTGCAGCCCTCTCTGTTGGTGAAAATAATCACTATAGGATTGCTCCTGTAACCAGAAGGCTATGTTGGTTGGGCTTTTTTTTGTGGGGCGATTTTGAACGGGCTGTAAAACAGGGACATTTGACTAAGGTGACCAGACGTCCTCGTTTTCCAGGGACAGTCCCGGTTTTTAGTGTCCTGTCCCTGGAAAACGAGGACGTCTGGTCACCTTAGTTTAGTGTAGCTGGTACATTATTTTCAAACGCGATAGAGCATTAACCTTTTAGCACCACTGATCATTTCCGAACTTCCAGTATACGTAGAACAGCCAACGCAATGAAACATTGCCATATTCTTGTTTATCTGTTTCTGATAAAAAATGATTTTAGCGCCTTTCACTGGACATTTCACTTTGAAAATATTGCGAAGAAGCAACATAATATCCTTTTGATGTCTTCATATGGCTCTGGTCTCTGTTCAGTGTACGTCTTTTGGATTTGTTCACCCATTTTATTGTCCGCCAGGTGAAAATTGTAAATCCAATTGCTTTGAAAAGTAATAGCACACCTCTCCTCGAGAAGCCTCGCAATTCATGAAGCCTTTCATGTCTGTAGGGTTATGCGGCGAAGTTTACACTTAGATTTAGGGATTTGAACAATAATAATAGTGATTTAGAGAGCAAACACGATTAATAAACTGGTTCAAACATACAGTCTGTGATACTGATTACAGTCGTTGGTTTGCATCAGTTTCAGTCCTGAAAGAGTGTTTCGCTCTGCTTCGGCGGCGCTACCGTTGGATGTTTATTAGGTCTGACATGCACTGACCACATGAACCCAAACCCACACTGCCCCCTCATGTAGCTGCCTGTGATGAGCGGGAGCAGCGCTTCTGTCATGGTCATACTCCCCTCGGCAGTAGGGCGGGCAGTAATTAATTTTCACATTTAACTGGGAGGCAAAACGCTGGTGTCCTGGGACGTGGCGCATGCCACCAACCCACATCCTGGATTCCGGGGATTAGGATAATTAGCCCCCGGAAGATTGCGTAGACAGATGGAGAGGACCCATCCCTCCCTCTCTCCCTTTCTCGCTTTGTCTGTCTTTCTTTCAGCTAAATAAGGGGTGTTTCCGCAGCAAGCAGGAGGCGCAGCACGCGTCTCCTGTAGGCTACTCGTGTGGTTCTGCAGGAGGCCTGCGAGTTCAGAGGTGGTTTCTCCATACAGGATGAAAAGATTCACAAGAGTATTGATTGGAATGATATAGTGGAGCTGTTTGCTTGGGAGGTTCATATATGGATCTTTGCAGGCCTTTCATCTTCAGCATGTGTGTGTGTGTTGCATGTTGATTGAAATGCTGGTGTTGTCACAGACAGCTATAGCAAAGAAGATCAAAATAATAAGAACATTATTGTATTTTATTGTAAAGTAAAAATCTGTAAAAAAGAAAAGAAAAAAGAAAAAAAAAGACAAATCTGTATAGACAATATAATGCATTTAAAATGCCTCATAACATACAGTATATATATATATATATATATATATATATATATATAGGGGGTATAATACAGTACATATAAGAATATAGTATAAGAAATATAGGAAAGCATTTCAATGTATTATTCCCTTTAAAGCTGTAATTAAATGTATTAAAACTGTGGTTACATTTTTAAAAGTACTTTTACTGTCTAAGGTTTATTATAAAACATGATTGCATTATAATGAATGTTTCTTATAATGGATTGCACATACCAACTCTATGGAAACTGTTATTATATATCTTAAAATATGTCAGTGCCATTGTTTTGTCTCAAGATGCACACCAGTAATGTTTTTAAGGCACATTTATAAAAGCTACTTAAATGTCGTCATTTAACTAAGGTCTACTCCTGGCTTAATCTAAACCCTGAAACCAGGCCTTTATGTTCTTTATGTTTGAGCTGTGAGATGGGCGTCTTGAGTTGTCTGCCAGCACTGCCGCTCCGCCTTCGGACTCTGTCAGGCCCTTAATGAAAAAGAGAGTGGACTGGTTTTGAACTGCTGATGGAGAAAACAGATTAACTCAGTCCAAGAGCGGTGACATAGACATGGGCTAACAGAAGCACCTCATCCTCAAGCAGGTCAAAGAGGAGAGCAATAAATTCACACTGACCTCCTCACTACGGAAAATAACATGTGCTCTATTCCAGTGGAAGCAGCATTTTAAGACATCATAGACACGCTCCTGATGCGAATCTTGTTATTTTACATACATACACACACTCACCGGCCACTTTATTAGGTACACACGCTAGTATCATGTTGGACCCCTTTTGCTTTCAGAACTGCCTTAATTCTTCGTGACAGAGATTCAACAAGGTGCTGGAAACATTCCTCAGAGAAGTTGGTCCATACTGTCATGATAGCATCACACAGTTACTGCAGATTTGTCAGCTGCACATCCATGATGTGAATCTCCAGTTCCAGCACATCCCAAAGCTGCTCTATTGGATTGAGGTTTGGTGACTGTGGAGGTCATTTGAGTTTAGTGAACTCACTGTCATGTTCAAGAAACCAGTTTGAGATGATTTGAGCTTTGTGACATGGTGTGTTATCCTGCTGGAAGTATCCATCAGAAGATGAGTACACTGTGGTCATCAAGGGATGACATGGTCAGCAACAATACTCAGGTAGGCTGTGGTGTTTCAATGATGCTCAACTGTGCCAAGAAAATATCCTCCACACCATTACAGCAGCAGCAGCCTGAACCACTGATACCATGAATTCATGCTTTCATGTTGTTTACGCCAAATTCTGACCCTCCATCTGAATGTCGTAGCAGAAATATAGACTCATCAGACCAGGCAAAGTTTTTCCAATCTTTAATTGTCCAGTTTTGCTGAGCACATGTGAATTGTAGCCTCAGTTTGCTGTTCTCAGCTGACAGGACTGTCACCGGTGTGTCTTCTGCTGCTGTAGATCATCTGCTTCAAGGTTGGACGTGTTGTGTGTTCAGAGATGCTCTTCTGCAGACCTCGATTGTAACGAGTGCTTATTTCAGTTACTGTTGCCTTTCTATTAGCTGAACCAGTCTGGTCATGACCTCTGACCTCAACAAGACATTTTCTCCCACAGAACTGCCGCTCACTGGATATTTTCTCTTTGTCGGACCATTCTCTGTAAACCCTAGAGATGGTTGTGTGTGAAAATCCCATGTAGATCAGCAGTTTCTGAAATACTCAGACCAGCCCGTCTGGCATCAACAACCATGACACGTTCAAAGTCACTTATATCACCTTTCTTCCCCATTCTGATTCTCAGTTTGAACTTCAGCAGATCATCTTGACCATCGCTGCATCCGAAATCACCCTTAAAAGGGTCACTATTTGAGGGGACAGCCATCTGTAGTGGTGTCCAAAACCATAGTGGATGTTATCAAGTGCACTCATTCAAACCCACAATGCATAATGTATAACCAATGTACGCTCAACGGCTAGAGAATACCCATAATGCACTATGAGAGTCGCTTGCCGAATGAATTCCCATGTCTGACCAGAAGATGGCGCCTGCAGCTGAATCATCCATCCATTCATTTTCCAGACCGCTGGTTCAATGTGGCTACAGCGTAATATCATACAGGCATAAATTCCTGTTTAATTGATTATTAAATTGTTTAATTAAGGTTTATTCATTGATTCCATGACAAAGTTCAAGATAAATATTTTCATAATTACTGGAGCTGCCAGTTTGCTAAGTTTCAAATTATTATTAAACAGTAAGCACAATCTATGCAAAAGCGGCAGTCCTTCCGGCTCAGTGTCCGAATTCACACACTCGTTTTCATTCACTCCTTCAAGTGAACTATATTAGTGGAGCAATGTAGGGAATAGTGAGTGAGGCTAAAGGGGGTGATTTTGGACACAGCCCATGTCTACATGCCTACATGATGCATGCATTAAGGACACTTCCTGTGTAGGAGTAGGGGGATAAAATGTACAGTATAAAAACCATTACGTCTATGGAGAGTCCTCGTAAACCACATATGCAAGTGTGTGTGTGTGTGTGTGTGTGTTCATACCTCTCTCATTCAACACAAATCCAAATGTGTATATATACAAAAAAAATCAATACTCTTTTTGTTATTATTCTTTTTGAGGCTTGCCAGTATAAATTACTATCCTCTTTTCTGTCTAACTTCTCCTTTTGTAATTCAGCCAAAAAAAATAATTAACAATTTGTTCCCACGACTTACTAATTTGTGGCCTTGTTTTAATTTGCTCGCTCATTTTAGTTAAATTATGGCCATGTTGTACTAATACATTCCCTCGGTTTAATTTAAAATGAATTAATAAGTTAGGAGGACAAATTCGTGGTTACGGTATCTTGTGTTTTGGCCAGCCTGTCCTGAGTGGGGCTCTGTACATGAGTAAATGACATTAAAGTGTCTGATTTGTTTTTGGGTGATGTAACCCTAAATAAATAGGCTTCTTTTTGATTTCACTGTAAAACTAGAAAAGAAATGCAGCCTGCTCTGTTTTTAACAGAACTACGTGAGGCGAGAACATTGGACTTTCAGCTTTGGGTTTTGGTGTTTTTCACAAAATGGAGGCGAGTGTGGCAGCAGGTAACAGAGTTAACGCTGGAGTCTTTAATGCAGCCGTGTGACAGATCGCACGAGGGGAATATACGACCGTGTGTGCGGCGTGTGAAGCCACTGACAGGAAATCAGCAGGAATATGAAAAGAAAGCATGTTCATGTTGCAAAATGACAATTTTAATGCGCTTAGACAGCCCATCCTGCATGAATCCGACTTTAACATTATCCTTTTCTGTGCTATAATGATGATTTATTGGATTGAAGTTCATTCAGAAGGAAAAATGAACACGCTGCTGTGATAGACATGTTTTCCTTAGAGTATCTTAAAGTGGCGATGTCTGCCTGTTTTCACAGAGTAATGTACCTGCGGTCATGAAGCTTAAAATGGACTTAAAGTCACGACTTTGACTTCTGCACCCAGAAGAACTAAAGAGACATTAAATGTGTTGCAACATGCCTTTTTTTCACTGTTCTCTCTGTAATACAGCGCACTAGAGTGTTGAGAATTATTACACGACACAGAAACAATAACCGGCCAGGTGTAGACGGTATTTCATCAGTCGCTGTCACACGATGTCTCTCAGGAGAAACCAATAATGGATGATGTCCATCCTTAAAACGTCCCTTACAAACCCAGCACTTGTCACCCGTGGAAGAGAAGAGCGTATGTTGTTTTCAGAGCTTCAGGAGCCTGACGCTCAGACAGATGGCGAGCTTCAGTTTGTTTAGTTGCTTCTCAGCAGAAAAGCCTGAGAAACAAATCGAGCGCTGAACATGCATGCATGTCATTATGTCTGTGCTAGCAGATACGCTACAGCAGCAACGATTTTGCTTATGGGATCAAATTGTATATTTTCTCTTGTGTTTCAGTACAGTGAAGTTAGGTGCTTTTCACACAATATGCGATGAAATGAGCTTCAGCTTTGATATTTTGGCACTTGAAAGCTTATACAGAATAAGAGTGGCTTATTTATTCTGTATTTTATTAATAAAAGTACACCGGTTCTCTTTACAGCGACATGACCTAGATGTTGCTCTGATGAAAACATGAAAAAAAATTGAAATAATTTTAAATGATGCCATGTTTACAAGCTACTCATCTTTTCAAAATAACTGCTTTATTTTTCTTCTTCTGTTTAATCTGTTCTTGACTAGTACAGCAAACATGTTTAAATAAGCTTGACATTATTTTGACAAAATGGTACATATCTGGATCCTATCTTTACGTTCAAACATCAAACACTTATTTAACAGTTATTTTCACAGTTGTGTAATTTTACTATTGATGCTGTAAAAAAATAATCATAATTTTAACTTTAAAAGGCTATAAAATGCTACAGTAAAAACCTGTTAATTGATTAAGTTTTCATATGCTATACCGGGAAAAACTCTAATAGATCTAATGGGACATTTCATGTAATTTGACAGTAAATTCATGTTTTTTTTTAGAAGTGAAAAAAAAAACAAAAAAAAACAAATCTTCTTAAAATTTTCTGTGAAACACATTAAAATGAGTTTTCCAGGGTTTTCCGTCTGACAGGTCACATTTGACGTTTTTTCATTGAAATAAATTCTTATTTTCTTTTTTTTTCTTTTCTTGTAAGTTATGTACATTAGTGTTTTATGTTATATCTTATGTTGTTAAATTATTTTCTAATTTTAGTCATTTGTTATGAAAACATTATTTCAGTTAATGATTTTTTTTTACTGTAAATAAGTTAAACTTAATATGTGCCACCTTTTACCATGTTTATTATTATTATTATTATTATTATTATTATTATTATTATTATTATTTTACAGTGTTTAATTGCCTGTGATCAACGAGAAATGAAACCAATCATAATAGATATTTCAATTGCATTTGCCGGATTTATTCTTAAAATATATAAAGAAAAAAGCACTGCCTTTGGGTATAAAGTGTTAGAATAATGTAATAAACATTTAATAATAATGCATAAGCTATAAATAATGCAGTGTTTGAAATGTTGCATAATGCATTCTGTTCCACATACTGTTAAAAAATAATAAAGTTGGCTGTATTCAGTAAGCTTTCTAGTATTCCATTTTGAACATGAAGAGTTTGATATTTTGATTTATTGAACATAAAATGTTTGCGTTACTAGTCAAGAACCTGAAGCTACACTGCCAGGTCCTAGACAGACAAATGTATATATTTGCCCTAAAAATAATAGTGATAGATCATAAGAGAATATCACAGGGTAAATCTGCTCAGTATAGCCCGACCGATCAAAAACACAGACCCAAACTAATCCCAGTAAGTAGCAGAACAGTATTAAAGGTCAGACGATTCGTGACCCGCTTTCATTGCATATTGAGCTGTTGACCACAAAATACAACAATCACTGATGAAAATAAACAGCAAAGGGCAAAATGAGACAATTTTCCTGTGTGTGTGTGTGTGTGATTTTGTATTTGTACAGTGTTTGTTAATCTTAGTTAATGATACCTTCAACATTTACTAATACATTTTTAAAATAAAATGTGAACAAGTTTACAATTAATTGTGTTTGAATGATTGTATTTTCATTATCAAAGATTAATTAAATACTGTAAAAAATATATATTATATATTGTACCTAATACCTGTTAACAAATGGGATCTTACTGTAAAGTCTTATTGCAGCTTTCTTTCACCCGCCAAAAAACATGTGAAGAGACTTCAATTGAAAATGTGCCTCACATATATCTAGAGACCAGAAAATCATGGAAGTGGGCTTATATATATATATATATATATACACACACATATACATATACATATACATATACCTGGGCTAGTAAATAACCACCTAAAACACCCTAGTAACCGCATTACAATGCCTTGGCAATCACCCACATCACCTCAGAATAGTGCCAATGAGGTTTGCACAGACAAGCACCACTCCAAACACCCCTTTCATCAGAGAATGTCAAAATAATAGTTGAATTACCCAGCAGCGGCTCATCAGGGGAGGCATAGGAGGTACAGCCTACCCAAAATTTTGAGGTGAAAATGAGAGAAGGACGATTTAATGTTAATACAATTCCCAGTTATTCATTTCATGTCTCAGAGCATGTGTCTATTGTTTGTAATTTCACCACTGTCAGTGTAACCACCACCGTGCTCTTCCCCGGATGTGCCGAATCTGTGAACGCCAGTCTGAGGGGAAAGAGAAGGGGAGCCAAATCCATAGCAGGAGACTTGTGCCTCTGCTGGTTTAAAAACAAACAAACAAAAACAACAACAACAACAAAAAACAAATAGCCAATCACCATCGTGTATTTCACTGTGAGCAATTAGGAGTGTTGAGAAAAAAAGCATGGCAGAGGAGGCTGGTATATCAACCAATCATCGAAGAGACATAAATTACGTGCTATTAGTACCAACTACGTATGGAGAGTAGAGATATTGACTATTTGATCGCAAACAAATTTATCAAACTACCATTCGAACAACAGCTACAAAATAAAAATGAAGGAAGATCCCATGCCTATAAGCTAAGATATATGCTACAGCAATCAGCTGATCTAAACCGCAGAAAGTGCTCTTTTAAAGGATTAGTTCACTTCAGAATTGAATTTTCCTGATAATTTACTCTCCCCCATGTCATCCAAGATGTTTATGTCTTTCTTTCTTTGGTCAAAAAGAAATTAAGGTCTTTTATATTCCAGGATTTTTCTCCATATAGTGGACTTCACTGGGGTTCAACGGGTTGAAGGTGAAAATGTCAGTTTCAGTGCAGCTTCAAAGAGCTCTACACGATCCCAGACGAGGAATAAGGGTCTTATCTAGTGAAACAATCTGTCATTTTCTAAAAAAAAAAAAATATATACTTTTTAACCACAAATGCTGGTCTTGCACTGCTCTGAGATGCACCACGCATTACATAATCATGTTGGAAAGGTCACGTGTGACGTAGGTGGAAGTGCCGCGGTAGGGTGAATAACTTCATCTCATTTTCTCCTCCAACTTCAAAATCTGACTTAGTCTTTGCACATTTGCTTTGTAATCAATGGATCGGTACTTCTAACTACATCACTCATGACCTTTCCAATGTGATTACGTAATGCGTGGCACATCGAAGAGCAGTGTAAGATGAGCATTTGTGGTTAAAAAGTATATAAATTTTTATTTTTTTAGAAAATGGCCGATGGTTTCTCTAGATAAGACTCTTATTCCTCGTCTGGGATCATGTAGAGCTCTTTGAAGCTGCACTGAAACTGACATTTGGACCTTCAACCCGTTGAACCCCAGTGAAGTCCACTATATGGAGAAAAATCCTGGAATGTTTTCCTCAAAAACCTTAATTTCTTTTCGACTGAAGAAAGAAAGACATAAACATCTTGGATAACATGGGGGAGAGTAAATGATCAGGAATTTTAATTCTGAAGTGAACTAATCCTTTAACACGGACATTTAAAGGACATAAGGATGGATTTTTACTTCAAGTGATAGGCTAGGTGAGTGAAATTATATTTATATTTTCCAAAGTGACCAAAAGAAAAAAAAAAGGGCCATTTTAAACCACCTCTACCATTTTGTGTGCCTCTAATTTAAAACTCCACAGCCTCCACTGAAATTAACACATATCCCTTAATTTTTGCTGTGACAGTAGGGATTCATATGCAGGACAAGATTGAGATATGAACAGGCCAAGTCTCATGCAGATATGTTTATGGTGGACTGCTGGTTGTGAACACTACTGTGAAAACGCTACATAACATCAACATGAAGCGTGTCAAGCGTGTCAAACATTTGTACCAGAGCACAAGTTGTACTGTTAATGAATGCTGGTGCTCAGGAAAGGGAAAACATGACAAACCGGTCGAGATGAGCCACACGACATGTTCGAAGACACAAACCGAGATCTCCTGAGCACTACCTCAGCACTATCGCAAACACACATAGAGCATGTCAAATGATCGGCTTCTTAGGAATATGTGTACCGCAGGAATATGAATATCCCCCAACATCAATTGGAAAAGGGTAATGCAGAGAATCAGTGATGACACGTGTGTTGGCGAGGCAGGTAAGGCAGCGCATCTAGAGCAGGCAGCGCGCAGGAACAAAGAGCGCAGAGAAAAGCGAGCGACGTGCCACTTCGCCTTCCATTCAGCTGGAAAATTGTAGGCATCCAAATGGCTCATAATTTCAATTGCAAGGCGCACCCTAATCTTCCCTGATTCAAACATAGATTTCTGATGCTTTTGTGCGATTCATTTCAGCCCACTGTATATTTCAACCTGTGCTGGCACAAGCCAACAAAGAGCTCTGATTGTTGAGCATAATAGCAGCCTTTGTCGAGGTGTTTTTCTTCTTGTTGAATACTTCAATTTATACCGCAGCCATTCACGCTATATATCAGCGGTATATCAAGGCCGGTTCATGGAGCATGACAAGCCTGCTGCTCATCACTCCCTAGACTCGATCTTCACATTTCTCTTGATCCGAAGGAGCACCCTTGAAACGGGCTATGTGGATATCAAAGTCGCTTCCCTGCTGCACTCCTGTAATTTAACATGGTGAAATCGGCTGGGTGAACAATTAGACCTTTCGATGGTAGCAGGTATGAGGACAGAAAATATGTGTTGACACTAGGGGTGTAACAGTATGTATTCGTACCGAAACGTACGGTATGGACGTCACGGTTCGGTTCGTGCAGTTAGACGATGAATACAGTCAGTCACAGGCGATCCACACCACAATCCAGAAGAGGGCGCACACGGTGATGCACTGTAGCCTAACCATGTCTTAACCAGCAATAACCACTAATAATCGCAATAAGCTCTGTGTTTTGTTACTTTTGATAAGAAACAAAGTGTCATTTTTTCAATTTCTATTTATTTTATCACAAAATTCAAACAATAAATGCTGTTTTGACGCGTTTTGATATGGTGTAACAGATGCTGTATAGGCGCCTCAAACCTGATTTATACTCGACGCGTCCGCAAGCTCGCTTGGGTGCGTGTGACAAAAATGATGTCATCGCGGCATTGGCGGAAGTGTGCGCATACCCATTTCGCTTGGCGATGTGCACCATAGATATACATAATAAAGGCTAGATGTCTCGTCCGCGCTGCTGGCCAATGGAGGTCGACGTCCGCACCTGGCGGCCATCTTGTCACAGTCAGCTCGCTCACTCGTAACATTGTGTTCTAATGGTGCATGTACTTTTTAAATAACCATAACTTGCTCAATTTTCTACCGATTTTCAAACTGTTTGGTTTGTTATAAACGTCAGAGATGTACTTATGACACTGCATACTTATGAATAATTATAACCATGGAATTCCATATGAAAATAACATTGAACAGAACAGATAGGAGCAATGAATATACACACGCACAAGGTATTTATGTTAAATCAATATATAGGCTACTAAAACTCAGTGTACAGAATGGCAACATGAGATATACACACACACACACACACACACACTTTTATAATATGAATATTACTATTATAATAAAATAATTTGAATTATTACGTTTATTTTAACTTCTTCAGGGTTGGGCCATTTACTAGGCTGCACAAAAGTCTGGCATCTTCTCCTATAAAGCCAGCAATTTCCTGTATCATAATGTAAGATGTTTTTAACAAACCAAACCGATTGGAAATCATGTGCAACTTAAGTTATATTGAAAAGAAAGAGCAATTCTGCCTCTCCCACTGATGTAAAATTGCTGGGTAGCAGCTAAACTGTAACTACTAGGTCTCACTCAAAGCTTCTTGTTATTAGCCAGCTAATAACTACAACCACATCCACAAAGACTGTAATTTAGACAAAAGATTAGTTGTCATGAAATCGTTATTGGTGTCAGTAAAACCTATATAATTGAACAGCTCGATTGTGGTCTCAGCCTTGATAACTTGCGCAAGTAGCCGTGATACACAACTATGCTGCACGATTAAGTCGTTTTTCGAAAAGAAAAGCTGCAATTTCAACATGTTCAAGCATCCAGAATTATAGCCGCGTTAATAACGTTTGTAAGAAACCAATCCATTTGTAAATCCGTCAAGATTTCAGCGAGATAAGAGTATTTGTGTTCGTGCAGATCTCTCACCTTACATCAGGTACCACAGAGGCCGCCAGAAAGCTTGCCTGTGACAAGATGGCCGCCGGTGATGACGTTAGAGACTCCGCCGTAAGACATCTAGCCTTTATTATGTATATCTATGATGTGCACAGCAAATTTTGTAACTTTCTGCGCGCCTCTGCATCCGAAGATGCATGAATGTGAGGCGAATATTACCGAGCATGTATGTCTCACCACACCGGCACCCAGTTTGCGCGTCTAAATTAGTTGCTTATATTTACAAAATGTGCCTACAATACCAGGAATAATCCCTTTTAATGAAAATAAAGGTCCATGTTTAATAAAAATGTTCACAAAACTAAATAAAAACGTTTATTGAAATTAGAAAAATATTTAAGAGATCGTTAATTTAGTTGTATACATGTTCTCATATTCATATATTTTGTTCTAATGTCACAAGTAATTATTTCAAGGTTTACTGGGTTTTACACGATTGCTTTTGCATTGTGGTTTTGGTGAAGTGCAAGTTACTAGAATCAAAAAGTATAGAACCCAAGAGGCGAAACTCTGATGCTTTCTGGGTAACAGCCACTAGGTGGCGCTTCGGTAGCGCGGCAGCCATTTTGGGGTGAAAATGCCAACTGGACAACAGAATCCATCACATCTTACGCACCCAAAATCGCCGAATCTCACAGCCAAATCAGAAACGCAATAGAAAATTTATCAAATTCAGTAAATTTTATGACACCTACAGTAAATGTTGTATTGTCTTAGCCTTATATATGTTTTATATTATCAGTTGTGGAATCCAACCATTACACATCTGAGGTAACGTAGTTAGCCTACTTTATTGAGTATTTCCATTTTAAGCAACTTTACATATTTACTATTAATAGTACATTAATAAATTAAGAATTAATCAAGTTAAGATCATCATGTTTGTAGCGGGATTAAAACGTACAATATATAGGCCTATTTCAGACCTAGTGGAGCAATAGTAGTAATAGTAAATTACTCCACTTGGTCTGAAATATATATTGTACATTTTAATCCCCTGGATCACCCTACAAACATAATGATCTTATTGAACATGATTCATTGCTGTGTCTGTTATCCCATAATTCCCACTTTTGGACACAGTGGCTGTGTTTTTTTATTTACATTACATTACAGCGGACATTAATATAAGACAACGCTGCAAAAACAGTTTACTGTCAAGCTGTTATATTCTGTTATATTTATTGACCAACATTCCCAATTTTTCTGATGCATGTCCTTAATTTAATTTCATATGTTGGTATTAATTCAGTGTTTATAATACTAATGCTTGAACTTCAAAGAATTTTAACCCAAACTGACTGGGTTTCTAGAGAGCAAAGGTTTTGTGAAAAAAAAGTGGAAGACTTCTATTGGCTTTCACTTCTTGTCAGTGTAAGTTCTTTGCTAGAATAAACATCGTCACATGTACCTTACTTCTCACCGCTGCTTCCTGCTGATTTAGAGAACAATTTCTCTGAGTTGCTCCCTGTCGTTTCAAAGAAAAGAGAACAGCGGCGAGCACGTCAAGTATAAACGTCTCGTCCGTTTGGGGAGATGCGCGCGCAGTCAGCGGAGGCTCGCGGTGCGGAGCCAGGCGAAAGTATAAATCAGGATTCAGTTAAAAACGGCAGCGCGGAGCGCGAGTGAACACGTTTATCTCTTCTTCTTCACTATAGTTACAGAATGAACATGAATGAGCATCGGAAGGTATGTTGAAAGATACAGTACAACTTACTGAAACGTATCATATCTCGTGTAATCACTTAATCAGTGTTTTAACCGTGGAAAGACATCAATAAAACAGTTTGTAAACAGTAGTATTAGGCTACGTTTACCTCAGAAATACTATTCTGTGTCCACAGCTTGTTAGTTCGCTAGAGAAATGAACTCTTTCGGTAAATATATGCACTATTAGCCTATATATATTTTAGGCCTACTTAACCTGTTAGTGATGATCATTTAATATATGTTTAAGTTATGACAGCCACTGTGTAGGCTAAATGATTATATTTCAACAAACTGGATATAGAAGTTAATGCAAAAACTGCTTTATGTGCAATTTACATGTTTACATGCAACTTTTTTATTATTTGAGCGTTGATGGTTATATCTAAAAATAAATAGCTACTGAATTTAATAGTATGAACTCTTTTGTTAATTATAACCTTTAATATTATAGTAATGTGCAAGTAAGGGCTCCCTATAGTTTACAGCATTAGCAGAGATAGATTTTTTTAGCCTTAAGAATATTTTAATTATAATTGATTGAATTTAAAGACAGAGACACAGTTTGTTCAGTAAACCAGTTTAAAAAAAAAAAAAAAAAAAGTTTAGTTTTCTCACCCTGATGAACCAAACCCGTACCAAACCGTGACTTCAAAACTGAGGTATGTACCAAACCGTTTTTTGTTACATCCCTAGTTGACACTTAAGGCGCCATTTTTAAAAAATATATACAGTAGTTCTGGGATGATGTAACAGAATGGAACAGAACGCAGTGGTCTCTAAAGCCCCTTTTTGTGATGTCTACACTATTCTTTAATCATCTTCTAGTAAAAGGTTGCCATTTATTGGATTTGCTCAAGAAAATAATGTTATATTGAAAATATGTCCTTAATATAGTTGGTATGAAATGAAAGTTGCACTCATCTGTTCTTCCCTATTGTGACGTATATTCGAGTGAAATGGCTTCTGGGACAAGAAGGCTTGATTTTGTCCGTGGGGAACTGACTGGATGGTTGGATGGTTGTGGTTTGCTATTGGTGGATGTCATGTGAGTGACAGGTTGCCCCGCCCTCGTCATCAGCGAAGAGAAGAGATGCTGCAAGAGGGAGGGGAAGTTATTCTGATTCAAGATTACGAGGAACATGAAGTTAAAACAATGATGTGCATGGATAAATCATTTATAATAAATACTGCAATATTCCATAAAAAAACAAGAAGCATAGAAAATAAGAAGCATAGCTTTGTACATTTCTAATATAGTCTGCTGCATGTTGTGCCTAACAACAAACTTTAACAGTTTACAATATAGCACAGCCTCTCATTCCATTTTGCTCAACATAATGTCAGAGCTGAGGCACATGTCCAGCCTGTTCTCATCCCATTCCTGGTCTTTGTCCCCAAATTATTTCCTCTCATTAATCACTAAACGTCAATTTAGATACAGTAAAAACCTGGTTCTTAAGCTGCTCATCAGTGGTTAATAGCTCTACATTCGTATTCAATTCAGTGTCATTTTAAGTGAACATTTGGAAAGAGCTATGAATATTATAAAAGTTATTGCATTGATGAATATTACAATGCATAATAGTAAAATGGTCTGACATTCATCTGACATATAAATATGTATGCTAAATAATATCTTAGAGGGACAGAAGATACGTGTTGATGCTCAGAGTGATGTTCTAATGCAGGGATTACCAAACCTTTTTGCCCTTTAACAGAAAATGTTTTCTGAGATTTTTGCACTGACTTTGTTGCTGGAATTTAAAGTGGACTCAAACCTCTTTTTAGTTGTGATAGT
Organism: Mylopharyngodon piceus; assembly: GCA_039654765.1. Taxonomy (NCBI): domain Eukaryota; kingdom Metazoa; phylum Chordata; class Actinopteri; order Cypriniformes; family Xenocyprididae; genus Mylopharyngodon; species Mylopharyngodon piceus. The sequence continues at coordinate 570,907 of CM077445.1, forward strand.
TTCTCATATTCACACTATTGTTTTTTAGAAACCCAATAAATTTGATTTATATAATAATAATAATAACTATTGTATTATTATTAGTAGTAGTAGTAGTAGTAGTAGTAGTAGTAGTATTAACTCTAATTACAAAAAAAAAATTAAGTCAGAAATATTACTATTGTAATTATACAATTACACTTTTTAAATAAAAAAACAACAATTATTTTTTCACACTTTAGTCCAATTCTCACTATTAACTATGACTTTTCCCTCAATAAACTCCTAATTTACTGCTTATTAATAGTTAGTAAGGTAGTTGTTAAGTTTAGGAATTGAGTAGGATTAGGGATGCAGAATAAGGCATTAATATGTGCTTAATAAGCACTAATAAACAGCCAATATCCTAGTAATATGCATGCTAACAAGCAACTAGTTAATAGTGAGAATTGGACCCTAAACTAAAGTGTTACCTAATTTTTTATTTTACACTACAAATTATTCACTTTCAAATGTTAAACCTTCCATCTTTTTTGGGCGAAAACCTGCAGGGAGACCTTTAAAGTCGGCATGAACCGGACGTTGCGATAGTCTTTTCCTCCCTATTGTGATGTATATATGAGTGAAACGGCTTCTGGAATGAGATAAAAAAAGGACTTAATCCTTGGGGATTGATTGGATTGTAGGAAGTACATGGAGGCAGATCTGAATGGCAGTGGAGGATATTTATCCCCACTCATCATAAAGAGACAGGGGAGTGGATGTTATTGTTGTTGATTAAAGATTTCCAGGTAAATGAGTTTTTAAAAATGGTGTGCACGGATAAATCGTTTATAATAAACACTACAACAGTCTGTAAAAAGATTGTGACTTTAAGTGTATGTTTAGTTAACACCTCTCATTACAAATCTGATGAAATGCTGAAAATGTATGTCCACAAAAATGTTGAATGTTTGAAATGAGAAAATAAAGTGATCGTGGCACACATAGCATCCCAAAATGCATGTTATAAGCGACATGCAGAGACCATGGACTGAGATACTGAAAACGCCGGATCATGAGCTGCACGCATGTAAATGATCACAGAGCCGCGCTTCACTCTGAACTCCTCTATAAAGACACAACCCCCCAGAAAACATGTTTGAATATTTATCGAATTAAGTTGAATTACATTACATTGCCTGGCCTGTTCATCACATTACCAGATTGTGCTATTTGTTCTCGACTACGTTACAATTTTGAAAAATTAGATTTTTCTGCATTTCTCTACGGCGTTGGTGGCCTGTGTGTGGTTGCACACAGAGCAATTTCAGAGGATAAAAACGCAGCAATAGTGTTCCATCAAAAATCCTGCAGCCAGGCGACTTCCCGTGGTAATGAACTTGTCAGCCTTGCGCCTGTAGAGTTCTGAGCCTGATGTGGTTGTTATTATTCAATTCAGCGTTGTGTTCACCCTCCATTCCCTCAACCGATTTCTCAAATGCCACACCAGGCCTCTTGTTTTCCAGCAATTCCTGTTTTCTGCTTACTCCCGCTAGACCCTAGGTATTTTATTGGCCCTTGTTTAAAACAAATAATGTTTGCTGTTTGCAGCACCGCTGTGAATTACCTCAAA